>JAMXBB010000005.1:94515156-94585413 GCA_024138015.1 Lumnitzera littorea
TTTTTTTTTTATAATTAGGAATAAAAATTAGGCTTCTAGGGATTTTTCTTAATAAAAATAAAATGGTTAATAAAAACGTAAATTCAACCAATCATTTTTTATAAAAAGAAGCAACCCACTAAATTTTTTTTTTAAAGAACTACGATCGTCTGATCTGGCTAGCAGGTACGTAGGCACCTTCGGAGCGACGATAAAATTTATAGAAACTTAGATTTTTTTTCTTTTGATTTTATTTATTTATTTATTTTTAAATATTGTGATTATAAAAATAATCCTAATTTCAGTAAATAGATAGTGGTACCCGTTAGGGTTTAGTAGGTTAGTCCCCGAATTCGAAACCCTCTAGTTCTTTGTTAAAATTGAAATCAAAGACCGGTAGTCAAATCGTAATCAATCTACCTAATTAGTTACGGTTTCTTTTCTTTTCCCGACTCTGGTCGGGTGGCGATTCCAAAAATTATTTTCAATAAAAAACCGGAATTTCTCTATTTCTTTAGTCGAGGATTAATATTAAACGGGTTAGGGTTTAGTATTAATCAAGAAATGGAAAATTAATTTTTAAATAAAAAAAAATAAAAAAATCAAGCTTGACACCATAGAACAAGCATTTGGAGTGGAAGTTTGATAATTCTCTTAATCTAATCTATTTTTCTTGTAATTGTCTATTTCAAGTGACAAATGCAGCCTTATTTATAACGTGGACTTGAGCTTTTTAGTCAAGAAACTTCCCTTTTGAATTAGGGAATTAAATTATCTTACATCTCATAAGTTTGGTTTGTTGTTTTTTTTTTCTTTTTTGTTCGATTTTGATACATTATAGGTGTTATTTCTATCAATTAATTGGATAAAATCAACCTCATACATCTTATTAACCATTACAAACACTAATTACATGGTAAGATGGCATTACAAGATCTAATTTTCCATTTATTTGAAGATATATACACTAAGTTTCCTAAAAGAATTTTTTTTACTATTTTTTGTTGGTGCACTTTCCCTTTATTATTTTCCAAGATTTTAAACTCAAAATATCATATATGTGTTTTCCTTTTAATTCCATATTTTTTCCTAATTTTTAGATGCAAAAAATTGAGTCAAATTAGGTAGATTTTTAAGGAAAAAAATACTCCTATTTACTAAAGCTTCTAATCGTAGAAAATGAATTAGGATAGGAAGGAAGAAGAAGGAAATAAGGAAGTCGAGGGGAGGGTTTAGGTGGAATTGGTGGTGTTGATGGTGGTGGTAGGGGTGTAGCAAGGTACTCACCCATATGTAGAAATTCATAAGGAGTGCATAAGACAGTAGCAACGCAAAAACATGTTTTTTCCCTTATACATATATTATGTTTTTTTTTTTGTTCTTTTTTTTTTCTTGTATTTATTTAAAAACTTTTGAGAATTTTAACTTTAGGTTTCTTGAAAATTTAAAAAAAAAAAGTCCTAAAATTTTTTATGGGTAAAAATAGGGTATTTATAGCTGCCCCTTTTTATGATAAAATTTGGTGAAAAATTTACTATAAAGACAAAAGAGATAGCATTTTTGCCCCTATGAGAAGAAGAAAATTCCAAAAAAAGGATGTTGAGTGTAACTATAAGATATGAAATGAGCTACCTATAAAACGAGCCCCCTTTGGTAGGCTATTAATCAAGAGAGGTTCTTGCAATCTATCTTAGCGAAACCCTTTGATAAGATCCTTTTCCCTAATACTAAGGTCATCTGTAGGTAAGACTCCTTACAATTTATCTTAACTAGATCCTTTTGTGAGATATCTTATTCAAGTTTTCTTAGGGACAGGGCTCTTTACGATCTATCTAAACAAGAATTTTTGATGAGATATCCTATTTAAAGGTAATAGCTAGTAAGGCCTTTTTTTTTTTTTTTAGGAATAGGACTCCTTACAGTATATTTAAACAAGATCCTTTGGTAAGATATCCTATCCAAAAGTATGACGACACTAAGGATGTCTAAAAGGTAGAAAGAACTTCTTACGATCTATCTTAATGAGATCCTTTTGTGTGATATCCTTTCCTAAGAGGCGATAGCATTGGGGCTATCTTAGGGATAGGGCTCCTTACAATCTATCTTAGCGAAATCCTTTGATGAGATATCCTATCTACATAAATGGAAGGATCAAGCATATATTGGGTTAGGGCTCTTATGAGATATCTTACCCTAAAGTTTTAATAAGTCAAGGTTCTTACGAGATATTCTATCGTAAAGTTTTGAGTGAGTGCATACCTATTTTATTTTATTTTTTTCTAGCTTACCAAAATAATTTCGAGTTCGAAGGCCCATAATCATCCCTTGGCTTAAAGACTTATTGATCTAGTCAGTCTTTATTAGGGTTAAGCATGGGAGTCTACAAGCTAAACCAGCCTTCTCTTTTCATCCTTAAGGTCTATTCCACTTCCTTCCTTTCTCTTTCATTCAGTCCCAACCTTAAAAGAGGAAAGATCAAAGCATAACATCTGAGGAGTTTTAATGGTTCATTAGTATTCATGACTGAGGCTTTTTTTTTTTAGTTATTCGGTATGTATGTGTATGTGGATAGGGAGAGATACATGGTATAGTATGAAGTAGAGATTAAAAAAAACTTATCAATGTGATGGATAATGGTCAATGACCAATCTAATATCGATGACTAATGGGGATATCTACTTTGCACGCAAAGGACGAAAAAATCAGTTCAAAGAGGATTTAAAATTGGAGACAAAATAATATCATTGCATTGATTTCAAGGGTAATACATCTTGACTGCATCTATATTTATAAGGTCCCTCAGATCTTAGCCATCCATATGGGACAAAATTAACACTCCTCTAGACAATACTCTTCTTACTATGTAAGGACCTTCACAGCTAGGGGCAAACTTTCTTCTAAGATCTTGTGCATTTAGTTAGACTTCCTTAATACTATGTCTCCTATTGAAAGCCGCTGAGGCTGTACTTTCTTATTGAAAGCCCGTATCATCCTTTGTTAATAGCACTGCCCATGGCATACTGCGGTTAGCCTCTCCTCATTTATTGGGTTTAATTGCTTTATCTTCTTCTAATGTGTCTCTAAGCTTATATACATGGAGGTTGCACCATAACAAACCGAAACAAAGGAAAATGAAAGGATTCTAGTAAAACCCAAGCAGCTACCAACTAGATATGATGTACCAAGTGATCTTACTCAGCATAATCTACACTTAATATGAGACATAAGTAAGGATTAGGGTTACTCGCCACTACTCCTTACTAAAGGGAATAGATAAGAGTTAGGGAAAAGAGAAGACATGACTAGGTGCTCTCAAAGGATAAAATTTCGTATTTAATAATGAAGTGATGTGTCTACATATAAGGTAAGTTAGGTATTTATATGACCTTAACTAAGGTTACCATAAATAAGGAAAAGACGAAAGGATAAGATGCAAAAGATTCCTTAAACATACAAAAAGAGGTAAAAATGATAAATAGTATATCATATAAAAAAAGAAAGAACCTTCTAGAATGTTGCACCAGAAGATACATGCCCAGATGGCATTGGTGATCGGATGCTTGATAGCTATTGTATGGTAGGTTTTCTAACAGCTTGGCACTTATTAGGGTAAGCTTGGAAAAGGTTAAAAAGAAGGTGGTTGTCTTAGCCAACCTAAGTTAAGTCAGGTTTGAGCATAGATATTGTATATTATCTAAACCTCTTCAAGTCGAATAACTGGACAGCTTGGCTTAGAAGGGAATTTGGTGCTCGTCAATTCGAGAACTATCTTAATCACAGTTAGAGCCCAACACTCTAATCAAGTAAGAGAAAGTAAGCTCAGGTTGGTAATTAAATCCTCATCCATAAATGGTTCTCAAGCTAGTATTAGTTAGGTAAGTCGACGTAATCATTTAGCTTGACTTTAGGTAATGGGCTGAAGGGGTTGATTCTTATCATCTTCTTAACCCATTCAGCATTGTCTAGCTAAATTTCAGCTAATACCCTAAGGGAGGGTATTTCCACTTCAACAGGCAAAACTATCTCAATCTTATATACCAAAGAGTAAGGTATGGCTCCCGTTGATGCTTTAATGGAAGTCCTGTAAGCTATGAGTGTGAAAGGTAACATCTCATGCCAATCTCTAGAGGTCATAGTCATCTTCTCAACAGTCCTCTTAAGGTTTTTATTAGTAGCCTTTGCTACCCCATTCATTTGTAGCCTATATGGTGTAGAATTCTTATGAGTGATTCTAAACTGCTGGAACAACTCCATCATAAGTTTATCATTAAGGTTTGTACCATTGTCTATGATGATCGATTATCGCACTCTATTCCAAGCAATTATATCCCTTTTAAAAAACTTGATTACTACCCCCTTGGTGACATTTGCATAAAAGGAATCTTCCACCCACTTTGTAAAGTAATTGACATAAATCTATGTCCATTCAATGCTTTCAGGTTAATTTGGCCAATAACATTTATTCCCTACATAGAAAATGGCCATGATGAAGATAAAGCATGCAACTCTTAAGGGAGAGCATTTACTTAGTCAAAATATACCTAGCACATGTGACAGTATCTCATGTACGTGATACAATTTGACTTCATTGTGGACTAATAATAATCCATCACATGATTTTCTAGCCCATATGTACCCATTCACATGTGGACCACCTACCCCTTCATGTACTTCCTTCATCAGAATAGCTACTCCTTTCCTATTTATGCATCTTAATAATGTGGCGTCGAATGATAGTTGGTACAACATAGCCCTTGTTGTGAACCTTGACTAAGAATAGATAAGACCAGTCGATGGATAGGTCCAAGCTTATAGAAAACTCAAAAAGGATTAATGGGGAAAAGTGCAAAAGGATAAAAATGAAGAATGAAACAGTAAGCAAAATCCACGAACAACTCTAGAGGATATGACACACTAATGGAACTTTCGAGAACTCATGGCTCAATTCGATATGATGTACAAATTGGTCCAATGAGGTTACTCACCACTTAACCTTATTTAAGAGAAAGGATAAGAGTGATGCTAAGAGTAAACAAATAGTGTTTACGCAAGAAAGAAAAAGTATTTAAAGAGTGTATATTAAAAAAGATCTATTGTTGTCATAGTTACAAATACAAGGGTATTTATACCCATAAGTTAAGGCAACCTACCTAAAAAGAAAGAGACAAAAGGGCATTTCCTAAGAAAGTAATGTACAAGATACAAAAAGGTAAAAATGAATATAAAAGAAAAACAATTATTGGTACAACGGATTCTGCACATGATACTATACATGTAATGATGCTACATTGGCGAGGTCGTTAGAAGATGCAGATAAAAAGTACAAACATATGAGCTTATCCATATAGGGATGGCTTAGTCAGTCTGGACTCTCTCTCTCTCTCTCTCTCTCTCTCCCGGCTTCTCGGTAAGGAAGATATCGAGTAATTGGTCAGCTCGACGTTAGAGAGTAATCATCAACTTGGCATATGGTAGAAAAATGGGCGGTCATACGGTACGGCATGAAAGGTGACTGGGTAAGGAAGCACTTAACCTTTGCAGGGGTTGGTTGGAACAGAAGGATTCATTGTGCTAGTCCCTTTAGTCCTCGAGCTTGGTTATGGGTCAGAGATCCAGTAGCTTGATTCTCATCATTTCCTTTGGGTTATTTTGGATTTAGGATCAAATTCAAATAGTGTTCACTTAATTCTCCGTCGAGGTGATATGGACTAAGGTCGACAATGTTGAAGGCGTTAGAAACCCCATAGTCCTTAAGCAATTCCAACCCGTAGGCAATGTCATTGATTTTCTAGAGGATTCTAAAAAGTCCTTCTACTTTTGTAGATAATTTGTTGCTCCTTTTGTTCAAGAACTGTTCCTTACTGAGGTACAACCATACAAAGTCTCTTGGCTGATATTATTTGGCCAACCTAACCTTAGTCTTTTCTTGCATTTTTCTAGCAACTTAGTTGATGTGTCAAGTGACCCTATCATAGATGTGTTGAAGGGATTGTGCTTTGGCCGTTGTGTCAGGGTCCTCTTGCATGGGTATTAGTATAGGGGCATGGTCGAGGGGCAACTCAAGATTGAATCCATAGACTACCTCAAAGGGAGTCTGCTTAGTGGTGTCATATATTGTTCAGTTATAGGTAAACTCGACCACTGGTAAGCAAACGTCTTAATCAGCCAAGTTCTTGCCTACTATGTGCTAATCAACTAAGTTCTTGCCTACTGCAGCTTAGAGCAGTGACCTTAAAGTATGATTAACCACTTCTGTTTAGCTATCAGTTTGGGGATGACATGAGGTACTAAAGAGTAATTTGGTTCCCAGTTGACACCACAAGATTCTTCAAAAATAGCTCAAGAACTTTGGGTCTTTGTCAAAAATTACACTTCTTGGCATATCGTGTATTCGCATAATCTCTTGTAAGAAAAGAGAAGAAATAGCTGAAGCATAGTTAGTTTTTGAATAGGGCATGAAGTGTGCCACCTTACTGAACCTATCCACAACAAGCATTATAGAATCTTTACTTCAGGTAGTTTGCAGCAGTCCGAAGACAAAGTCTATGCTTAGTTCAGTCTATGGCTTCGTTGGGGCAGGTAAGGGCATTGCTCTCCCTTGCTCGGCTTGGCATTTGGCCTTCTTGCATACGACACAACTTTCAATAACTCGATGCACATCTCCCCTCATCCTTAACTAAAAGAATCGAACATTCAACAATTAACATGTCTTTCTTTCCTCAAAATGTCTAGAGAGACCTCTATTATGGGCTTCCCTAACTAGTAGCTCCCTTAATGAATAAATCGACATGCATAATTTTCCAATTCGGAACTAGTAGCCATCCTCCACATGATATTTGACAACTGTCCTCCCATCCACGCATCGTGAAATTACAAGTCTAGAGTGTAGATCTTCGGAGTATTATTCTTTGATACTCATAAATCCAAACAATCTGGTCTGCAGTTCTAATAAAAGTGCTTATCTCCTCGAAAGAGCATCTGTAACTATGTTGCTCTTTTCTTGCTTATACTTTATCACAAAATTGAATCCTTTAAGGAATTTAACCCATCTAGCCTGTTACTTCGATAACTTAATTTGACTTTGGAGGTACCTTAGCGATTCATGGTTAATATATATGACAAATTCACTCGGCAGTAAATAATGTTGCTAGACTTGCATTGCTTGGATCAGTGCCAAAAGTTCCTTATCATACATGGAGTAGTTCAATTGTGGTCCTTAGAGCTTCTCAATCTAGAAGACAATTAGTTAACCTTCCTGCATTAGGATAGCACCTATTCTAATGCCCGATGCATCATATTCCAGCTCAAAAATTTTATCGAAGTCAGGTAGTACTAACACCAAGGCAGAGGTCAACCTTTCTTTTACCTCAGCAAAGCTCCTCTCTTCCTTTTCTCCCTATCGGAAGTTAGTGTTTTTTTTCATTAGTTTAGTAAGTGGCAAAACGAGGGTGCTGAAATTCTTAATGAATCTTTTGTAAAATGAAGCCAGTTCGTGAAAACTTCTCATGTCGGCATAAGTAGTAGGAGTTGACCACTCAACAATTGATCAAATATTCTTATTATCAACTCGCAAGCCTCCTCTACTAACTATATAGCCCAAGAATACCACTTCCTCCTAGCAAAAGCAACATTTCTTTAGATTGTTCATAGTCTCTCAGTACAAAGGATATCCAGGACTGCTTAGAGATGTTTACAGTGAATCAGTATGTCGACATTGTAGACTAGGATGTCATCAAAATACACCACGATACACTTCCGGATGAAATGCCTCAATACATGGTTCATTAATCTCATGAAAGTACTTAGGGCATTCGATAAGTCGAAGGGCATGACCATCCATTCGTAAGGTCCATGTCGAGTCTTGAATGCAGTCTTCCATTCATCGCCTAGTCTCATGCAAATTTGATGGTAACTAGATTTAAGATCAATCTTACTAAAAATCTTGGCTCCACTTAGTTCATCCAACATGTCTTCTAGCCTCGAGATTGGATACTTGTATTTGATAGTAATTTTGTTCATGGCTTGGCTATCTACACACATTTGCTAAGTTCCATCCTTCTTCGGCATTAGAAGTACAGGCACAGCACAAGGGTTGAGGCTCTCTCCTACATAACCTCTCTCTAGTAACTTATTGACTTGGCGTTAGAGTTTAGAAGTCTACTCGAGATTCATCCGATAAGATGACTTATTTGGTAGTATAGCACCGTATACTAAGTCAATGTAGTGCTCTATGCCTTAAGTTAAGGGCAACCCCTCAAGTAACTGTTTTGGGAACAGGTCAGCATATTCATCTAACATCTCTTTGACCTCCTAAGGTAACTCACTTCGCTCCTTCATTTCTAGTAGTTACTTAACCAACATAAGGGTTGGCTCATTAGTATTGATGGCCTCTTGGAGCTCGGCTCTACTCATCACTAGAGCCTTCTTTGACTTGCAAGCAAGTTTTATCTGTAACTTATTAACTTCTCTTGATGGCATCAAATTCAACATGATCTTCCGATCATCCTTCTTGAACATATAAATGTTCCTATAGCTGTCATAAATAACTCTCCTGTTAAACAACCACAACCTACCTAACAACACATGGGAAGCGTACATAGGCAATACGTCATAGAGAATCTGGTTAGAGTAATTCCTTATAATGATTAGTAGTAGTATTTGCCAAGTCATAGGTAATGCTCCTTTCTCACTTAACCAGTGCAACTTATACAACCTTAGATGTAAAACAGTTAGCAACTTTAGTTTTGAAATAAGATCGGCTGATGCTACATTGGTGCAACTTCCACTATCCACGATGAGGGTGCACATTTAATCATTCACCTTACAGGTGGTATAGAACAAATTCTCTCTCTTCTCCTCCTCTCGCAAGGGTTCCATGTTCATAGTACGTCGAATAATCATGAGTAACTAATCTAAGTCCTTAGGAATCACACCCTCCTCAATCAGCTCTTTCTCGCACTTTCTTTCTTGGTAGGAACCTCCTCCTCCTCGAGTTCCTCATCCATACTCTCTACTTCGAGCTTCGAGATGTCTCTCTTAATGACCATCGACCGTTGGTTTAAGCATTGAGTAACCATGTATCGGAACCCTTAGCACTTGATCTGGCTAGTCTTCCTACTAGACCCTTGCCTTTTCTCATAAGTTCGAGTCGGCACTTTATCATCAGGTCAATTTTTTTGCTTAACTCTTACATCAACCTTTTTGCTTGGCTCTATACTCGATAGAGTTCAGTGATTTGCCTGTCCTAGTTGGCTAGTTGACAACTTCGTCAGTACTCGGCTTCTTCTTTACCTCTCTACTCACTGAGCAATCCTAACAGCTTCATCCATGGTGTCAAATCATTGGAGCTCCATAACGTCTTAAATGTCTCCTCTTAACCCAGTAATGAACCTTGAGACTATTTGAGCTAATAGTTCCTCCACTTCACAACGCATCATAAGCATTTGAAATTTTTGAACATGTTCGTCAATAGTTCGACCTCCTTATCTTAACTCCTGAAGCCAAGTGAAAGTATCTTGGAGGTATGTTTTTAGCATGAATCTGTTTCTAAGCACTCTCTTCATCTCGAGCCAAGTGTTAATCTCTTAGTACCCATCTCATCTTCTCATGGCCTAAAAATTCTTCCATTACATGGCGACATATCTAAAGAACTCAATAGCAGCAGTTCTCACTTTCTCATAATCCTCATATTAATAGTAATTAAACGCACGCTCTACCTTCTCTTCCCAATCTTAATACTCATTAGCATTCCCTAATCCATTGAAACTCAAAATCTGAAGCTTCACATGGTCGGATGCTTTAGGGATTCGTACATGCTCCTTTTCAAAATACTCCTCTTCCTCTTCATCAAGCTTTCTCAAGTCTATCTTTCACCTTACTCATCTGCTAACTCTTCTACCTCAAACGGGTCAAGCTGGGTTCTAATCTCTAACGGGTTGAGCAACTTATAGAGTATTTTGCACAACCTTAATGGGTCGATAAGACAGCACATGAACAGCTCGGGTTAGATTTACTAAGAGGTTAGCTACCTTATCAAGTCTCTCATCAGTGGTTTTGTAAGTTCCCTAAGATTGTCATCCATAGTAGACAACTCCACTATCATCACTAGTACCAACATTCATATTTAGGTCTATCATTTTTCCTCACAGATTCAAACTCAAACAAACACTTTGAGAAGTTAACAGTTAACAACACAATAACTTGCTCTATTTCATATACACAAAACAAAGTATAATAGAACTTCAAAAAGAACTATTACAATTCACACAAAACCTCTACTTTGATACCAAGATGTTGTGAATCATGACCAAGAACAGACAAGGCCAGTCACTAGATGGGTCTAAGCTTACAAAAAGCTCGAAAAGGATTAATGGGGAAATGTGCGAAAGGGTAAAAATAAAGAATGAAACAGTAAGCAAAAACTATGAATAGCTCTAAAGGATACGATGCACTAATGAAACTTCCAAAGACTCATGGCTTAATTCGACATGACATATAAATTGGTCTAGTGAGGTTACTCGCTACCTAACTTTGCTTAAGGGAAAGGATAAGAGTGATGTCAAGAGTAAACAAACAGTATTTACGCAAGGAAGAAAAAGTACTCAAAGAGTATATATTAAGAATGATCTGTTGTTGTCACAGTTACAAGTACAAGGGTATTTATACCCATAAGTTAGGGCAACTTGCCTAAAAAGGAAAAGACAAAAAGGGCATTTCCTAAGGAAATAATATATAAGATATAAAAGGATAAAAATGAATATACAAGAAAAACAATCTTGGTATAATGAATTCTGCACATGATACTGTACACGTGGCGATGCTACATTAGCAAAGTTGTTAGAAGATGCGAACAAAAAGTATGGATAGATGGGCTTGTCTAAGCAGTGGTGGCTTAGTCAATCCAAACTCTCTCTCTCTTGGCTTTTCGGTAAGGAAGATACCAAGTAATTGGTCAGCTTGACGTTAAAGAGTAATCATCAACTCGGCATACTGTAGAAAAATGGGTGGTCATATGACACGACGTGAAGAGTGACTCGACAAGGAAGTACTCAACCTCGGTAAGGGTTAGTTAGAATAGAATGATTCGTCGTACTAGCTTCTCTAGTCTTCGGGCTCGACTGCGAGTCAGAGGTCCGGTAGCCTGATTCACATCAACCCTACTAAGCAAAAAGTAGCTTACCAACCTTCTTAAGTTTTTTGGTCTTTCTTACTTACCTCTTCTAGGTATGTGCCGGTTTAAAGAAAAAATTTAATATCATGGAACCAAGGGTTCTTTTCTTTAGCTGCTTTTGTCACCAAATAGAAAGTAGGCTTATCTTCTACTATGATATTTAAGGGTTGTATCTCTAGCCTACCTAACACTTGGACCATGGATGCTGGTGTAGCAAAAGTATCCACAAACTGATTCTGAGTCCTCGATATATATGAGAAGGAGATGTCCTTGAACTTTTCTACCAACTCCTTAAGGTAATGATGGTAAGACACCAATTTTGGATATTTCATCTTGTATTCATTGATGATTTGAAGGATAATTAGAGACGAGTCTTTGTATACCTTCAACTCATAAACCCCTATATCTATGGCTACCTTGAGGCCTAAAATGCAGCCTTATATTCCGCAATATTGTTAGTGTAGAAAAATGTAAGTCTAGCCACAATAGGGAATTGGTTATCTTTAGGGGATATCAGTACTGCCCCTATTCCACATCCCAATATATTGGTTACTCCATTGTCACACCCCAAGAGTGATAGAGTCATAACAGTCCTACCATATATACCAATCTATAACAAAAGCTAACCACTTAGTTGTTATCATTGACTTAGTATACATAAGGCACGTATGACTAAACAACTTTGAAGCATCTTTAGTTCGATAGCTAAGCTAAATAGAGATATGTGGTTCTCCTATCATGTACACCAATCTATGATAGGAGCTAACCACTCAACTGCTATCATAGACTTGGTATACATAAGGCATATATAACTAAACAACCATAAAGCATCTTCAATTCAATAGCTAAAGCAAAATAAAGATGTATGGTTTGTATAATTCTTTGAAAAAGAGAGTTTGATTAATATAATTCCTCTAAAAAATACTTAGAATTTTTGTACAAGAAATTTTATAAGCAAATCCAAAATCATTTTTACAATATATATAACATTACAAGTTAGTTGGGGTCATTCAAATAGCTTAGTTGACTGCAAAGCAAAGACTAAAAGATTATTCCAATCCATTTACTCCTCTCTCCAAACCTACTACCCATCTTTTGTGCACTTAAGGGTGATCTTAGTGTCTATCTTTTAGGACCTGCAAAAGAACTATGGTGATATGTGCAACCACCACTTAGTAAGGGGATGAAGATGGAAGTATACATAGTACAACAATTAAGTAGGGTTGTCGATTGGTTAGTTAGATGAGATGCAATGCAATACAATAAGCATATGCCATTTGCACGATGTTGTCTAATCTATCGTGAATTTAAAGAAAATGCATCTACTCTAACTGAAGTTGAGGGGTTTTTTCATAATAGAGGTATGCTTCAACTACAATGCTATCTTGCCAAACATAGGTTTGTTCAATGGAGGCATGCTCTCATGAGGCCTCTTTAAACCTATTGCCCCCAACCTTACCATAACCCCTTCTCTTATCACTTAGTTCAACCTTAAGGGTGGGGGAAGGCCCTGACTGCCTCTAAATAGAGCTTCCGAGTTTTAAAATTTATAAATCTATATTCTATCCTTAACTTGGTTTAATAGGCAAGTATACCTCTTATTTTAGAGCACGGATGAGTATAGAGTTATCTCTACTGGGAACAAATACAAAAACTAGTACTAATTAATCTTCCTATTATCTAGCAACTCAATTTACCAAGTGATTAATGACTAAAACTTTAAATTGTTAGCTAAACTATACTAATCTACAAACTAATGTCAACTAACACAATAGTTATGAAAAAAATTACTAACACCACACTTAATATGTAGACTTGCTTCACTACCTAGCATGATACTATTAATATACTTTTTTTGTCCTAATACTTATTATTTGTGAAAAATTATAGGTTTGTAAGCATTCCTCTAAAAATTACCTACTCGTAATACTAATTATGTCTATTATAATATCTTTTGAATTAACAACTAGCTCGAATCGCATTAATGTTGTGTTAATTTATCAATTTCTCTATGGATGCAGTAACTTTCCTAATAATATCTTTACTATTAGGAGTAAATTATTCCAATGAATTAGATTTATTTAATAGAACTGTCTCTCGACATATTCTATTGAAATCTAGCTTAAAATAATGTCATACACTACACCGTACTTAAATTTACTAAGTTCAATTAATTAGAATTAACAATATTAGGAACATACTAATCCATGCATTTAATCATACTAAGTAGATATAGTAAGTCTTAAATTATTACTCATACATGATGAAATGATAACATAAACCAACAGAAATCATAATTAATAAGAAATAGAACATAGAATTAGTAAAAAGTAAAAACTCCTTTTTATTTTACTATATAAGTCTCATAAACATATGAACAATAAAGTCTCGTTGTCTCTCTTGAGTAGTTCCAAGAAAAGTACAATAGACATTAGTTATTATATAGAAGAAAATTATAAAAATACAAAATGAGTATAAAGATGGAAGGATTGATGTGTTGTGGGTTGATGATGTGATATGATATATAATGTATGATCTATCTTCTGATGGCTTGTCTAAAAATTGTAGTGTATTTATATTCTTCTTGTTAAAAGGCTTGAAATATACCCTTTCAAGATACCCTTTGGTGTTAAGACCTTTTTTTACGTATCGGTTCATGTAAAATAATTTAAAAAGAACCATTGTGTCTACTCTTATCACGCCCATGACTTAGGGCATGATTTTCTCAAAAAAACATATTCTTTACCTATCATAGCCATGATCATGGACATGAAATCCTCATCAAACTTATTTATCTCCTCATGTTTGTGATTAAGGGAGTGATCATCTTCCTAATATACAATCACTGTCGTAACTAATAGGGGAATCTCAATACTTCCCTTGTTTACACCCGTGATGGAGAGTATGAAAAATGTTGGACACTTAAATCTTCCATTATCACACCTATAATTGAATATCAATTGATTTTCCTTCAACATTATTCTTTTATTACAACCATGATTGCTATAAATCTCCTTGTTCTTGTAGAATTTTGTCTCATTTACTCTTGTAAAATTTTGTCTCATTTGCTCTTAAATTATCTGAAATTGATATATTACACAATGAAATATTAAGAACTTGAGAAATAAACATAATTATGGTTAATTTATGCCTAAATATGCCTAAAAAGTGTGGAGTGGTTTATCATTATCAGGCCCATTTCAGCTGCTTTGTCAAAGGGCCGATATTTGGTAAAAAATCCTAATCGCTTCTCCTAGTGGGTTGCAATGTGTAATACCCGAAGATTTCAAGCTAGTTCAATAAGATCCGAGATCCTAAATTTAGGATGACGGACTAAGTTATCAATTTTATTTCAAATTTCATAGTAAAATTAAAAGAGTTAGAAGAAGTAATTTAAGTAAAGTCAATTTCTCAAAATAAGTTATATAAAAATATTAATTTAAGAAAAACGGCAATTTATCGATAAAGTCGATAATCGTATAATTCGAGCATTTAGATATAACGGGATATTAGAGATAAGTTATTTAACTTATAAAAATAGGAAATGAAGTTGAATTATACATATATTAGTATAGAACATGCATTATTTGTATTAAATACACATATAATATAAGAAATTATTATTTAAATAAGGTAAATTAATATAAAAAATGGAAAATTAACAAAAAAAAAAAATGAAAGTATGGGTCATCCCATGTTATGACAACTAAGGATTAAATTGGATTGATGAGTCAAAAGGTAAATAATAAGAAAATGATACTTCATGCTTTGGAAAAATAAGAAAATAACATGTGTAAGCCACATGTCCAATTTTTATAAATCCTAATCTATTTGGAAAATATAAATAGGGTATGTACACTTCAAAAACAATATTTTGGAAGTCAAAAAATATTAGAAAAACACTCAAGAAAATTTCAAAACAAATTAGAAAAAAAATTAGAGCAAAAACAAAACATGGAATTTGATCAAGCTGGTTCAATAGATTGTTGGTGTCCAGTTGTAGTGGCCATTTATGGTCAAGAAAACCACCACTAGAGGAGGTGTTCCGACAAGGTTAGGTGGCTGGAGGTAGCTGGTTTAGGTGAACTAAATTTTTGACCGAAACTTTGTAATATTTCTAAAAATATCAAATGAAGTTATTTAATTATGAAACTTGGTTTTCTTAAGTTATTTTAGGTGTATATTAATGTAGTAATTTTATTTTAATTAAATAATTAGTGAAAATATGGGTTTCTTAAGAAAATGCCCTGTTTGAGTGAAAATTGAATGAATTTTTTATAAATATTAGCTGATGTTTTTTTAAGCTAAATTTTTGTATATAATACACCTAATATATATATTTAATTTTGGTAACAATAAATTTCGAAATTAAGTATGTTTACTATTTTTTATAATTATTTTGAATAAAACTTCCAGTTTTACATAATTATTGAAATAATTAGTTTTTGATGAAATTAATGAATGGGCCTTTCATGTTTTGATTTCTGGATGTTTATAATAATATTTGGAATAAATTTTTTTCTCACACTTAAATTTGTTTATTTTCCCTAATTTTGGGTAATTTAGAGTTAAAATTGCTATTTTCATAAAAATAGATAATAACCAATTTAGTGTAATTAGTTATCAATAACTAAACTACTTATTTTTATGAGTCTATAGGATTTTTCATGAAATTAATCGAGCTTGTATACTATTTATTATAAATTTTCCTAGTATAAACCTATATATTAGCTTAATATATAATGTAGTAACTAGTACTATTAGAATGTTTATTAAATCCGTGTCAAATGAACACTTTAGGGGTATAATAAGGGTTGTTGGAAAAGTTTGGAAAGTATAATTTTTAGGGTTTTAAATTCAATACTAAAGCTTACTCAGGTCAATTACGGAATTAGAGTAGTATACGATCGAGTTGTAATACGAAAGGGTATTTTTGGGTTTTTGACAATATTGATCAATCTTGTTTCTTAATATATATTAATAGCACTCAAAATAACAATCGTGACAATATAAAGTTTATTGAAATCGAATAGGAAATGAGTAACATATGATCAAATGAAATTTAAAAGCTTGGAAATGAAAGCTTATAATAATTCGGGTTTGACTTATACTTTATTTGAAGATTATTTTATATTTTCATAGGTATGATAAGTAAGGAAAGACCACGTCGTGAAGTTTAGGATTTTACACTATTACTAAGCCTAAGTAAGTGAATCTAACCCATGCTTGAAGCAGATGTATTGCTACTCATAACACTATGTGCCATTTGATACTATATTGATTGAATATGGGCATATCCTGGTTGAATTGATATGTTGTTATAGTGGATGCTGATATGTTGATTTTGAATGACAATAACTATATTCTAGTTAAACTGTTATGTTGCCATGTTGAGCAATGATTTGTGTTATGAATGATTGTACTAACCAAGGAAATTGAGTGATTGTTAACTCAATCTTCTGGGTGTTCACTTAAGTGAATCTTAAGTAAGATACTAGAATTCCATTAGGGAGAGTTCAAAAACTAGAATCAAATCACTAGGTTGAATAAAACTAAGAGATTGATTGTATTGATTAATGTTCTTGAGTTGTTATTGCATGGCATGGCATGGCATGGCATGGCATAGCATAAAAAGGGACCTACGGGTCAGAACTTTCAGAATGAGGCTTTCAAATGATCATGGAAAAAGCATGGCTTTATGAACTCAATTTTTAGAAGTATGTAAATTGCATAGCTTGAGCATTGTGACTATTTTGATAGTCAAATTTGGTAGACTATAGAGTGTGATCTAATTTGGCAATGTTGCCACTTTGATTTGGTGAACTACAATATATAGTCTAATTTTATAAAATTGGGGGTCCTATTCCCAAGTAGCTCCTTATTGCCCCAGGTTCCTAGACGTTGTATGCAGATACCTAGCTATGTCGACTAACCGAAAGAAGTTTGGATGACATAAGATATCAGTACTGATGCATGCTATGTATATGAGCATAGCATGTTGCATTAGTAGCAATAAATGCTCGATTGGGCGAATGCACATGTGAAGTTAAACTTATAGATTATAATTGAAATGTTTTAGTTGTGATATGAAGTATTGTCTATCATATTGTCTATATTATGTTATTTGTTATCTACTCTCACTCAACTTCAGTAGCTGAGGAGATAAAATGTTTTATCCTCAGGTTAATAGCATCGTAAATGACCTAACGCTAAGGGGGGATATATATACTAAGAGCGTAAGTTGGAGTTAACAACTTTTGTACGGAGCTTGTACTAGGTCAGAGATATTATTACTATGAAGATGATAAAAGAAAAGCCTAGTTCATGTTTTGTTATAAATATTATGTTATACATATAAGTTGTAATAGGGAATCCAGCTGAACTCTAATGTAGAAACTCTTTTATTATGTAAACAATGTAGTCTTTTGATGGATGAGCAGGTTGAGTTAAGTTTTCAACAGGTATTCCTATGTAATAATGCATCCTATACCATACCAGGATGTGACACAATGTATGTTCAATTAGTGTTTATGTCTAAGTTTTAACTTAGTCTATTTTAAGGGTTTCCAACCAATTACAAACAATCAAATTAAGAAGCGTAACACAACAAAGCAATCGCAACATTTAGTATAACAATTAAACAACATAGCAAATAGTTTCTAAGCACATACGTCACATGCGCATAATCAACTTCTTTACAACCACAAACAAGTGTACACATCAGTCTCCAAGTACTTTTATTTATGTATTCCAAAATGCAATTAAGCATTGATCCCACTTACCTATATTCCCATTCACTTTTCTAACTCAAATGCCTTAGTCCTTTTGTCATCAATGGTCCTTATATCGCAAGTCATATTTTAATTTCAATGCAATTCTTTAGAGTAAGAGTGTTTTAATTATTAAACTTTCGTTTTAGTTTAACATTCTTTAAATATTCAATAAGTGTTGATTATGGGTATCCAATATTATTACCTTTATATAGGTTGTTTAGACCTTCTACTTAACCTTTTACGAGGTTTCTTAGGTTTCTAATACCTTCCACATTACCTATTAGGGTCTATTAGATGTTCAGTTATAGTTAACTCGGTTAGGGAAGCTTTAACGATACCTTCTATAGGTCAGTAGTTTGCACCAACATCTACAAAAGCTTCTATAAAACCTTTTACAACTATCAACTCTTTCATCAACTCATCTAGAACTTCTATAACACTATCTATAGGCACTAGATTTGACTCAATTTTCCAAAAACACCATTTTCCCCACTTTTATTTACCTTGTTTATGCTTATCCAATCCTATTTTCGATTTTTCCTTAATTTATTTTATACTTAGCCCAGCAAACTTAATATAAAATACTCAATATTAAATTAAGGAAAAAAAATTTTCTTTAAAAAATATTTAGTAGTCGCCAATTAGTAAAGCTAAAAGAAAAAAAAAAAGATTAGGGTTTCTTGGGTAAAAGAAATCCTAATTAGGTTACTAACTTACTAATTTTTCTAAAAAATATATCTTTAGAAAACTTTAACCAAATGACTAAATCTAGAGGCTAATTTATTAAGACACTTATCGCCATGTAAGAATTTAAAAAAATCAACTAGTGGACCTCTATTTTGATATTTCTTTTTTAAAATGTGAACGCATGTAAAAATGTGAAAACATATGAAAATGAATCTTTTATTTTACAAATTTTACAGTTACCCCAAAGGGGCTTGTGTACCGATTAATCGAGATCAAAACAACCACAATTCTGAATTTTTTAAAAAAGTTTTAGTGAGTTGATTCTTTTTATTTAAAAAATGAGGTCAAACTTATGCTTATTAACCATTTATTTTTTCAAGAAAAACCCTAAAATACCTAATTTCGAAAAAGACCTCAAGTTAAGATTTTTTATTTTATGAAAAACTAACTAAATGATAAAAAAAATTCCAAAAATGCTAAATTTATTTTTAAAATTTAGATTTAATGAAAAACGTGCAATTTTAAAAAAAAAAGATGCAAATTTTCTACAAAAGTGCAATTTTAAACAAAAATATTGAATTTTATTAAAATATGCAATTTTGACAAAAATTATGCAACTTTATACTAAAACATGCAGTTCATGCGAGAGATGTGAAAGACAGAATCAATAGGAATCAACATAAAAAGACATACAAAGACTCGAATTAGTAATGATTTTACACAAAATCCTAATTGTGCAAACCATGTAAAAACTAATTTAATACGTTAATATACACATATGATAAAACTCACAAAATAACAATAAATTAGATAATTAAAAGACCTAAAACTAACATTAAAAATAAAACCTATAATCTAACATTCGAGTTGGATAGGTGGTCACATGAGTTGGATCCAAATCGAGTCATAGGGCACTAATCGAATACGGGTTACATTGTCGTAAGGGAAGAAGAACCGCTGCAACAATGGCTTCTCTTGGTAATTTCAAATGCATATTACAAATGGGAAATTGCACTTTCATGGCAAAGTTATTGGTGAAATGATGTTTGGATGCATTACCTTAGCCTATAATGGTGGTTTCGAGAGAGTTGAGTGGTGGTTAGTTGTGAGTTTGGGTTTGGTAGCCATGGTTTGGATCTAACGTTGAGCGTGGGGTTCTACTGCAATAATAAGGGCAGTCGCGCTGTGGTTGTTTGGTGTTACAAGGGTGCTCTAGGCATGTAGGAGTCTTGTATAGGTCGTATGTAGTTGGCGTTGCGTTACGATAAGAGACAGTTGGGGTTGGTTACTATCACTTGCTATGGTCTATCTTTGTTTGCTAATGGGTAAGTATTAACGGTAGGTTGAGTCGTGTAAGGGAGTATATCAAGTGAGTTTGGTAGTTAGGGTATGTATGGGTTAGCTAAGTTGTCGAGTTGTTGTTTGTTTATGATTGGGGCTATTGGGTAGATGGTTATAAAATGAAAATGGTTACTCTATTAGATGTGTTTTAAGAGGATGGGTATTAGGTTAGTTGGTTGGAGGAGTAATGGATGTTGTCTAGAATGGAGTTAGTTGCATGGAGTGTGTAAGTGGAGTGTGAGGCAAGGTATGGCATGTGTGGTTGTTGTTGGAGTTTGC
Source organism: Lumnitzera littorea (assembly GCA_024138015.1). Taxonomy (NCBI): domain Eukaryota; kingdom Viridiplantae; phylum Streptophyta; class Magnoliopsida; order Myrtales; family Combretaceae; genus Lumnitzera; species Lumnitzera littorea. Next base: position 94,535,386 of record JAMXBB010000005.1, read on the forward strand.
CGTATGTTGGTTGCTGCTGTGTACATGGTGGTTGAGTGCTCAAGAGAGAGTGACGATGTAAAGAGAGGACAAGTTGTTGGTGTGACGTTTGGTTTCGACTAAGAATTGGCTCAAGATCATAGTCGAGTGGTTTTACTACTGTTTGTATTTCAACTCTCCCAAATCTTTTCCGAGCCTACCTTTTTAATTGATTTAAGGAATAAATTAAATTAGGCGATAAGACCCTAACTTGATAGGTTTAGGTAAAAAGGATAGGATCCCTACTTAATAGGTTGGGCTAAAGGGAGTAAGGTCTCAACTTGACAGGTCAGGATAAAAGGGATAAGGCACTAACTTGATAGGTCGGAGTAAACGAATGAAATCCCGACTTGATGGGTTGAGGTAAAAGGAATAAGGACCTGACTTGATGGGTTGAGGCAAAAGAGATAAGGTCCTGACTTAACATATTGGGGTAAAAAGGATAAAGTCTTAACATGACGGGTCGGGGTAAAAAGGATTAAGTCCTAACATGATGGGTCGAGGTAAAAGGGATAATATCTTGATTTAAAAGGTTAGGCATCTTTAAGAGGATAACTCTCTTAGGAATCAAAAGAACAACAAACCTTGATTTGGGGAAAAAATAAGATAGCATTCTTATGAGTAAGCAATCCTAAAAAAGACTAAAGAGCACTCCAATAACCATACAACCTAAGAAAGCATAGGATAATGCTCCTTTGAGGAAGTGATCTTAAAAAGGACTAGATGGCTCTCCAATAAACAAGCAATCTTAGAAAAGATAGGATGACGCTCTTATGAGCAAGTGGTCTTAGAAAGGATCGGATGATACTCCAATGAACAAGTGATCCAACAAGAAATAAGATAGCGCTCTTATGAGCAAGTGATCTAAGATTACTTCTAGAAATGGATAGTGCCCTAAAGGGTAGGTAAATCAAAAATTTCAAAGACGTTGATGAATTTTGATAGATTGACATAGACTTAAGCTTGAGGGATTCTACTGACTCTTTGAAAACTTTAGCTTTTTAAGAAATCTCTCTTGTAAAATTTTGAAAGTTCTTCATTTCATTTTTCTTTTCTTTTTTTTTTCCTTGAAAAGGTTTATGTAAAAATTTCAAAGAAAAATGTCCTCTTTTTAGTGGATAATTGCTTTGTAAGTAAAGCAATCTCATAAGCTTAGAAGATCACATTTAAGTGATAGGCTTGCCCCATTGTCCATTAATCATTCATTCTTTCAATCTTGTTTCTTGGAGCATATTTCATGATTTATGAACTTTTTAGAAACACTGATTTCAAGATTAGGCTAAATGACCATTCATGCCTTTAGGGAAATATTCAATTGTTCCTTTATTTTCCACCTTAGGAAGAGCTACCATCACTTGAAATATTTAGTCCAAGAGTACTTTCTCATACTCTTACAGGTTTATTTTCACTCTTTACATTGATTCCAAAAATTGTAGTTTGTCTTGTTAATGATATACCTAACAATCAGCTAGGTCTTTTCTAAGCTTACAATGTTGGGCTTTCAATCAATGGCTTTAACAAAGGGATAGTATTTTAATGGCTAATTTTGAGAGAAAATCTTTATTCATTCAACCTCGGGTTTACAAGTCAAAAATCTTAGGAAATTGTTTAATAGAAGTCCATTTCTTTAGTTAAAAGAATTTCATTAGGGTGGTATAGTGGGTGGGACCATAGAATTAGGGCTTTTCTTCAAGCTTGAGAATTTGATGTGTTTATTCTTTGAATACCCTTAGTTTATGGGTTTTCACCATGGGATTCCATCACAAATTTGGACCTTAAGGTTATTGGTAATTTGGGCTTATCTTTCGAGATCATCACCTTGCTCATTTTCATTTCTCTTTCTCTTTCTCCTTTCTTTCTTTTCTTTCCCTTTTTTTTTTTCAATTTTTCTCTAGGTGATTAGTATCCATTACTTCGAGTTCCCATTTTAAGAGAATTAAAGCCCTAAATCCATGGGTTCAACTTTTGTAGGCTTTAGGTGAAGTGTATATAGCTTTAAAGTATTTAGGAAAGATCTATAGGCTTTAAGGTATTTGAATGAGTATATAGGCTTGGGTAAAGTGTGTATGATTTGAAGCTCTTTTTCATTCTAAAGAAATTAGATTATTTGCGACATCTATTACTCCTAAATTGGTGTAACTAAGGTAAGCACAAGTTAGTTTATTACCTTTCTCTAAATTAACGACCCCAGCCTCTTGATTAACCCAGTATGAGGTGGTTCTTGATAGGGATAATTTTTAAAAAAGATTCCTAGAAGGCTCAAATGGGTTTGTAAGGGATAATTGTGTTTAGGGTAGTGAAATGAATGCCTAACATCATTTCAACATGTATACCAAGTTTAAGATGAACCACCTTTAAGGAACAAGCCCTAAGTTCTCACATTATGTCACTCATCTTTCATGTGTGTTTAAGGTTTGTGTTTACGACATGGTTTGCCTCTCTTTATTCTAAAAATTTCAAATAATGAGTTGCCTTTCCCCAAGCAAAAAGTGGTCAAGTAATTGGACTTGCTCATCAATTAAATTTGCCCTAAGCTTAATTAGATGGATTGTTTTATATGATGCTCCATTCATTGGCTCAAGCTAAAGCTTATTAGGTTTATTGGTGGGATAATTCATAGTAGAGATGAGCTTTGTGTTTGCTTTTAGGGTTAGAGTAGGTGGGCAAAACACTAAGTGAAGTCAATAGGCCATGTGTTTGGTTTTTTTCTTTTTCTTTTTTTTTTCTTTTTGGCTTAGAGTGGGTTGATAAAGTTTTTTTTTTTTTTTGAAAACCCTTATACGGTCAAAAGACAACTTATGTTACAAAGAAAAAGATAAATAACATCTCCTAAGAACAAAAGAAATTTATCTTAGAAGTGGGATGATTAAGATACAATTGTAGAGACAAGAATGAAAATGAAATTGATTGATAACAAATTAAGTGATTATTTTACAAATATGAAATTAGAAAAAGGGTAACCTAAGAGTGACAGTTAAAGGGAAACAATAACTTATAAATCATACAATTTTTTATTTAATTTTGAAAACCTCTCTTTTTAAAAACTTTATTGAAAATTGGTGCTCATTTTATCTTATAAATAGCCTATACCAAAATTGACAAATCTAGACAAACTTATTGTACTAACAAAAAAGTTAATGGTTATGGGAATAATGGGACTGGTAGCTGAAGATAAAAGATTGTAAGATGATATTGGGAGGTGAAATTTTAACCCCAAGAAAACCTATTAGAAGATGACAAATTAGAAGGGAATGAGTTAAGGATGATAACTCATGAAAGAAAGGTAATTACTTTACACTAGAATGAGTTGAATTGGGGTGATAGGAGTGAACAATCATTCTACAAGGATGACATTGGTTATGGAGAGGTGGTAATCTAATTCTTATTGAGGTAACATGGAAAGGTCTCATACTAAGAAGATAGTTATTTGTAGTCTAAGGGTAATGACATATATACAAGACTAAGTTTTTTATTTTTATTTTTTCCCTTTGTTTCCTTAAAAGTTGTATCATACATACAATTGAATTATTATTACTCTCTAAATGGTCTCACTACACAGATAATATAAAAAATGAGAGACATAGGAAAGAAGTGATTACAATGATAATGATTGATGATAAAAGAGATAATAATTTTACAGGGATAACGTTGGATTAAAGGGTAACATAGTAATGACAATTTATAACCTAAGGAATATTAATTATTTTACAAGCCTAATGAGAATCCCTTTTTTTTTACGTATGTGTACGAGTATATGTTATAGATTTTAAGTGTAACGAGTAATTATAGTGAAAGAAAAAAAAATGAACTAATCATGAATAGAACAAAAACACATGGACACAAATATTGAAACTAGCAATTAAATAATAGCACAATAATTACTGTGAAATTTTTCTAAGTTACAACTTTACTAAAATCTGATGATTACATCAATTAAATTACAAATGGGCTAGACCCTTGTTGGGTTGCAAATTTCCTATAAGTATAAATGATGCATAAAGTGTGAAGAGAATTTTACAATAAGTTACATGGAAATATCTTTTACATAAAAAAGAACATACGAAAATATTATACGACTACTGTGTCACATAAAAAGATAATAAAACTATAACCCGTTAACAAATTGCTCTAATACTAATTTGCTAGCATATAAACTCAATGCCACCTTGAATTTTTTTGTTGCACCACTTTATTTGTAACATAAAACACGTAATATAGATAGGCAACTATGTACATAATAAAATGTAAGAAGTAACATAGGAATACAAATACAAATAAAATAAAATAAAATAAAATAAAATAAATGTGATGCAAGATGATACATACGCATGTACTATAATAAGGATTGATAATTAGTAAATTATAGGAGTAGAATTATTATGAACTAGCGATCAATATTAATGTAGACTTAGATATTTAAGTGTAGAAAATTCTAAAATTAATTTTTTTCAAAAAATAAAGCTCATGAACACTTATATATATAAGGGTGTTAATTAATTTAATTTTTTGAAAATAAAGTTACACTTAGCCATGGGTTATAATAATTATTTTCTAACTTCTATAATTTAAAAATTACTAACTCCTTTTTATTTCAAAATGATGCGAAAAGGTAGGGTTTATAGGTCTCAAACTCCGTAGCTTTAAGCATTACTAAAGAAATGTCTTATAAGTCATATCGAAGTATGAGTTGACTCACTTATTATTGCCATGCAGCGGTAAAAACCCCAATGACTTGAGGGTTATATAATGACGGTCAATCTTAGTTTCTTAAGGTGACATAAGTTTGACTACATTTAAGTATACATATATTGCAAAAAAAAAAAAATTAAACCCCCTTAAATTCCTCAATAAAAGGCTTTATTAGGCCAAGTTCTTCCTAAGAGGCCTGCATCAATAAAACTTGATTAATACAACTATATAATAAACATATTTAAAAAAAAATAAAAATAAGAAGAATAGAGGCCCTTAATTAATTTTCTTAATTTTTACATAGCTAGTTTCTTATATCTCTAATAGAGTCGCCAATTCTATCGAGTTATATTATAGATTTTTCCTTAATTTATTTTATAATAAGCTTAACCCACTTAATATAAAATACTCAATATTAAATTAAGAAAAATATTTTTCTTTAAAAAATATTTTGAAAATATTTTAGTAATTGCCAACCAAAAAAACTTGTAAAAAAAATTGGATAAGGATTTTTTTAGGTAAAAGAAACCTTAATCAAGTCACTAGCCCACTAATTTTTTTAAAAAATATATTTTTAAAAAACTTTAATCAAAGAATTAGATTTGGAGGTTAACTTAGTAAGACACTTATCACCATGTAAGAATTTAAGAAAATCAATTAGTAGGCTTTTATTATTATAATTTAAAAAAAATGTGAAAACATGTATAAATGTGAAAATGCATGAAAATTGATTTTTTATTACTAATTTTTTCTAAAAATTAAAAAAAAGAAAAAAATATTTTACAAATTTTATGGTTTCACCTACGTACCCAAAATAACTGTAGTTCTTAATTTTTTAGAAAAACTTTAGTGGTTTAGTTCTTTTTATTTAAAAAAATCGAGTCAGATTTATGTTTATTAATCATTTTATTTTTTCAAAAGAAACCCTAAAAGACCTCAAGTTAAGATTTTTTATTTCATGAAAAACAAATTATTTCATGAAAAACAAATTAAATGACAAAAAAACAATTTTCCTAAAATGCTGCAAAAGGTGCAATTTTTAGCAAAAGATGTAAATTTTCTATAGAAATGCAATCTTAAACAAAAATATTGAATTTTATTAAAATATGTAATTTTAACTAAAAATATGCAACATTATGCTAAGACATGCGCGAAAGACATAAAAGACATGAATTAATAGAAATCGACATAAAAAGTCTATAAAGACTTATATCAGTAATGATTCGTTATAAAATCCTATTCATACAAACCGTGAAAAAACTAATATAACACCGTGAAAAAACTAATATAACACCTTAATCTACACATGATACAACTCACAAAATAACAATAAATCAGATAATTAAAAGAACTAAAATCAGCACTATAAATGAACCTATACTCTAACATATGGGTTGGAAGGGTGGACACACGTGTCGGATCTAAATCGGGCCATGGGGCTCTAATCGGATACGGGTCGGGTTACCACAAGGGAAGAAGAATAGCCACAACCAAGGCGCCTCTCGGTAGTTTCAAATACATATTTCAAACGGGAAATCACGTTTTCATGGAAAAGTTACTGGTGAAAGGATGCTTCGACACACCACCTTAGCCTATAGTGGTGGTTTCGAGAGAGTTGAATTGTGGTTGGTTGTGGATTTAGTTTTGGAGTTCCGGTTTGGGTCTGACATCGAGCACGAGGGTCTATTGCAATAATAGGGGCAATCATGCACTGGTTGTTTAGTGTTGCAGGGGTGTTCTGGGTGTGTGGGAGTCATGTGTGGCTGGCGTTGGGACATGGTGAGAGACAGTCAGGGTTGGTTGTTGTCGCTTGCTGTAGTCTATTGTTGTTTGCTAATAGTTGGGTGCCGATGGTGGGTCGAGTCATGTGAAGGAGTAGACCAAGTGGGTCTAGTAGTTGGGGCATACATAGGTGGATTGGGTCTTCAGGTTGTAGTGTGTTTGTTATTGGGGCTGTTGGGTAGATGGCAGTCGAATGATGATGGGTACTCTGTTGGATGTGTGTTGAGAGAATGGGTGTCGCGTTAGTTGGTTAGGGGAGTGATGGATGATGTCGAGAGTAGAGTTGGCTACGTGGAGTATGAGGCAAGGTATGGCATGTGTAGTTGTTGTTGGCGTCTGCCGCATGTTGGTTGTTGCTGTGTGTTGCGTGGTGGTTGAGTGCCAGAGAGAGAGTGATGATGGAAGGAGAGGACAGGTTATTGGTGTGAAGTCTGGTTTTGACTGAGAATTAGCTGAGGATTGTGGTTGAGTGGTGTTGCTACTGTTTGTATTTCGACTCTCCTAAATATTTTCCGAGCCTCCCTTTTTTGATGTTTCACGAGCGCTCTTTTTTTTTTTTTTTTTTTTTTCAGTAGATGTTTAATTCGAATCCAAAACAAAGCCCGGGATCATCATCAATCAAACATGGCAGCCATGGATAACATCTTAATTTGAACTGATTTTTTCAAATCTTTACTTTTGTGAATATTAATGTAAATCTTTAAGAGATTTTGGTGTTTTTGATAATGATTTTGTAAGTTTTTTACCAAATCCACGCAAAAATAACAAAGATTCGACTTAATTTGTTCAAGATTTGAACTTAGCCATGTCCTTTCTTCATTTTCGTTACATGTTGTTGGTGAAGAAGCAGCTAGGCATGTGTAGGCACGTGACCTTAAATTAAATTGGACGTTATGCTGTTGTGGAGAGCCGAACCTTGGATTCCTTACTTTCTTGCATGTGCACCTGCCAGCTCGGCTGAGCTTGATTTTCGAATGTTTTACAAACAACAAATTATCTTTATTCTTTAAGCTCGGGAATTTATATCGGACCCCAAACCCAAAGACTACCCCAATTCAATTTGTTCCTCAGATCAATTATAACACCTCAAGGCGATTACATAATTAAAAATATCCATGACAAAAGAGTTTTTCAACTCAAATTCATTTTGATAAATTCCTAACCTTATTTTAATTTGTCATGTTATTTTTAAAGTTCCAATGAAAGCCCAATTTTAAACTTCCATTGATTGTAACATACTTCATTATTCTAGAATATGATTTTTTAAGGACTCAAAATTTATTAAATCATATATATATCTTTGATTATGAAATTGACTTTTCCAATCTTGAATGACCTATTGACTTGACTTAGACACTTTTGAACACTTTTTCAATTTTATTTTTTTATATTTTTTTCATTTTTTCAATTTTTTTTTTCATATTTTGGGCTTTTTCTATTTTTTTTTGTATATTTTCTTTTTTTTTTTTATTAAACTTAGCCTAAAAAGAAAAAAACCTAAAAGGGTAAAAAAAAATAGAGTGTCTACAATGCCTAGTCATGTTGGAAGTCTACTAATATCAAATTCGCATAGTTTGAAAATTCATCTAAATCTACATGCACAACCCAAAATTCAACAAAAAAGAATGTTATACTAATCTAATTAACTAGTATACCTAAAAGCAATATATTAGGTCGAAAAATCATGGTTTTTAGGGTATATACTCTTTATGTACAGTAGCTAAAATCCTTAATTTATTATTGATTTTTAAGGACCTTTAACAAAAATAATCAATTAATTGTCTTAGGGAAAAATCTTCATAAATACTTAAGTAAAAATTATCATGTTTAGCTTTAGAAAACTTAGTGTTTTTATAAAATCTTCTATTTCCACTTAAAAATCAAGATCAACCTACTGTATATAACAAAAAGTTACTCAAAAAGTAGTGGAAAATCATATCTAACAAAATCATGTGGAAAATATGGGATTTTCTTTAAATTTCAACTTATCAGTTTTCTAAAAACTAAACATAAACCCTAATAAAATGAAAATTTTAGATAAATTATTTGCATAGAAATTTTATATATGTGATAAGGTATTTATAGAAAAAATTTGGTAAGGAAACTATATCGTTGAAGCTTTAAAAGTCAAATTGAAAATTAATCTTAAACTGCCCATTTCTTGAAGGCGATATATAAAATGAAAGATTTTTACAAAAATAATAATTTTTCATGAAAATATACTTGAAATTATCCAAGAATAAATTTTTCCAATTATTTTAATAAATTTTAAATTTGTTTAAAAATCGGGTATAAAATCAAACACACTGATACAAGAGATTTTAATGGCCAATAGTAGTGGTGGCTTTGTTAACCTAATGGGGCATTGCTTGGTGTGTGTAGTGTTGGTGGCCATTGATCATCAGATTTTCCTTTGCTTGAGGTTCTCCATGTTTTGTAGATTTACACCTTTTTTCCTATTTTTCTAAACTTTTCCAATAACCCTAAACATTTCCCTATGAATTTCCTTTACTTTTTGAGTATCTAAAGAGTTGTAATGAAGAAGGTTGGGAGTATTTACGGTGGTTAAGTTGGGGAGATAAGAATGTCAAGTGTGCATGATGTCCCAAATCCATGTGCACAAAACCAGTCTCATCTTGTTTTATTTTTTAAAACCATAGGTGTCCATGGTTTTTAAATAAAATTGATAACTTCACCATGGTTTTGTCAAACCATGAGGCTCTTCTTATTTTGGTTAATTATTTATTAATTAGTAAAATATATTTTATTATACTAAAGTTTCTACAACATATACTCAATTAAATAACTAATTGCATCTTATTTATGTTTAACTATATTCCATAACATTTACTAATGTTCCTATCTATTTAATTTATTTCTAAGCTCTCATTACATTTCAAGTTAGTTTTCGATATTCCAAAAATTTATGAAATAAAGGAATTAGTTTTATCGTTTTAATTTATATTAATATTTTAATATTCCATTTCAATATTTAAATTCAGGGAGTCTCTTTGACCAACTTTTATTATCCTAACGTTTATCTTGAGGCTATTCATATGAATTTTTTAATACCCTTAATTTGAGAGCTTGAAATTCTACGATTGTAGTTAATTGAGGTTTTTTACATATTATTCTAAATATTATTTTATTTATTAATATATATATATACTTTTTTTTCATCTTGTTAAATTTTTATATTCTTAGCTTATATCCAATATCTCATTGATTTAGTTATAGAGTTTAATGATGTTCTTGTTTTCAATAGATAATGAATAAAATTTGAAAATTTCAACTTTTAACTCACATTTATATGTTATTATTTTCCCTTGAATATGTAAATTCTATGGGTTGTTTTAATGAATTTGTGACCATGATGTACATTTCAAGTTATATCAAATAAGCTTTTACGTACATCCTAAATTTTCAATATTAAGATTCTATTTGCTGCAGTTCGAGTCTTATACCCATTAAAATGCATTTTCCACTTAAGGAGGTCCAGATCGTATTCTATTGCCAAGATATTTTCATTTGCAAACCGAACCTTCCTATCCTTAGATGCCTCTTATATGGGGTATTTGACCAATTGATCTACTAAGGCTTGCCTTTTGATCGAATTTTGGCTCACAAAGGTTATGTTGAACTTAGACAGCATCATCTACTATTTAGAAACTCTTCTAATCAAAGCCAATTTCTCTATCGAGTACTTGAGGGGATCATGTTTTATTAACAACTCTACTATGTAGTATAAAGGATATTGCTTGAGTCAGTGCATCACCAATACCAAGGTACAACAAGTCCTTTCTATATCGAAGTAATTCTACCCTCCATTAGTGAACTTCTTACTTAAAAAATAAATGGCCCTTGCTCTTCCCTCTTCATCTTTCTACTTCGACACACATCTTATAGACTCTTAAAGCATAAAGAGATATAAAAACAATAGGCACCTTGGCTCCAGGGCAACAAAAACCAAAGGATTCATGAGGTACTCCTTAATCTTGCGAAAGGCCTCTTTGTATTCTTAATCCTAATTTAGAGTGGCATTTTTCCTTAATAATCTGAACAGGAGGCAGTACTTATCTATAAGTTATGACATGAATCGAGCAATGTAATTTAGTTACCTTAGCAAACCCCTGACCTCCTTAAGTGTTCATGGAGAAGGTAATTCCAAAATCACCTTCACTTTATCTAGATCGAGTTTAATGCTCCTTTGGTTGATTATGAATCCCAACAACTTCCCCAATGTGACCCTGAACATATACTTTTCTCGGTTTAGTTTCAACTATAACTTATGCTACCTCTCGAATAGCTTCCTTAATACTTCAACATGATCTTCTCTCTCTTGGAATATGGTAATTGTGCCATCTATGTACACTTCACAAAAGGTTCCCCATGTGGTGATAAAAGTTGTTTTAACTTTGTCTTTTTTGGCTATTTTTATCTGGTTGTACCCTGAAAAACCATCAATGAAGGAGAATAGATGGTTCCCTATAGTGTTGTCTACTTGAACATCGATGTGGGGTAACGAGAAATTATCTTTAGGAGTGGCTTGGTTCAAGTCTTGAAAATCCTTGCATATCCATACTTTCCCATTTTTGTTCAAAACTAGCATTATGCTTGCTACCCATTCGAGGTAATTCGATACTTTAATAAATCCAACCTACAATAATTTCTTGACCTCCTCTTTTATTTTTGGCAAAATATTGGGCTAGAAATGCCTAAGCTTCTACCTTTGGGGCTTATTGTCTTCCCTAGTGGGTAATTTATGGACTACGATGGATGGATCCGGTCCTAACATGTCTTTGTAAGATCAAGCAAATACGTTGGAGTACTAAACTAATAACTTAGTCATTTCCCTTTTCCATCTTAGAGGTAAATTACCTCTATTCCTTATATTCTTGGGGCTATCACTTAAGCTTAAATTAATCAATTCAATGGGATATATGAACCTGTTCGTATTTTTGCCAACTCTCCTGAATTTTTCTATGATTGTCAAAATCATCCCTAACAACTAACCTAATAGGGTTGGATAAGATATTGATATTTTCGTCATTTACAAGCGCGAAATATCCTTAACTTTTATCAAGAATATTATACCTGAAAATATGGCAAAAAAAGAAAAGAGATAAGTTAGAAGGACAAAAGTGGACATGAAAAGGAAAGATAATTTCATTGTTATATGTTAGGGAAATCAATTGAGAGGACTAATTTTATTGGTAGAGTACTAAGGCTTAATCATGAACAATGAGAACTAAAACAAAGGAAAAAAAAACTCAGCAAATGATTTGCCCTATTGCAATCCTTACTCTAGAGTAACTTTATCCATCAAGGGGAGAGTGAACCAATTTTATAGAGCAATCAATACTTTAGGTTGGTCTTCCTTTTTGGTTGTTGCTTTTGGCATTGGCTCAACGAAGCTTTCCTTGAGTTGTAGAAAGGTCAAAGGGGTATTGTATAGCCAATCACCCCTTTTTCCACAAATGATATAGGTTTGGATTAACTCATTTCCTATAAGTACATATCCCAAGCCAAAAGTTCAAATCTTCCCCTTCTTGAATGTAGGGCCTTTGTTTTCATCTTTCTTCCCATGAATTATACATACTTGGTAAAAAATTTGCGACCTAAAATCTCTGGCTCTTCTCTCCTTATGTACTTGGATTGTCGTTTCCTTATAGATGTCATACTCGTGATCTTTAAGGACTTTGACTAGCTGGCCATTAGTAATAAATTTGACTCTTGATGTAAGTTGGAAGGAATCGCACCAGCTATATGGATCTAAGGCCTTCCCAACAGCATGTTAAAGGTCTTAGAAATGTTTAGCACTTGGAATGTTACACCAAATATTTGAGGCCTAATCATTATTTAAAGATCCACTTCTCCAACAATCTCTCTCTTGGACCCATCAAAAGCCCTTACGACTATAGAGTTGGGTTTAATTTCATTAGTTTCAATATCGAGCTGATGAAGGGTATCTAAAAGATAGACGTTCAATGAGGACCTATTATCAATAGGGACTCTAGCCACAATCTTATCCTTGCATCTCAATACTATGTATAAAGGTTTGGTATAACCATTTCCTTCTTCTCCTAACTCCTCAAGTGAAAGGGCAATTTGGTCAATAGTAAATATGGAACTGGCTATGTACTTCAACTTATCTATAGAAATCTCTTGAGGAACTTGGACTTCTTTAAGAGTCTTAAAGAGAGCCTCTTTATGTTGGCTCGATGATAGAAGAAGCCCCATAAGGAAAATTTGGGCCAAAACCTTAGCTAGCTAGTCTACAATCTTGTATTCATTAGCTTTAATCATTTTATTAAGAGCGTCCAGCTCAAATTCTCTCTCCTTGTGCTTGCATGCTTTGTCTTGGTTCTTCTCCTAAGCTGTCAATTCAACCTATCTTGGTAATCCCTCTAACCGGTGTTGTAGAAATCTTTGATTAGTTAAGATTTTAGTAATCGAAAGGTATCTCTTTATCATTCTCGAGAGGAATTGGGACATTAAACATATACTTTCTCTTCTCACCATACATGGATTGTTCCTCAGGTTCCTTGTTGTATTTAATCGTAATCATCTTTGGACATGACCTAGCCATTTCTATCATGTGGCCCACTTTTTCTTCTTCTTGAAACTTAAGCCCCCATCTTGTTGGCACTCTTTCAGTATATATTATAGGTAAGACCCATGTATTTATCAGGTACTCGAATTTTCCTTGGCTCTGACTTAGCAACACAATCATAAGGTCCCCTGCTAACTTATATTCCTTCAATTGCCTATAGGTGAGGTTTTTAGCTTAGTTGTCGTCATCTCCAATATTTCTTCCTTCTTCAACTTACATTTCTGAAGTAACTGATAGATAGCTAGCTTGGTGCAGGTTCTATCCCAGAGGTCAATTTCTTGCAAATGTCCCTTTTCTTTAAGGAGCCAAGTGGCTTGTTTAACAGGGATGGGCAACTTGTTTAGATTTATCTCGAACTTAGGTTCTTCGGCAATAATCGTATTAATTAAGCAATATGATTTGGAAGCAAGTTGTTGTTGACATTTAGAGTCTTAATAAAGTCTAGTTGTAGTTTTCCAATATCAATTAAGTCTTGGATCTTATTTCTACGCCTCCAACACTTATCGGTTAAATGACTTACTTATTGAAGATGGTATTTGCATCTAGCATCAAAGTCAAAGTTTTTGGGTTTGTATCTTTCATTTGGTAGCTCAAAGTCGATGAGACAGTTAGTTCTTAAGCAGGCCAAGACTTGGCTTAGAGAATTGGGATATTAGTGAATCTTCTATTGGGAAGGCCTTTTAGATTGGGTTTGTGGTGATTAACATGGTCGGGTTTGAGTTGTGAAGGTTATTGGCTTTAAAGAAGTTTGGTAAGGTGTTTGTAGGGTAGGTACTAAGTTTTGATTAATGGTTACCATACTTATAGTAGGCTCTTTCCCTTTGTTACTGAACTTAGGAGGGGTAGGTTTCTTGTCTTAGGTGTCTAAAGGAGGATTACCAAGTATGATAGCACTATCTATTCCATACCTTATTGTTACCACTTCAGTAAAGCTAGTTGAGGCAATTGGTAAGAAACGAGTGAAGTAGGACTTCTCTAATGTATTGATAAGGTGAAGGTCAGCTCCTTTTTAAGGATTGGTGTGGATACTCTTGCAAATTTAGGCCTCTATCTTTAGGCATATTCTTTAAAAGATTCATTGGGCTTCTTATAGAGGCTTTCTAAATCCCATATAGAGGGGGCAACTTCCACAATGAACTTGCATTACTAATAAAAGGATAGGGCTGGCTTCTCCAAGTGTAGATTTAATTGAGGTCAAGCTTAAGTCAAAGCTAGATCGATTAAACTATTTTGGAATGTTTGGACCATTAAATGATCATACTGGGCATACTTGCTTATTTTCTTGACATACAATCGAGCGTGCAACTTCAAGTAGCTAGTTTTATCATACTTCTCAAAATCAAGCACCTTAAACTTTTCTAGGAAATTTGAGCCTCCTTGTGCGGCTATGTCAATGATACTTACTTATTCAAACCCATCTTGCTTTTCAAAAGCCTCATCTTGTCATTCATTTACTGTAGCAGCTTCTTTCCCATATGTTTCTACTTGTCCTCAAATTCCTTCCTCAAACCTTTGAAATTGGCCATGGATTTTATTTTTGGTTGCAAATATCCGAGGCTTGTTTCTTCACCTTCTTATGGGCTTATGGAAGTCCCTTCTCCATGTATTTTGAAGTTTTCTGCAAAGGTAGGTTAAGTCACACGAAGGAGGCTAAAATTGTCAATAAAAAAGTCCATCTTGTCACCTATGCTCTTTTTTTATTGCTCTAAAAGTTCGACCCTTGCTTTAATGGGGACTTTAGTGTTAGCGTTGCCAACATTACCAGTGTTGCCCATGTTACTTGTGTTAGTCAACATTTTAGATCTCAGTTGGGTGATTATGAGACTTCATTTCGAAATATATTGCTTATGAGCTATTTTTGAAAAACTTGAATAATGGTAAACACTTAAAACCTATTAGGAAAAATCTCTTATGATTGGTAACTTTCCTTTGCTTTACTTTTCCCCCCTTTTATTTATTTATTTATTTTTGAAAAATTTTCCTCTTTGTTTTCTTTTCTTTAGTTTTTCTCCTTTTTTTTTTCATACATGAAATAGCAACAAGGAATAAAAAGTAAGAACTAAATATAAAATAATGCTCATGAGAACACACAAATGTTAATATTAGAGTTGGCAAGTAATTCATAATGTAGCAAAAGTATTACTTTCATTAAGACTGTAAATGATGGAGTTTGATTACAACTCTTTATTTCTAAAACCAAAACAAAGCTTCTATGCTAAGAAACCTTTTTTTTAGATCTTTCCTTAGCTAGTTGGCTGGATCCTGCTGCACTGGTTCTCCTTTATTTGAATAGGCTGGACTTTACTGGTGCCTCTAATTCCTATATCCTCTCATGGGCTCTTGTCAATTGGTCCTTTAATGACTTAACTCGTTGCTTTACCACCTTGCATAGGGCCTTTTAAACTCTTCCTGATCTGTTTGCATCTTCATAGACAACATCTACTCGGGCCTGGACTTACTTCATGTGGATTTCCATCTCAAAGGTAGGATTCTTTGAAGTTGGTTGTAACACATCAAGGGCCATAAACTATATCTAGCTTGCTTCCTTAAAGTAATGATAGATATTATCTTTTGTGACCTGATACTTGCTAGCATTCCTTACTAAATCTTCTAACTGGAGTATTGGGACCATGACTCATTCACTTCACATAGTCTTGATGGTGAGTAGGTAAGACACCTTTTCATCTATCATAATAGCCTATAGTTACACTATTTATTAAGGGTTCATGGACTATAGTTTGAATGGGCTAAGCCTGCTGGATTACAACAGCCAAATAATAGCTTATACAAAATTCATCCTAACGAATGAAACTGCCTTATAGTCTCTACAATCCCTTATCATCTCCTTAGTAGCATACCATCTGAAAAACACAAGGCTAATGCTTAAGAGGAGGGTGAATTGAGTATTAATTGCAAATTTTAATTCTCTCTTAAATTCAATAATAAATGTGATAATAATATTCAAACTTAAATGATAAAGCAATGATAAGAAATGCGGAAATAAAAAAGATGGGGTAACGGAAGATCAAACCGTGATATAATGTAGAGTTCGACCACTCCTTACTCTCTACAGATACCAATGCCTCTAATTGTGAACTTTACATAATTTTTATTGATCATAATGCCACAATACTCAATCAAGATCTTATACCGCTTCACAATCACCCAACAACCAGTCAATTACACTTTGAGTATAATTTTTATCTTTCTAGTGTCATGCTTTTTGTAAGATGAATATGTAAGTAATAAACCTTGGCACTAGACTCTTAATTCTCTCACAAGAAGATAGCAATACAAAATAAGATCAATAGAGTACAAGGATACAAGAGAATGTTTGGAATTTATAGTTTAAGATTAGAATTCACTTTGTCTTTGACAGGATGTTGAGCATTTATACCCACTTTTCAAAATCTTCCCGTTATAATGTATTAAATGCTTTAATAGCTAGTTAGAAAACAGATACTGGTAGGCTAGGTCTTCTTCCTATCGTTAGGCCGATAGAACAAATTTATCACCAGCTTGAACATTAGTTGTGTTACCATCAGGTTGGTTATTGTCATAGTATTAAACTCAATTTCTACTTCAGGCCTCCATACCGACAAGCTAGCTTTCTACTATATTAGCAGGTCGGTAGGCCAACTTTTAGCTCACCCATAATCCTTTTACCATCAAGCTGGTTATTCCTTGCACCATCATGCTAGTTATTTTGATTGCAGTAGAACTTCCCTTATTCTTTTACATAAAAACACTTGTAAACATAAACTAAATAGTTGTACACCCAATTTTGCTATCTTTCCAACCGTAAATAAAGTCGAGTATGCATTAAGAGTTAAATGATACTTGAATGATTTATAAGCCAAAGCTTAATTCTATAATTAACTCAATATCGATTGATCAATAGTAACTTTGTTTTTTCTTTTTTTTTTTTCTCATCAAAACAACAAACAATGAACTTTAGGTTCAATACCATCTAACAACCCAGACTAAGTCTTCAGCACTGAAATTTTTAAGGATCTTAACCTAACAGCAGGTAGGAGCTTCTATGAACTCGACCCTTATAAAGGTCGAGATTATGTCAATCTTCACAACAAACTCGACCTTATGGAACTTGAATTGGTGGATTGCCATATGGCTCACAAACCGAATCATAAGCAAGTCCAGGGAAGTCTTCATGTCTCCATGTCTCTTGATCTTGAGGTGATTTAATGATTTGATTTTCTCAGCTAAAAGGGTTGGGACATATGATTTCCCTTCTAGAAACTAGGCTACTATTTCTACAACCTAAAAGTGGATATTAAATACTTCTTTTAGAAACAAAACGGTCCTAAATGCAGCTAAAATGTATGCATCTCTAGTAGCCTCCACAAAGGATAGAGCACTTCTCTTAGAATCTAGATTTTCCTACGAACCAATCCAGTAAATTAGATAACTTGAGGTACTGCCCATTATTATCCTTTAAGGCTTGGTTTATTTCATTCTTCTTTACCCCCAATAAGTCACTAAAGATGCTATGAGCTCCCTTTTTGAGGTATGGGAGGTAAATCTCACTCATATTAGTAGAGGCCTTCAAGAACTAGGTGTATTCTTCAATCAATGGGTATAACTGGTGAGGCCCAAAATAGAAAGCCATAAGTTTTGGATTCTAGAAGTAAACCAACACCTATATAAAGGTGAGGTTAACATAAATCTCCATTAAGGACATAATAGGCCCAATCTTTGCCTTGAAGTAATCTTATTGTTTAGAGCTAAAAAGTTAGAATCACTTCTTGAGCGCATCCTTAAGGTCCTTAAGCTTGTTAACATAAATCTCTTTCTTCATTATCATAAAAATTTCTTATAAAGATGAAAAATTAAATTTACATATCTTTTTTTTTACAAAGAATATATAAGAAATTACAAAAATTACAAAGTACAAAATTTTCCAAAATACAAAAATGTAAAAATGCAAAAAATATACATCTTCAAATTCCATAATGTTGTAGCCTTTTATTTTAATGAACTTGCTACGTATGATTTACTTACCAACTTATGCAAGTTCATGAATGCAAATTGGTGGGTTATAAAGGGTTCTTAAGTTTCAAAAAGATCTCACATGGATCACTAGCCCATTTGATACTTGAGCGGGGTTGGCTAACTTGGCCCTAAGTGCTGATTACACTGCATAACATGAGACTTATACAATGGCTTCCCTCTTAGGTTCCTAAGATGGTCTAGGTTTGAGTGCTTTTAAACATACATTATGAGGAAAAAAATAAAAATAAATTGCCCCAAAGGTTCGATGGGTTACCACCCCCCCTTTTTTTTTCTCTTCCTTGCATCACTTAAGTTTACATTAGTAAAAAAATATATACAAAAAAATTAAACACCGAAAAAACAAAGCGCAATCATCATTATTTTATTATTTATGTACAAAGGCCCAAATAATTTATAGACTTCTTTTATGGTTAGCCTACTAATTCTCCAATGGAGTCGCTAAACTATTGAGCTAAAAAATCGATTTCTCTCTTTTCCTAATCTGATTTATATTAAGCTTGGTTCGCTTAACATAAAGCTCTCAACTAGATTAAGAAAATGTTTTAAAAAAAGGTTTTTTTTTTTTTTTTTTTCAGAGTAGAGTTACTACCTATTTGAAATTGGGAAAAAGTGAAATTAGGGCCTATAGGTGGATGGGCCTCAATTTTAGTTATTGGCCCATAATTTTTTTAAAAAACAGTTAAAAGAAAAAGAAACCTAGAATATATTGGGCTTAGAGGCTAATGAGTTTAAAACCTAAAAAGTTCCATAAAAAGAAGTTTATAAAGTAAATGGTCCTTTAAAGGGTTTCTTAAAATAAAAAGGGCTTAAAATTAGAGGAAAAAATGGAACAAAATTTTTTGTATTCTTCTAAGGTCAACCTAAGTGCCTATGTACCTATTAACCAGGATCAGACCTACATAGTTCTTAAATAATTTTATAAAATTTTGGTGGGGTTGGTCCATTTTATTTAAGAAATATTCTACTTTAAGTACTTACGTATTAATTCGATTATAAAATATATTTTTGGTCTAAATATCTTTAAAAAAAAACTAGAAATACCTAATTATTTTTAAAAAGTCCGTTTTGGTTTTTTTATTTAAGAAAAAAACTTATCTGAGGTGGCAAAACACTTTTTTTTCAGAAAAGAAAAGAAAAAGCCCCTTTTGATAAAAAAGAAAAACCCATTAAAAACAAACATGTTAATAAATTAAATAAAGTAAAAATCATGTAACATTCATAAAATCATAAATAGATTTTACATGACGTGCTTATTATTTATATATTAACAACTTACAATTATTAACAAAAACTACTTTATTATGACAAGTTAATAAGATTTTGAATCAAAGCATCTAGTTCTATAATAATCACATGTTCAAACAACAATTCTATGTTATACAAAGATGAATCGTGATAAATATATTACAATTCATCAATCAAAGCATCTAGTTTAATCAAATTAATCAAGATTTATCAATAAGTATAAAAACTTACATGAACATTACATGATCATTATATCATAGAAAAAAAAAATCCTATTAACTATTCTACAAAAATTGCATCAAACAAGCTTCTTACATACATTAAAACATGATATTACAATTAATTAATACACAATATGCATCAAAATCACAAAGAAAATAAGAACAAGAAGTGATTCTAGGAACTTACCTCGCGTAGCAATGAACCGGTGGCCAGTTTAGTGACTTTTTAGATGGTTTTTGGTAAGGCAACGATTGTTTGCAACCCTAGAACAAGCATGTAGAGTGAAAGTTTGATAATTATTTTAATCTAATCCTTTTTTATTGTAATTATCTACTTCAACATGATAAAGGGAGCCTTGTTTATAGTGTGGAATCGAGCTTTTTGGCTCAAAAAATTCCCTTTTGAATTAGGTAATTAAATCATCTTGTATCTCATTAGTTTGTTTTTTTTTTTTTATTTTTCTTCCTTTTTTTGTTCAATTTTGATGCATTTTAGGTGTTATTTCTATAAATTAATTGGATAAAATCAACTCCAACATCTTATTACCAATTAGAAATACTAATTACATAGTAAGATGGCATTACAAGATGCAATTTTCTATTTATTTGAAGATATATACACTAAGTTTCCTAAAAGACAACTTTTTTTTTTTTCGTTGATGTACTTTCCCTTTATTATTTTCCAAGATTTTAGACTCAAAAAATCATACACATATTTCCATTTTAATTCCATATTTATTCCTAAATTTTAGGTGCAAAAAATTAGGTCAAATCAAGTGGATTCTTGGGGCAAAAAATACCCATGTTTAGCGAAGCTTCTAATCATGAAAAATGTGTCAGGGGTAAGGATGGAAGAAGAAAGGGGGGGAGGGGGGTAAGGGTCGGGGTAGGGTGGGGGAGGGTACTCATACATACATTGAAATTCAAAGTGGGTATGTAAGCATCTTTGTAATCATATATATATATATATTTATTTATTTATTTTATAGATATGGCGCTACATAGCATACTATAGCGTGGTCGCGTATGCCTGACATAGCTATCAAGTGGTAACCACATGGTACACATGGTATAGGCAATTTTTTTTTTAATTTTCCTTTTTCCCTTGTACATATATTATGTATTTTTTGTTCTTTTCTTTTTTTCTTTTCTCTTTTTTCTCCTCTTTTTTTTCTTGTATTTATTTAAAAACTTATAGAAATTTTAACCTTAAGTTTCCTGAAAATTAAAAAAAAAAAAAGTCCTACAATTTTTTGCGACAAAAATAGAGTGTCTTCAATATTGACCATTGGTCCCTATAACACCATTGTTGGCCAATCTAGCCTCAATAAATTCAACATGTAAATCAGCTAAAGTTGCCTCATGATGAAGTTCCTTACACCAATTAGGGTTAAGACTACACGCAACAATCAAAAGTTATCCTAAACACTTTATATAAGTGACATCTCACAAAACAAGATAATGTATATTGAGTCTGCCTTGAATAGCATACAAAACTTAAGTGGGGTAGGGGCGGTGGGGGGAACCAGCAAAAGATACTAAGGTTTTCCAATTTGGTGACCACCTTAATTAAACAACTCGGATAGGAACTTCCTTGTCCACAGAAGAAAGGGAGGGCATCATTACCTTCCTTCGTTCCAATTCAGATGTTTTTCCAACGCATCTTAAAGAAATATCTAGGATCATTGACATACTCGAGGCAACACATCACCTTAAGGTTGACCATTGTATATACCCTATAAAGCAAAAGAGAAGACTCTTTGTGCTTGAGCGGCAAGTTTCCATAAACCAAGAGGTGCATAAGCTGTTACTAGCTAGCTTTATAAAGGAGGAGCCTTACCCTTTTTGGTTAACGAATACCGTCCTTATGAAGAAATTCAATTGTAAGTGGCGGATGTATGTTGTCCACATCAACCTTAACAAAGCTTACTCTAAAGATTTCTTCACTCTCCTAAGAACCAACCAACTTTATGAATGCCTATTCTACCTCCAACCATGTGAAACTTAGCTTTATGGATATCTATTTTGGCTACAACCAAATCTGTATGGCTTTTGAGTACTAGATCCATACCTCCTTTGTCACAAACTTCGAGACATACTATTATAAGGTAATGCCTTTCATCCTAAAAAATGTTGAGGTAACACATCAAAAGCTAGTGGTGGTTGTCTTTAAGTCCTAACTTAGAAGAAATGTGGAAGTTTATGCCAATGATATGATTGTTAAAAGTAATCACAAGACCCACCACATCGAGGATCTACATGAAACCTTTGACAAACTGCATAAGTGCCAAATGAAGCTAAACCCTCAAAAGTGTGTCTTTGGTGTTGGCCCTAGCAAATTCCCTAGATTTATGGTTATAGAGTACAGCATAGAGGCAAATTTTGATAAAATAAAAGCCATTTGGGATATGAAGAGCCCTTAAAAGATCAATGATGCTCAATGCCTCATGAGCTGAATAGTGGCGCTCAATTGCTCTGTTTCCAAAAGTGCTAATAAATGTTTTGAGTTCTTTAAATTATTGACGAACCCATCAATATTTCAATGGATGAATGACTGTAAGGCCACCTTCAATAGGCTCAAGTGATTTCTTGAGAGCATACCTATGCTCTCTAAATCAATACTCGATAAAGAACTTTACTTATATCTAGTCGTAAGTAATTGAGCCCTTTCCTCAATACTCATCTGAATAGATGGATGCAAGCATAAGCTAGTTTATTACATTAGCTACATCCTTTAAGGTCCAAAAATCAAACACATATTAGTCACCTTAGTTGTGGTCATTGCCCTTGGAAGCTAAGATTGTATTTCCAACCACACCCCATTATCGTTCTTAAAGATCAGCTACTATGAACACTTCTATAGAAGTAGACGCATCAGGATACATGGTCAAATATGTCCTTGAGCTCAATACTCATGGTGTCTAATTCCATCCTAGGTAAGCCATCATGATTTCGATCTTTGCAAACTTCATTGCCAAGTATACTGGAGTAAAGGAAGCACTAACTCACATTAACATTCTAGTGCAAACTCTTCACATTGATGGATCCTCCACTCGAAGGGTAGGGGTGAAGGTAGGTGGAGGGATAGGGTGTTGCAGTGGGGGAAGGGTGCAGTGGAGCAGAGGTAGTCCTATAAGGACCTTACAACACTAAAGTCCTCTATGGGTGTAAGTTTGGGTGTCTTGCTAGCAACAACAAAGTCGAGTATGAAGGTCTTATCACAAGACTTAAGATTACAATACATGTTAGGGCCGAAAAGGTCAACATCTACTCAAACTCATACTAATGGTATAGTAGGTTAAAGGGGAATATAAGACAAAAGGTAAAGCCATGGCAAAATATCTCTAGCCAGTACGAGACCTTACCGCCAACTTCACCTCTTAAAGCATCACCAAAATTCCCTAAGTAGAGAATTCAGAGGTGGATAGATTATCCAAGCACGTATCCACAGCCATGCCTCTACCCTATACAAGAGACAAACAAATTCTTCTCCAAGACATGCTACGAAAAATTGTCAATGAATAGCTACAGGAAGTTCTTAAGATCCACTTTATAATAGTCGAACCATCTTACATGGAGCCCTTCCTTGACTACTTCAATACTAATGCCTTAGCTAATGATAAAACATAGGCTAAGAGGCTTGTCTACAATAAAGCCAACTACACCATCATTGATGACGTCCTCTACTGGCGCGAGCATAGTATACCTCTCCTTCTTTGCTTGAAAACAAAAGAAGGCCTCCATGCCCTTGAAGAGCTATACACAAGGATTTGCAGTAATCACATCTAGGCTTAAGCCTTGTACATCTGAGTCCTTTGTCTTAGGTACTATTGGTTGACAATGAAGGAGGATGCAAAGACCTTGGTCTAACAATGCCATGGTTTCCAAAAACATGCGCCTATTGGCTACACTCCAAGCACGAAACTATGCTCCCATGATGAGCCCATAGCCTTTTGCTCAATGGGGGCTTGATATCATTAGACCATTCCTAAAGGCATTTAGAGGGTGCTAGTTCATTTTGATCACTTTAGATTACTTTACATAATGGGTAAAAGCATAGACGGTCATGAGCACAATGGCAAGAGTAGCATAAGGTTTCATCTTGACTAATGTCCTCACTAGATTCAGGGTGCCTTATGCCTTAATCACAAACAATGAGAAACATTTTGATAGTGCGGGGTTTAGGGAGTAATGTGACAAACAGTCCTCAACAGCTTGAAAAAGAGGGTAGAATGAGTAGGCGATAGTGGGTGGACCAACTCCCTACAATCCTTTAGGGATACTAGACCACCCATAGGATAATTATTGGAGAAACCCCTTTCTGCCTATCGTTTGAATCAAAGGCCATATTACCCATTAAGTTAGAGCTATAACAAGTAAAACCTAGAACATTGATGTTGGCACTAACTGGATAACCCTTCAAGTGAGCCTCGATACTATTGACAAGGTAGGGGATGCCATTCGAGCTTGATTGGCTACCTACAAACAATAAGTGGCCAGATATTACAACAAAAAGTCAAACACAAAGTCTTTTTGCTTGGAGACCTGGTCTCTTGAAGGCTTGAAGCCATTGGATCATGAGAAGGTAAGGTAAGCTATCACCAAACTGGGGGGACCTTGTTCAAATTAAGGAAGATGTAGGCAATGGGGCTTATAGGTTAGAAACCATGGACAGATAACCTATCTTTAGAACTTAGAATGACGGCAACCTTAAGTCTTATATTTTGTATGATATATAAGGATTCAAACATACTCTACAAAAATTTCAAAGTTGTAATGAAAAAGAAAAACTTTGTATTTATCCCACCATACTGCTTACTTTATGATAATATAGCTTAATTATCATCAAGCCTTACCCCTTTGTCAATTGAAAAAGACAATGCAATGGACCAAATTAAGTTGATCTTTATCTTCAATGTCCAGCCATTCTTGTTGGCCACTACGCTCGAGAACCACAATGCATCGAGACTTACCTTAAGCACCCAACAGGTTTTCACATTCGAAGGGTCAAGATGGGATGAGTACATAGAATATGTTTGTATGCTCAACCTTTTGCCTAAAACTAGAAATTAACATGCTGAGTGCTCCCAACCGATCAGCACTTAGACCAAGGTTCTAGAGCCCATATATGATGAGGCACCATGGGAAGTAAAAAATTGAGGTCATCTATATACTTAAACAACATTTAAATAGGTAAAAGTACTTAAAGGTGAGAAGAGCAAAAAGAAAGGTCAGACTTAAACAATAAAAGGCTTAGGATGAGAAGATAACTAAACTTGTTCAATTTCATTATAACTATTTACGGTGATTATAAGATTATAGGATTGGCATCTTAGCTTACAACTAAAGAAAAAAAACAAAGCAACACAAAAACTTAGCTATAAGTTTAATACAACAAGCATTCATAAGATCATTTGTCTAAGCATCTATAGGCTTAGCATCGCCTCCATTAGTATCCTACCTACCATCTTCCCCTACCACATCCTCAACAGCCCCATTATCATTAGGTTCGAATTCCCCGTTTGCTCCTTTATTACCTACCAAAGGCCCTTATCTAGCCAAGATAGAAAGCTAAGGTTGAGGTATAAACACTATATTTTTGCCACCCTTTGTTTTAATTTTAATCTCTTTTCATTTTTGGGCTAAGTTTATAAAAATAAAAAAAAACTTGAATAAATAAAATATAAATAAATAAAAATATAAAAAACGACAATTAAAAGAAAAATAAAAATATAAAGTATCAAGTTGAGTCAAGTTAGTCATTTAGAGTCGAATTCGACAATAGTTAAATTCCGAGTCTTTAAATAATCTAGCTTCATTTAGAAATATTTTTTTTAATCTAGTTCAATATAAAACATATTTTTATCTAATTTATATTGCACTAAATAGACTTAGGATTTATTATATGAGTTAGTATGTATTTTTGAGCTAAATTAAGATGGACTCAGGCCCGAGATAAAAAACCCAAACCAATGTAGGGTTTCTAAAAATTAGGTTAAATCTTTAATGAATCCAAATTGAGTATTATCATATTATCGTATCTTGAATTTGTCAAGATTGAATTTTCATCCAAAAAGATCTAGAAGATTCAAATTTATAGCCTATAAATAGTAGACAATGAGCCATAAAAAATGGACGTTTTTCAAATTTACAACACTTACAAATACGACAGTCCTTACATCACAATCCACTACACAATTCAATACCTAAACTCTACAAATAGTAACACCACAACAATACACATGACAATCCCAGCACTTGACAAGGACCAACCCAACACACATTGTTCTCTCATACGTCCTTACAACTAATCACTCAAACACATATACACTTCCTCACAATTGCTCAAACATGCACCCACGCCTGACACTCTCTCTAACATACATGACTGACACTTTATCTTATACACATTCGGTCAATAGTCAACACGCACATGATCAACCCTTAAATCATATACAAAGTTATCACATACACTCTCTCTCACTCATACACGCCAAACATACACACTTATGCACTGTTTTCATGATCACAAGCACATACACTGCACGTCCCCTCCACGTCCACGATCATGAACATAGTACTATTTGAGCAAATGAGTACGATCGATCATACAACAATTTACAGCATATGTCTACTACTTACGATCAGTTCACGAATACGCCGATCACGCACGATTCGACCAATTTAGGTAATAAAAAATTATTTTCTTTAATTATTTATTTTGTTTTTTAGTGTTAATCAATTTATTTTATTAACTTTTATTTTTTTAGTGTATTTTTTTTTTATAAATTTTAATAATTGTTATTTCGTTTTGTAATTTTTAGATAATTTGTAATTTTTAGTTAAATTGCCTTTTTTTAAACCAAAATTTCATTTTTTTTTTAAAAGTTGCATATTTTTTCTCTGATATTCATATTTTTAGAGAAGATACGTTTCTAAGATATGTATCTTAGGATATCTTGTTTTTAAGATTTAGAAAAAATCAATTCTTGACATATAGATTTAAAAAAATAAAAAATAAAAAAATCTTAATTGGAGTTCTTCAAAAGATTTAGTTAGTTAGTTTTTTAAAAATATTTTAAAATAAATTTACAAAATTAGATCTTTTTAGTTTTTTTTTAAATAATATTTTGATAATTAACGTAAATCTAGCTCGATTTCTTTAAAAAAAAAAAAGATTGACTTACTAAAGATTTTCTAAAAATAAAAAAACTATGTTAGTTTGATCTCAACTAGTAGGTACATAGGCACTTGGGGGGCAATTATAAAAAAAGAAAACTTTTTTTTTTCTTGAAAATTCATAATAAAAAAATTATAAAAAATTCATTTTAGTTACATTTTTTCATATTTATACATATCTTAGCACTTTTAAAAAAATTATAAAAAATAAAGCCCATTAGTTTTTTTCTTATCTTTATATGATAACTTAGTCTTAATATGTTAGTCTCTGAACTTAAATTTTCTAAAAAGAATTATTTTTTAGAATATTTGTAAATTAGAGGCTCAAATTTTCCCATTCGAAAACCTTAATTTGACTTTTTTACCAATTTAACTAGTTGATGACTCTAAGTTATTTTTCAAAATATTTTTTCAACTTTTTTTGAGAAAAATGTTTTTCCTTGATTTAATGTCGAGTAATTTATATTAAGTGGAATAAGATTAATATAGGTTAAATTAAGAAAAATTGAAATAAGACTCGATAAGAGGTAGGAGGCCCCCCCCCCCCCCCCTCTCCCCCCCACCTCAAACCACCTCAACTAACTCCTTCACCAATTTCTCCTCGTCTAAATTGGCCTTATCAGTAACAATCTTGAAGTTGTCCCTCAACTCATACTCCATATATAACTTCTATATAGCTGCTTTAATAAGCTCTTACTTGTCCTTAAGCTTAGCCTCCCGATCCCTAAATTAAATATAGGCTTCCTTGAGCTCTTCCTTTATAGCCTCAACCTCCCCTTTAGCCTCCTTCTTGGTGACCTCAGCTTCCCCCTTCGTTGCCTTGGCTTCCTCCTTCACTACCCTGATTTCCTTCTTAGCGGCCTCTAGCTCTTATGCCTAAGCATCTAATGTCGTCTCCATGTCTTCGGTGCTTCCTTGCATCTTTAGCCTCAGACTTGGCCTTAATTGCCTCTTGCTTAAGCCTCTGCTTCTTTAAACTAAGTTGCTCATAATCCTCTTACATAGCCACAGTCTATATCCTTAACCTATCTAACTACTTCTTTAAGTCATCAAAGTCCCTTTCTAGCTCTTGACAATGTTGTTGAGAAGAATGTAATAAGCAATGTTAGTACAAATAAGCATCCATGAAAACTTAATAAAAAAAGAAGACGATCAAGGCCATGCCCATTCAAGAAGAGTCCACCCGCATGAAAACGTGTGCCTATACAGACTTATAACATCCCTTAGCCCCTTTAGAGTGATCAATACCCTCTCATCGAAACCCTTCCCCTAGTATAGCTCTACATGCTCCTTCTTTAAGGGCTATGTAAGAATGACTAAGCTCGACTGCTAACTAGTGGATGTCTTAATGTCCCAACCGCGTGGTCCTTTAGGTCGATCATATGCATAGGACGACCAGCCCCAACCCCCCTCCCCTTTAATAGCTTATCTACCCTTATGGCATCCTTAGCCTCTTAGCGCCTAGGCACCTCTTGAACCTCTATAACAACAAGCCCCTCAGATGACCTATCTTAGACTGGCTGGTTGAAGATAAGTCCCTCCAAGTCCTTCTCAATAGGTACCTCATACTTGAGCACCAAACCAACTGAACACCTACCTATAGCCACCTACTACTTAGTACTAATTACTAACGGCACTCTAATTGGGATGTCCTACGACTCCTCTACCATAGTCGCCTTTCCTTTCCTCGAGGCCCCAATGTCATCCTTTTTACTTTGCTTCATCACTCGAGCTACTTCTTGTTGCTTAATAGCCCTCTTACCCTTCTCTTGCATCTTGAGCTCCCTCATCTACAACATCCTTGTCTTGAAGGAATCATTGCACAAATCATATGCTATGAGGACAACTTGAAAGTTAGTAAACGAAGCATTAATAATAGCAAGAAAGAATACTTGCTAATGATAAGTAGCCTCAAGCTCTCCCTAATGGCAACTAATAATGGTGAACTCTTAGCTACCATCCTCAGCGGCATGTTCATTTATACTTGTTTCCTAACCCTGCAACCTCTCCTTTCGTAGAAATGCACTTATAGTGTACTTTACATGGAAACCATCCTTCAACTACTGTGCCAAATCTAGCCCCCAATCCTTTACCTTATCATCCTCAAGAACAAAGTAGTTTACATTCGTTGTCTGGATTTACTTATTCTACCTAATTGGAAAATCAAGCTTGTAAACTGACTTCACATGAAAGAATTATTCCTTTCACTCCTCTATCTTCAACTCCTTCCTATGGAAAATCTTTACATGTAGCCCCTAACTTGTACAGTACACCTGGCCTTCTTGATTGCCCTTTAGCTAAAAGAAAGGACAAAACAACTGAGCTATTAGTCTTGTCATATGAAACATAAACATGGGCTCGAAAGCCACTAGTGATTGCCATGTATTTGAGTGGAGGGAACCTGGTGACACTTAAAAGTAGTTCAACACTTCCAACTAGAAAAATGGAGGATGCATCCCTATGTCGATTGCCTTCCAATACAAGTAAAATGTGTTTTTGCCCCCAAAGTTACACGCCTTATCATTAGTTTTAAGCCTCTTCACCTCCCAAACATTGATCTTGGATGAAACCTCTTAGCAAACTAGACACCATTGGTATTCATCATGCTTATACTCCACTTCAGTCACGAGTTACCCCTTCTCCTTGGACAACCACAACTTCACTACCTTTTTCGATTTTTTAGATGCATACTCCTCCCATGGCCTACCCTCCATAGCAACCCTTCTTTTCTCCTATGACCATTTAACCTCCTCGCCACTAGTTACCACCATCACCTTCTCTTAGGGACATGTGGGCTTAGATATGCTCTCTTCTTAGTTCTCAACATTAGATGCCTCGCCTACAAATCTTTTTTGCGTCTTATGAGGGCTTTGGCCTCTAGAGCCAGAACGTACATTAGCGTAAATTACTTGCCTCGCCACTCCAATGCTAAGGGGAGCAGGGGGGTAAGTGTTGATGATCACCTTTTGGCTAGGAGCTCTTAAGGCCCAAGCCCATTGCTAAGCTCAACTAGCCCATTCAAAGACCACTCTCACCTTTGCTAGATGATTTCCCTTACTAAGTACATGGTTCAACTTGGGTATATACATTAGCACCACCCATTGAGCTCGGAGAGTAGGTGAAGACCCTAAGTAGCTCACAGACATCAACCACCACTTGAGCTTACCTCTAAACTCAGATGACTAGAGAGCTTACGTACTCCTCAGGAGGACCTAAGGCTCTAGACAGTCTTAAGCCGAGCTTTAACCACTTGAGAAGCATACCCTTTACCTGAAGTGATCTTTAGGGGGTGCATAACCTAATATGACTAGGCTTGTTAACTTCCTCATCTGTTTCTCTCTCTTTATTAAATGCTAATTGACCTCTTAACTTACAGCTTAGAGGTCTAGCCATAAGGCTACGATGGCTAGTTATGCTGATATGATAGGCTTAGTCCCCAAGTCTTTACCAATAGGCAAAAAGGCGAAAGTCCTTCCTAATATTAACAATGCCACCTTTGTGGATTTCATCCAAACCAATCCCCCGTATCATGCAGCTAAGTAGGTTAGTTCCTTATGTATAAATAGGAAGGAAGGCATCAGGTAAGGGATCCTTTGGAACTCTTCTTGATCAACTTTTCTATATACACTCTCAACTCTAATTTCTTTTCTTACTGACTTAAGCGTTAGAGGGCCCTAGTTAGTTACACTAAAGGAAGCTTTTTGTAGGTATATGATTGTTTATAGCCATCGGACCACCAGGAGTTCTACTAAAGATTACATCGATGATATTCGCTATCACCGAGTATAAGAATGAGATCTTTCTTCTTTTTCGTCAAAGAAACAATGATATTAATGAACAAAATTTTGTAGAACTATTATAGTAAGTGCATTAATTTTCCGTATATAATATTAAATGTTCTAGTATTATGTATTAATGAATTACATGATAGCTATCAATCTACCTTCTTATAGAATTTTAGGATTATATTTTCACCCTTTAGATTTTTCATATTAATTTATGTTTTATTATAAAGAACTACTTTTGTTATGAGTACATTGTATCAAATTATATTTCATTATAAAAATCTTTTTCATTATAAACACATTGTGTGGGTTCTTTAATTGATTCAAGTATATAACATCATCATTGGATTAGTTGTACTTGCCAGACCAACGAAATTATGAGATTCATATTCTCTATGGCTACAATTATAGAACTCATAACCACCTTTCTTCCTTCTTACTAAGTTAATGTCAACTTCCCTAATATGGAAAGTAACGAATCCTTACTAATGTCGCCAATATTCTGTTCTCTTTACACTTTATCCCATGCCTAATAAGCATACTATTTGCATTCCTTTATTAAGATTATTCCTATCCCCGCCAAAGTATAACATTTAATATATATAATATAATGAATAGATGTCTTGGGTCATAAATTACACTCTCTCAATGACATAAAAGGAATTTTTAATGACTCATTTGTATGTAAGGTTGAGTTAAGAAAGTAGTATATTCTATCTACAACCATCCACTCGTATGATTTGGATAATTTATTGGTTGGTGAGAATGTTCTTGATCTATGTAATATCGGACCATGAGCAATTTTAGATTAGATATGATGGTTGGAAACTATCATTTATAACTTATCGTCATTCCTCTAAATCTATAGTTGAGACCAATGAAGGAATAAGAAGGAAAAAAGTAGGTAGATTTCTAAGTCACTATTCATTATTTGGAAAAGGTAAGAAAAATGGAGAGAATGGATTTATAAAGAAAAATTTTTTTAGGGTGCCCAAAACGTATATGTACTATAATGGGGAGAAGTGGGAAGGAAATTAAAGAAAAATACTACATAAAGAAAAGAACGCACCTTTTTTCCTCTCAATTTCTTCTTATCCAAAGAGGGACTTTAAAATTTGTTTACTCTTTTACTTTATAATTATTTCCCTTTATTTTTCATCTTTTCTAATTCTTTCACTCTTCTCATATCAGCTATCTACGAAATTTTGAAACTGGTAAAGTGAAAGCATAAAGCACAATTAAAAATAAAAAGGACACACCAGCCTACATTAATTAAATATACGTAACAGCTTGGTATAACATGCATCTACACAATAATTTAGCCTTGGAGTCGTATTTTCTACCATTATATTCTATATCCTCATCGAGCTCCATGAAAATAAAAAATTTCGATTTGATGACCTTGTATTCCACCTAACGGAGCTTGAATACTATATATGCTTATATTGGTTACGCCAACATCATATTTGCTATTTAAACTTTATATATTTTTCCAATTCTATATTTAAACTTTAAACTTGTTTAACTATACAACAAATTAAAACATTGCTTGTGAGTCAGTGTTCCTGTCTTGGTTATATGATCTCTTTTCCATCATCCTTTATAAATTTTGATTAATTAGAGTGCA
Organism: Lumnitzera littorea; assembly: GCA_024138015.1. NCBI lineage: Eukaryota > Viridiplantae > Streptophyta > Magnoliopsida > Myrtales > Combretaceae > Lumnitzera > Lumnitzera littorea. Next base: position 94,567,579 of record JAMXBB010000005.1, read on the forward strand.
ATACCTTATTACATACTAAATAAAATGTAACTAATTGTCACATCTCCTTTGCACAAGATACTGATGTGTAATTTTCACCAATAGAATCATACCATGTATCAAAATATAATAAAATCATTAATATTCAAGTGTTAATAAACTAACAATGAAAAAAGTATTGAGTTAGTGAACTTGCTTGTTTACAAAAATAAATTATTGATTATAATTAAAAGTTGATATTAAACATCAAAATAATAAATAGCCAAGACTCTTTTGATGGGAGTTCGACTTGGAATTAGAAAGACGAAGGGTCAGAAGGCAAAAGATAAATGAGAGGTTTGAAATAGAGTCAAAGCCAAATCTATGGACTGAATCGAGAAACTAGGACATCAAATGTCAAGAATATTGGTTTGGAGTAAGTTAGAGGAACCTCTTGGAGTAATGATAGTAAAAAAAAAAAAAAAAAGGCTATAAGAGAGATTTTACAGTTCTCTTCTTTATTTTGATGGCGTTGATCTTATCTATCATCTTATCATTTATTTTTATATTTTAAATTTAAATCATTAAATTTATAGATTATCTGATGGTTTAGATTTAAAAGTGACTAAATTAAAAGTAAAAAGGATAGTGATATTGATCTTGTAGAAAAAAGGATACGATGATCGAAAAATCCTTTTAAGAACTAGAGAAATACAAATATCCATGGAACAAAAAGATATGATAACAAACTTGACCCATTTTTCTAAATTGCAAGTACCAATTTAGGATAAAACTCCTAATTTTGATAGATGAGTAGAGATTTAGAAAGGAGCCTACTCTAAAGATATTCTAGAGAGTTTATTTCTGGTAGTTGATAGGGGAAATCTTTATAAAAGAATGGAGCAATATTCGTATCTTCTACATATGGTAAGAAGACACTCTAAAGTTCCAACATTTAGGGAAATAGTTTGGAATGGTTAATTTACTTTTATTCTTACAGTCACTTTATTTCCGTTGTCATTAACTTCCTTTTAGGAAAATATTTACTATTAAATATCTCTTGAATTGATCTTCCATTGATTGAGTTTTCTCTCAATTATTCCATCGTTATCAATCCCTTATGATTGTAGCAAAACCTTTGTACTTATCATTCTACTCCACAGATACTGCCGTACTTTCGTTCTAGTGATTTATGTGCTGTATCGAGTCTTACCAGTGAATTTGTTATTGAATCTTCCGTGAGTCATATTAATCGCTAACCTAATCAGCCCCTATTCAAGTTACTATTCATCGGAGGGGTAATTCTTTCTTATCATTTTATTTTCATTCCTAAAACACAAAAGCCCATAAAAATATGCCCCCTCCGTTCATTCCTCTAGAAATTCATTAATAATATTTAATTTGACTTGAAGGCTGTGCAGTCTATCATCTCTTGAGTCTTTCCATGACTTGGCACATCATCCTTACAACACAGCAACATGAATCAGATCCAGGTTTCTACTCTCCCAACATTTGTTAGAGTAGTTAAAAGAGGGGAAAAAAAAAAAAAAACCCTTAATCCCAAATCATAATTTCCTAAAAAGCTAAGAGAAACCAATGTTCCAGAAACTACATAAACCTAATCTCAAACCCTATTCAACACTCCACAAACAATCAAAACCAATTTATCAAACCCTAACTTCAAAATCCTTATTAAGGACCTATAATCATCAGCTTAACATTGGACGTAGAAATTATCATTGATCCGTCTTCATGTCTTTTGTCATCTCAGTGGTTGGAATGACTTGAAAATAAAATTTTTTGAATGCACAAGTCCATTAAGGTTAGGCATCAATCCTTATAGATTTCATCAGCTTCACTACAAAACTTAGAATTTCACCTTCAACACATCGAGATTCGCATCTCCCTTCATCGAGCTCCTCCTTGTCACATTGATTAACAATACATAACCACAAATAAGGGTGAGCAAGTACAAGATGAGTAAAATATGAGAGTTTTCTTGTATCCTTACACTATAAGATATATGTTATCAAATCTTTAGAGTAGGACCTATCCTATATCATCTTGTAACTATCTTAGAACCAATATCCTATGAAACTTATAGGGAACAAGCTACATTGGAGAACTTATGCATTTTTAGCTTTCTGTTTGCAAATTTCATGTTTATTATACATGAGAAGTAATTTAATTGATACATAATATTACAAGTTCTTCATAGGAAAAACTTACAAAATTTGTAACAAAATTTATGAAATTAAAGAAAATGATAATTTCTTTTAATCTTTATTGTTCAAATTTATATGATCTTATTACTTATTAAAGGAGAAATAATACGGAGAAAGAATAGAAAATGCAAAGTTAGAGAGAAAAATAGGAAAGAAGAAGAGAAAGAATAGAAAACATAAAATGAGAGAGGCGGCATTATAATTACTTGTTTAAGTATATTAACTTATATGCTTGGCTACTTTTTTCCCTTTTTACTAAAATATTCATTGGTAAGTAAAACAATATTTTCATTTATTATTCATTTTGATAACATTATTAAGTCAATTTTGTATACAATGGATATAAGGCATCTTAAAACCTAGTTTCTTTATACCTCCGAATACAGGTTTTAGGTAGGTATGGAGTAAGAAGACATCATAGTCAATTTTGTACCCTATGACTCTTAATATTTACCTAGAATCTATTCGATCAACTAAGACATAGGTAGGTAAGCTCTTTGTACTACAAATAACATGAGGAGCCAAAAAGCAAAGGTTTTGGATTATGAATCTCCCCCTTTCAACCTCATTAATACGTAGCACTTGCTTACACAATGACTTGCGCATCCCTTCTCCCCCTTGAGAATTGTGCTCGGAACCCCACATATTAGCATACTTCACCTTTTCACCTCTCTCTTTTTGCTAACTTGAGTGTTAGAAGGTCCTTGTGGACCAACCAATGAGGGTCTCTTTATCCATTTTGTTGAAAATTATTATTATTTTACAAATAAAAAAAAAGGTTAAACTTTGAGACTAAAAATATACTTTTCCCTATCAAATTTTGAGTGGAGAAATTAAAAAACAGGGGTAATTAAAAGAAGTCTTCTTTTCTTTGCCTTCTTTATCCACTTTGTTGAAAGTTATTATTGTTTTACAAATATACAATATTATTTTAATAATTTTGTTAACACGTGATGCATTGTTATAAGTTAAAATGCCACGTCTGCAATAGGCGGTTACATATAATTTTAGAGCTTTTATTTAATTTTTTGATGGTGTAAGGCGAATATTATACCTAAGATAAAAAGCATAATATAATAGAGTTAACTAAGATGGTGATCCTAATAATGCCAAAAGTTAGGTGGGAAAATTGAAAAACAGTGACAAATTTCAAATATTAATGTAACATCGTCTCCATGTTTGTCTAAGTATACTTTTCAAGAAAATAATAAACCTGGCACACAAAGATGGCGAATTAACTCACTTACATTTTCAGATTAGTGGAACCATCGGATAATACATCCCCAATTCTATCCAACAAAAGGGTTATAATGTCTCTTGGTGCAACAATCTGTCGTACACCATGGTATACCCACCTTTATTACTTGATTATTAATTATTAAATTAACTCAACAATGCTACAATCATAATCTGACCTAAGATATATAATTGTGATTTAATTAAATTAATGCAACTTCTACATTTTATCAATAAAAATTATAAATTCGTAAAAAAAAAAAAATTTAAATAAATATGTAGAGAAATACAGTGTCTTTTTTTCCAATCGTTTGATAAGGTTGAAAAAAAGAAGAAGAAGAAGAAAAAGGAAATACGTAGCCATAAGTATGGCTGGACAAATTTTTCAATTCATTTCAGTTATTTCTCAAGCTATTTGCCATGCCTAAATAAAATAAACAAAAATATCAATCTCAATATAAAAAATAAAATTGACTTAAATATAATAACTCTAATTTCAAGTACTGAAGAATGGAATAAAAATCATGCATTTTCTATACAATTATATCTTTCCTTTTCACATATACAAGTAAATATACGGTCTAAAAACTTACTATTATACTAGACGAAAATAAATATATTAGTTAGATGTATCGTACAAGTCAACTATATATTATTAATAAAGACCTTTTATCGCGTATTGAATTACAAGAAAGTGCCTTTACATAAGTTTTGGCATTAAATCTGATTCGTAGAAAGGTTTCTTTTTTCTAGTTTTTTCGTTATTTGAGAACTTTATTTTGGGGCCAAAAGAGAAAACCGCCTTAAAAAGAATGTAAAGAAGATAACGAATCTTTGCCTAGTTTCAACCGAAAATCTCCCAACTTGCCCTTGCCGATCGCAAAAGATGATTCCTTTCCAAGTCAGCACGAATCATCCAAGTAAACCGATGAAAGTGGGGATTTATTCTTAAAAATGTATTTGGAAGTCATAGAAATTACAAAGATTTAAGGGGAAAATGTAAAATAATTGCTCCAAATTTTGATCATGGTGCGAGTATACCTTATTTTTTCAAAGTATGTTTAACACTTTATAACTCTAATAAATTAGTAAATAATCCTAAAAGTTATAAATAATTACTTAAAACTTCAATCTTGATGTACAAACACCTTTTGAACCTATTATATTATATTATATTTTAATACTCTTTAAACTTTAACGTTAATATTTTTTTTTAAAGGAAAAAAAAAAAACGTATTTTATGTGATGAACTTAGTTGATTGTAAGGAGTGTTGAAACACACTTGGTAAGTTCAAGGCTATGTTCACCTCAAGATGAAAATTATAGAGGTTATTTACGATTTCCGTAAGATTGTACGTGTCTTTGTATGACCATATGATACACTTACCCGGACATGGGCACGGGTACTAGTCTTGATCTGACCCGACTTGAGCATAACCATCAGGTCCAAAGTCTAGAGAAGGGTGAAACACCACGCCCTAATGGCTTCATCACGAATCTAAGGACTCATCGAGTCCTAGAGGCTGATTGATGGGTATAATACTCATTAAACTTGTGGTTCTCTTTTTCTTTTTCTTTTGCTTAAACTTTTCCTTTCATTTTTTTTTTTTATTTTTTTGCTTTTGTCGCAGACCAATTGGAACCTGTCATACCAATTAGGTCTGCTGGTCCTCAATGGCAAAGCGCGCTTGACAATATAGACTCATTAGGTCCTTCGTCGGGTTTAGACCCGTCACTGCAGGTGACTATATGAATCAATGTCAAGGTACAAGCGAGATTACTCCCATAAGTTTCAACTCTAAGTTGATACTATGCAGCTAGAAGTTTATTTTACAGAGAGTTCCATATGGTTAACTTAGTTTTATATGTTCTTGCTTTGTTTTTCATGGTTTAGTACAAAAACTGAATCGTAATATAAACTGAATGAAGCTAAATTGTAATACTTTTGTGTTTTTAGTATGATTATAGAAAAATTTTCAAATCAAACCATTGACAATTGAACTTCGCTGCATTAATTTGCCAATCACCTACGAAACAAAATACAATTAGTAGGACGCCAAAGTTCACTATAATGCAACAACTCCAATGTTCGAGTTAGTTAAGGTGTTAAGGAAGTAAAAACACTAATAGATAGAATGAACGAGCAAGAGACCAAAAATTCTTTACTTGGGGGGCTTCATCTTAAGAGCCGATTAGGCAACTGCATTGTGAGAGAGTTTCAAGTAGGCATTTTGGCCTTGCTTATGATCTGATAAGCTGGAGTTTGGACTTAGGTGGAGTAATAATAATGTGGCACGCAATTTCAATTTTTCTTAGGCTTCTAAGCTAGTGAGATGATTCAAGGACTTGAAGAAGAGAGTTAGATTTTCTTTGGGCTTTTGTGCCGACAAAGGTAATTCGACGACTTTAAGAAGAGAGATAGATTTATCCTTAAGGTTATATGTTAGCAAGGGTGATCCGAGTATGATTAAGAGATTTTTCCCTAACATGAGTACCATGTGATTATTTGGGTAGATCGGATAATTCTAGGGCATGAGCACCACGGGATTATTTGAGCATCAATGTGTCTGCTAGGCTGCATTAGCTAGTGTAGGCTTTCAATGTCTTCATCGGGTTTTTTCTACGCTTTTGACATTTTAGAATTTTTCTTATCTAGAATACTTTGAGAATCTTGGTATCTATTGCCTTGAGTCTCTTGATTATATTTGAGCTTATTAGCTTCCAATTTTCGATTCGGGCATAAATTTGTAGATTGCACAGCTTTAGATTTCAATAACCGGGCTTAAGGGCAATAGTCCCATGATTTCTCTCGAGCTCCATTGCCTACCTGCGAAGCTTCAACTCTTAGAATTTAACCTCATTAGTTTTAAAAATTAAGCGAGTCAATTTATATCGGATTTTTTCGAACACGATCCCGCTTGGGTTTAGCCTGCACATGGAAATTAAGCTCGAGCATCTTTCCTGCTACAAAGAGATTTGTTTAGCAAGGGAAAGTCAAAGCTTTGCTATTATATTGTCTCGAGTGAAATTGCAGCTCGGTTTGGTAGTTTAGCTGCTGCTATTGGGGAAGGCCTCGGATTTCATTCTTGGATTTTCATAGCTCAAATCGATCGTTGGCCATATATAGCTCAGTAGAATGCTCCAAGCTTGGAGTAGTTCGACATTGTGGCTACTGCACGTAATAGCTCAGAATTTGTGCGTTCTTGAGTCCGTTGAGGAGCTGCTCAGGAATTGGATTTGCAGCTCAGCTATTGGAGCTGTAGCTTGGTACATACAGAGACCAGACGCATTCCTTGTTGCAAAACTTCAAAGTGTGGTCCAGTACATATTGCATAAATATATATATGCATATATTATTCGTATAAGTGCTTTAATCCGTGTGGCTTCGTAGATGTACATGTTTGTGTCTATTCGGGCTTTTCGTTCTTAAATTATTGTCATTACTGTTGCTGTCACGAAGGTTGGCTCTTTGCCCTTGTCCTTTTTGCTATCATGATGGATAATAAAGAGCACGGTCTAAAATCACATTGGATGAGTAGGTCTTGATTAGCAAAGAAGGATTGATTTACAGATTGTAGGCACAAAGAGGGAATTGTTACTGCTTTTTATGGAATGTTACTTACGAGAAAATGTAGATTTTCCAGGCTTTCTCATCCCAGATCTGAGACAAAAGTATCAAGGGGACCCAGATCATAAAAGAAAATCGATATGCTGTCTATGACATGACCAAATCTGCAAGGATTATTAAACGAATCTTGAGAATTCATAGGATTATTGGATTTGAAACATGAGATGATTGTTAGTTTTGAATGGAGCATCTTTACACAAACAATGTTAATGTTGACAGTTGATCTTTTCTCTATTGATTTGCCATTCACCATCAACAAAATACTATTAATAAGGTATTGGAGTTTTCTCTGACATGATCATTGCGATATTTAAATTAATCAGGATATCTACGGAGTAAAAACCCTAAAAAAGAGAATGAAAGAGTGAGATAACAAATCTAGGTGTTTAATCTTCTATTCATAGAACATGAAGTTAGGTCATAGACTAAAGTGGGCTTAGCCCACCCAAATCTTAGGTCGGTCGATTTGGGCTTAGGAGCCCTTGGCCTAATATACTCATTATCACAAACTAAACTAAAAATTTATGATTAATTTGGAGATATAGACACCTAATTTTTGTCCTTCCATAGTCTTAATTTTTATTTTTACAAAAAGGGTCCTAATTCAAAAAAATAAAAATTAACAAATAATGAAAATACCAAAAAAAAATAAGAAAAGGAAAAATTATAAAGATTTCATAGATTTTTAGGAAGTAATTTATATTAGGAATAATTAGTTTAATGTTAGTTTAGTTAAATTTTTTTTTTAGGGATTTAGATAGTTTAAATATAATTTAATTGTAATGAATGTTAAGAAATAGGTCAACGGCTTAACGGATGAGTAGTGGAGCGCTTGGATGGATTTAGTTGGAGGTTACAGGTTCGAGTTTCTATAGGCATCAATGTCTTTATTTTTTTATCTTTGCAAAAAAATCATATCTAATTAAATCATATGGGTTTAGCTAAATGAGATTTGAATCTAGTTTAATCGGATACATTAAGATTTGATTTGAGCTTTATAAAAAGAAGAGAACCATAACGAAAAGGGGGGAGCAGGATGCTTCATTGAAAACAGAAGTGCACGTCTGAGTTCCAGTCCACGCAGCAACAGATCCTCGACGCCCCATGGCTAATAGCAACAGCAGCAGATCAACGCCTGCTGCACATCTGAATTCCAACATTGCACATCTAAATTCCAACAGCAACAGCAGCAGATCCACGTCCCATTGTCGACGCTTCACTGCACTTTACGCAAAACCGAAGGCAGCAGATCCGTGCTCCATGCTTGACGCTCCACGCAATCCGAATAGCACGCACAACATCCACAGCAAACCTTGCGACCACACACCCAACGAGCCTTGTCCATCACCACTGTTGTAAACTACAATTCAAGTTCGGTTTAGTTCAATTTTTTTTTTATTTTTATTTTATTTATTTAGTTATTATATTATGTCATTATCATTATATTATTAGATATAGCATATGTGTGTATATATTAGTTTAGTAAATTTCTTTTAGCATTATTCTGCTTTATTATATAAGTTAAATATGATAGTTGTTTAATAACAGTAATATAGATATAAATAATATATGTATATATTGGTCTAGGAATTTTTTAGGACTAGTTTTTGGTTAGATTTCTCACCTAGAAAATCAAATTTTTTTTTTTAGAAATATGAATTAATAAAAATCAATACAATTTTTGAAGTATTTTAGAAAGTCTTTTAATTGTATCAAAAGTTAGGACCCGTTAAATTTTTTAAACTAAAATAAACTAAAAACGTAAACTCGGATGGTTTTCAAAATTAAAATCAACCAACACACTAAAGTTTTCGGAAAGAACTACGATCGTCTGATTACGATCCCGACTAGCGGGTACGTAGGCACCTTCGGGGTGACGATAAAATATATAATTTTTCTAAATTAAAAAATCATTTTGATGTTGATAAAATAAGAAAAATCTTTAATTGACTTCTTTTCTATGATTAGACATTTTTTCCATAGTTTAGATGTCTTTTTCATAGTTTAGATGTCTTTTCCATAGTTTAGATGTCTTTTTCATAGTTTAGATGTTTTTTTTCATAGTTTATATGTCTTTTTCATAGTTTAAATTTCTTTTCCATGGAATAGATGTTTTTTTTTTTATAGTTTAGATGTATTTTTCATAGTTTAGATGTCTTTTTCATGATTCAGACATCTTTTCTATAATTTATAGTTTAGACATCTTTTCTATGATTAAGGCATCTTTTCTATGGTTAGGAAATTTTTTTTTCTTTCTTTTTTTTTTTAATGTTTTAAGCATCTTTTTTATATAAAAGTTTCATCATGTAGAACATTACATATTTCATAAAATCTTTAGGGTTTTTCTTGAAAATAAAAAAATTATCACTTAGTTGTTTTTTAAATAAAAATTTTAATTTGGCGCTTTTCAAAAATTAGGTTTATAGGTTTTTTTTATAATTAGGAATAAAAATTAGGCTTCTAGGGATTCTTCTTAATAAAAATAAAATGGTTAATAAAAACACAAATTCAACCAATCATTTTTTATAAAAAGAACCAACCCACTAGAAATTTTTTTGAAAGAATTACGATCGTCTGATCCCGGCTAGCGGGTATGTAGGCACCTTCGGGGCGACGATAGAATATATAGAGACTTAGGTTTTTTTTTTCTTTTGATTATTTATTTATTTATTTATTTTAAATATTATGATTAGAAAGATAATCCTAGTTTCGGCAAATAAATAGTGGTACCCGTTAGGGTTTAATAGGTTAGTCCCCGAATTCGGAACCCTCTGGTTCTTTGTTAAAATTGAAATCAAAGACCGGTAGCTAAATCGTAATCAATCTACCCAATTGATTATGATTTTTTTTTTCTTTTCTCGACTTCGGTCGGGTGGCGACTCCAAAAAATATTTTTAATAAAAAACCGGAATTTCTCAATTTCTTTAGTCGAGGATTAATATTAAATGGGTAATGGTTTAATATTAATCAAGAAATGAGAAATTAATATTATAAACAGAAAAACCGGAAAATTAGACTCGACAGGAGGATCTAATAAAAAAATGTAATGTGATCTATGAAAACAAAATTTATCTTATAAAAGAAGAAATGATTGAAAAATCATCTAGTTAAGAAATGAAATTTTTACCATAGTCCAAGAAAATTATAATTTTAATCTTTTGTGTTACACTATATTTATTTTAGTTAAAAAGAAAGGATGTCAATAAGCAAAAAAATTTTAAAATAGTTTAAAATAATTAATAATGTCATGTTAGTATAATAGTTCTATTAAAACTAAAAAAAAAAAAACTAATTTCCTATTAACTAAATAAGTAAAGGAGATTTAACTGAGAAATAGAAAAGATATGGGAGAGAGAAAATAATCTTGATGATTTTCTTTTTATGTTAATAAAATCCGTCCTTTATCCCTTTAAAGATCTTTGTGATCAATTTTAAATGACTTATGACTCTAAACGATGAGGCTTTTTTTCATACATCATGTGATCTAAACCGATTCAAAAATTTCAGAAGTTAGAAATGTAATATGTTTAGATCCTTCTTTGTTGATATTACTTGTAAATTGAACGGTTAGGGTTGGGTGAAAAAAGTTTAATCATGGATCAAATCATGAACCAAATAGAACCGAACTGAAAATTCGGTTTTTTTTTTTTTTACAAACCATTTAGTTTATGGTTTGGTTCGATTATATATAAACAGTTTACTTGAAGCGAAGCGAACCGTTTAATCAAATAAAAGAAAAATTATACAATTATTTTATACTTTTTTATATTTTTTTCCATTAATTTTTATAGACTTTATCAAATTTTTCATATCTTATTATTCTTTATCTTAATTTTATATTAATTATTAAGATTAAGTTGAGTAAATTTTATTTGAAATTTCATATTTATTAGAAATAAAAATATTTAGTGAAAATTTGATATAAATAATTTGAATCGTAAATTAAACTAAACCGAATTGATTTTAATCAAATTTGAAAAATTTATGAATTAAACCATATAATTAGGTTTAACTTAAAAAAAAAATTGAACCATTATATTAAGTTTGATTTAATAAAGAAGAATGAACCGTATTAAATAAAACCATATTCACTCCTAATGTCAGTTCACGATATTCATACCTTAATATGAGTACGAAGCTCCCTCCTACACTATTGATTCTTCATGTCCAAAATTATAAGAATGTAGAAAACAAATTCTCACATTGGGGGAGCAAAATCCTAGTCAGTAACCCTACCATATCATGCATATACATATGCGAAGTACAGTAAATTACATACATATATTCTTAAACTAATGCATCCAACAACTATTCGATTAACTTATTTAGGTGTAGCAATTAATATGGTTTTAGTGTTCCAAAATTTGAAGTAGCTCAAGCTCTAGTAAGCATACATATCATTATTACGTATACTTTTATATATATATATATGACCTTAACCACAATATCGACTCATACTCGAGTCACCATTGGTGAAAGCCGTTAATGCAGTTAGTCCATGGCAACCATCGATAAAGGTTTCCATACCATCATTGTGACTCAGATGTTGGTTCCTTTTATAGGACTAACCTGTACCACAATAATTAGCCAGTCTATGTCCACTTGCTAGTACGTAGTGATTCGATGCTAAACTTGCACATCTCACCACCTTGCTTCACTCCTTCATAAGAGGAGGCATTACTCACACACGGAAAAACGTGCAATTGATATCCTTATATTCCTGGTACTCTCGACCTAAAAACAAGCATATCATTTAAACAATTAATTAATAAACTTAATTAAGTTCATTTATTTACCAATCCTGTGGTACACTCAACAAATAACAGTAACGTCACACACCCTTTTTACCTAAATCTTTGAATAATTCCTTCAAAGATACCTCTATGTATATTATATATATATATATATTAAAAGGAAACAAATTTATTAAAAGGAAAGGCAATACAACCAATCCAAATACATAAGTTTGACTAATTAGGATGGGGTTTATTCTCCCAAAAGTTTTGATTGGCTATCCACTCTGCACACTTAATTGCTTCTCGGTAAGTTAAAAAAAAAAAAAAAAACTCACAACCAGAAATAGTCTTTAACATCAAAATATGTTTATAATTGTCCTTAATTACCATTTCCATTATTTCAAAACTATATTAAGTTCTAATTTCATCTCAATTGAAATGTGGTAAGTTTTAAATCTTTAGTAAATGAAACAACACTGGTAGCACGGAGCACCTCTAATTAGATTGACTGAAATTAAATCAATTTAAATTGAGGGGATGAGCTTTAGTCAGCCAAAATGGGTGATATTCTGCTCCGCAAGAATTGAGTCCTTTTTCTTTATTTTATTATTTTTTAATGCTCTAACTTGTGTGTAGATCAATAATTAATAAATTCACTAATCAATATAGCCATGTAAATTATTAGTAGCAAATTCGAAGGCGAAACTGTTGGAAGTTTACGTGAGGAAAAACAAAAAAAATTAATTACGGGAACAAAGATACAATATGGAAAGACCTTTTATTTTTTGTAACTTCATTCTACCATATTATTTGAGAGTTACTGTGTCTGTAAATAGACATATAAGAAAACTAATGACACTTAATACAAACTTATGACCAGTTGTTACGATTAACTATTACATAGAAATCAAAGAGACACTAATTGAATCATGCTTCAACAGAACCAACATTTTTACAATCTAAAACCTTAATCATTCCTTTATGCAAAATCTATTTTGTTAAATTTATTTGGTGGCAATGTTATTATTGATTGAAAACCCTACAACTTATGGAGTTGATTTCTCAAATGAAATTCTCACTCCTGCAACAATTTAAGACATATTTTCTAGGAATTTGGGAATAATTTAATACATGGATTCCCTAAATTTTAACTCTCAGTGGTTATATGGATTTCAATTGTTTATGATTCTTTAATAAATTGAAGATTAAGATTTAAGTTATGCATTGGCTTGAGACCCATAACCTACCCCCTTATTTCTCCTCCTATTGCAGGAAAAGAGAACTTGTTGGAGTGGCTTGTGAGATTGAGCATATAGCGTGGTGTCTATAGGGCTATGAATAGGTTCTTGGTGAATCTATATTAGCAAAATCTATCAGCTTATTTTTAACTTTTCTTTTATTTTCACATTTCGATCGCAATATTTATTTACTCATTCTAAAGCCTTATAAATGGGCGATATTTAGAACAATCGTCTTTATTATGATCTTTATTATAGTTATTCTTAATAGACGCTCAATACAAATTAGGTTATAAACATTTATTACATGTGAAACAAGCTTTTCTACCCAGAAAACGGAAATTTATACAACGAAAGAGATTTTCTTTCTCCCTACTCTTGTGATTTGAAGCTATGATCTCGCCAACCTTTTTAATATTTGGGATTGGCTTTTTTTTTTTTAATTTATTATATCCCAATTACTTCACAGCTAAAAACAACTATATTTTTGGCAATTAATTATGTTTTTAAAGCATGTATAAAATTGAACAACAACCGTTGTCTATGGTTCAGGGAAAAAAATATCTCCGAATTGAATTGGATGATACAATCGGCAAGATTAAAATGGTATTTAGAGTAACTAATAGAATAGATCAGTGCACCTTAAAAAATGTTTCAATTATATATAACGTATAAATATTAACAAAATATTGATATAAATTATAATAAAAGAAATAATTACTATATCTATTATCACATTTGATTTATTCATATTATATAAGTTAATACATTATTAGTATTCACAAATCCTTACTTTCGCCATTTTTACTAAGAAATCATGGTTTTGAAGACTTAAAATATTTAAAGATTATTTTTTGGTTAGGTATTCTAAAAAAATATTAGTTAGCCGTAACTAATATTCTGGCCCATATACTCGACACGAATTAAAGGTAACAGATTAGGCCAGATCCTTAAAAAAGCACTGTAAAAGACATAAAAAACCAAATAACTATATAGCCATTGAACGGAAAGAGAACTATTCCTACCTTTCCTTTCATTTCTTTTTTAAAGGTTGAGAGTGACAGGTGAAGAGAATAACCCTACACCCACCACCGCACCGCACACATATCATTCACCATCATCATCATGATCAACCCCATTTGGTGGACGTGATATGAAAGCATTAGGTGAGGGTAGTGTGTGTGAGTCAGATGGGTACGACTCGGTCTTGGGCCCTACCCACTTGTATCATATTACCACACAAAACCCAAGCAACCATTATAACTCTGGTTGTTCCTGGGAATATGCTAAGAGATTGACTTGATAATATATTAAAAAGCTAAGAATAATAAATTTATTTATTTTTTTATAGTGTTATATGTGATTGAATCTATAATTAATATTAAAAAATATGAAGGGTTTTCTTTTTAATTCTTAATGGGGTATATGTTTTAAGAGGATCTACGGTATACACGCTTGGAGACAGAGAAAGTGTGTGAATTAAATGTTTGTGGGTGCGGGTTAAAAAAGGTGTTGATTTGATGGGTCGTTTTGTTTCTACCTTATTTGTTCACTTTTGCAACCTTTTCAGCTGCTTTTTCTCCTCCAAAAATGCCCAAACGATGATTCATAAATCTTCTTCCCAAGATATGACCTTTCCCAGCCAAGGGACCTTTTATGTGAAACTAGGCTCATGCCCTCGGACATTTGACCCACTTAGTCAAATTAGGCTTTTCTATGGAATAATTCTAATACATGTATCTCATTGCATATGGAAAAAGTTAACATCTGTTCCGATATCAAATAAGAAGTTGAATAATTCTTTTAATATTTTTATATTCATATATTTAATTTTCTATTAAGCGCATACTTAATATTAAAAGACGTAAAATATTTTTCTTTCGGATACTTGAAAAGGTTTCAAAAACACTTAAATTTCTTTCAAATTACATAAAAATACAAAAGGGAGTCCTTTTGCATAATTTCTCATTGATGGGGGAGGGACAACCACCAAATTAATATGGACACGATAGAGAAGCAGCATCCCGCCTAACCTGGGCTTGTAATGTACGTACCATGCTATAAAATCTGGAAGCTATATAACATTTAAGAAACCAATGTATATGTGTCACAACATCCTATTGTCATAGGAAGGACAACCTCAAAAAGATTGAGCTCACGACGGACGGGTAGAAGCAGAATTTGCCTCTTGATGGATGCATGGGACGAGAAAGACATTCCAAATAGCGAAAGGTGGAATTAAACATGGGAATTTGGTAGTAATTACTAAGGTCTTAAGAGTTAAATAAAATAAAGTATCGAAACTAATAAAGGTATATGAATCCTCAATAAGATATTAAAATTCTTAAATAAACCATTGAATAAGGTCAAAAGAAAATATATATACATATAGGGGTTTGTAGCCGGTATTGTATAAAAATAAAATCTTAAAATATGGGAAAAAATGTAACACAAGGAGCTGTATTTATGCCCTTTATGCAAAACAGGACTTTGATTTTATAATTATGCGATTAAGGACATATATTTGTAAGATTTTCTCATTTAAGGGTCTTTGTCCACAAGTACTAATGGAATTAATGGAATTCGACATGGAAACTTCAAAGTTAATTTATCTAACATGGATCATTAACTCATATTGCCATGTTATTATTTCTTTCACTACAAGTTTTCTTTTTACAAAATTTCAATAAAAAAGTTATTTTAATTAAAACCAAAAATATATTTAAAAGTTAACTTTTCTATTTTCTTCTACATCATTTTTGCTTGCTCTTCCTTTCTCTGACTATCACTCAACAAAAATAAACCCTAGCACTACGTGTATTTGAAGCCTAGCTCTCAAAAAGGGGGCAAAAATAAAAAATAAAAAAATCAACTACTGCGACATCTTATGACTCAACCCATAAACCAAAGACAAATCAAATAACATTTTTGCTTTTATAATATTCAAAGCTATGATTTATATGACCCATAACATTAAAGTTCTTCATTGCATTTTCTTTTTTATGATTTTTTTCCATTCCTTCCAATGAAGTCATGAATTTTACGATTGTAAGATCTAAACTTTTCAATAAAAAACCACATTTTATTAAGAAGCATCTACTAACTTTAATATACAGGTCTAGTGTTGGCATTTTGACAATAGAGGATTAAGGTTCCAGATTCATGTATTTCGATTTAGGATTTGTTTTCAACTTTTGAGAAATAGGTTTGAATAGAGTAGTTAAGGTTTAGTTTTTCTAGTTGTATTAGATTGGGTAAAGAGAGGGAGAAAGAATGACATAAAACAAAAGAGAGAAAGGTTAGTTTTAAATGAAATTTTTTATTTTAATTAAAAAAAATTTTCAAAAATTTTGAAAAAAGAAAATTTGTAGAAAGAGAAATAATGATGTGATAGTATGAGTTGATGATCCACTTCAACTAAACTAACGTTTAAAACTACCATATTGAATTCCGTTAGCACCTAATGGATGGAAACCCTTCAACAAGAGAATCATATACATATAGGCCCTTAATTGCATGATTATAAAATCAAGACCTTGTTTTACATAAAGGAATACAAGCATTTTTACTACATTTTCCCCTTAAAATATATCATTTTTGCACATTGCCTAACTTATATATATCGACACTAGCTACAAACCCAATTAGAGGATGTCTATGGTAAAGGTAGCTTTTTGCTTTGTATTATACAAGTAATAACTCCTTATGATTTGTTAGATCTTGAAAGACATGGTCAATTTACTGCATATCCCTATCACTTGTTAAGGCTATACAAGGTTTAATCATCTCAAGTCTTCAAGGCCATTTCTTATGAATTAGTTGAAAAACCATTGCCTTAAGATAGGTTAGTAAACACTTAGCAAGATACTCATACTACATACAAATACATATACTTGTCAAACAATACACAATTGAAAATTCTATATATAACAATCAATACAATCAACATAATCAGTTTTATTATCTTTATGATTATCACATATATCATTCACCAAATATTCATTGAACAAAATCCCTAGTCTTATTTGAAATATGAGTTTTCATTAGTTCCAAAATTCAAAGAAAAAATAACTTTTTGTCAAGCAAAATCAACATGCAACACATTTAATATACAATTAGTCAATTGGCTTTATAGTACATATAAAAAAAAAAAACAAATATTATAGATATTTGCCTTAGATATTCTGAAAGTATCATTCTTTACTCTTCATAGTATTCCTATAATCACAAATTAAATAAACTTAATTCTAAATCTTCATTAATTTATTCTTTCCTTTTATTAGTGTTGTCTAAATTTTGATGTGTTTATCATTGGTGTTAATAGTATATTTTAGACATAAGCTCTTTAAGCTCAAATCAACTAGTTCGAGTCACGAGTCGACCTATTTTGGCCTTTGACTAACTTGTTAGATTGTAGTTGACCTCCAAGAGATCAATTGACTTGCTAAAAAGCTCAATCAGCAACTAAAGTCTGCTTACTAGTAAAGATGATGACCCAAGAAAAGGAAAGTTAGCTGTCTTAACTGCATCTTTGAATTTCTCAGGATTGGCCGTTACTAGAAGATGTACTTTCTTTATTTGATGAGATTTATCCTTGTCCTCTTTTTAAAAATATTTTTAGAGCTTCACTATAAATAAAGGCACTCTTATATTGGTAAGGGGCATCTATAGATACATACTCTTTCTAGTTCTATCTTGCTATCAATTTACTCTCCTATGATACTAATTAGTATGGGAGTAACATCGCCAGACTAAACCCAACTCCACCCCCCGCCCCCGCCCCGCCGCCCCCCCCTCCCAAACATCCCCCCGAC
>JAMXBB010000005.1:94585756-94840517 GCA_024138015.1 Lumnitzera littorea
CCCCCTTTTTTTATTAATTATTACTCTAAATTACAATCTTAGTGTGTTCCTTGATATTATAGATGTAATTATACTATTCCTTATTGTAAATTTCCTAGGCTTAAAAGTTTGTTGCTATCTTTTATCGTAAGATTTCCATAATTACATTTTTGCTTATAGTATATTACTTAATTCATCATTTTAACTTCTCTTTGACTTGTACTTGTAAGATTCCTTGTTTTTTGTTGAGCTTCCCATCCATCCTTATATAAGATTCTCCTTTATTGATTTTGATGAGGCATTTTGATGAAAAGATCAACTTCAACTTTGAATATTTCTTAGATTTGAGTAATGAATGACTACTTAATACTTTTTGTGATAGAGATTCATTATAAAACAACTATTAAAGATCTAAAATGCAACTAAATGTGATAATAGCTCTTATATAAGGAATAAGATTATGGTGGAATTGTTATTACAACAAAGTGAACAAGTCGTTTATATTGTCTAAGTGCTTATTGTTCTAGACTAATCTTTATAAATTCTTCATTTGTATTTTATATCATTTGCTAACTTTTGGTTGAGATGGAATCTTATCTATAAGGTTTTCAAAATTTTAGGTTACTAAGTTTTTCTTTATGATTAGATTTAGGCCTTTGAACTAAATTTTAGATTATGGATATTTTGTTTTTAAGTGTAGATCCAATTTTATCAAGGACCTTGGTTATTTGTAAAGATATTAACTCTGGTATCATTAATTCTAATCTTAGATTTTTAATTTAGATCTTAAGGTTTTAAGGATGGGTATAAATTTAGGGTTTTTAATAGTTATAGGTGTATTTCTTTTTGGTAATTAGGTTTTGTTGTTAAAAATTTTCTTATTTCTTAGTCTTATAAAGTAAATTGAAAAAGTTAAGGTATGATTACTTACTTAACATGAGGGATGACATGAGATTCGACATTAAGAACAAGGCCACAAGCATATCTACTTATAGATTAGAGATGACTCACTTTACTAATATGTTTAGCCACCACTAAGTGTTCGTTCTCCCTAACTACATAAGCACTTGAACAATTACATCCATTTACGTAACCATCATGTTTAGTCAAGATACTATTATTAGAGAGCTCCATTGTACTTATTGAGACTCCTTTAGCTCTAAGAAAAAGGCAACTGGGTGAATATGGTGAGAACATACAAAGGGGTTGTTTAAGTTAAAGCTCAATCCCATTCGAATGTGTGTAAGTCTTCCCTCATGTCAATAAATAGGGGTTAAGATGGCAACCACATTGGAATACATTTGTTTACAAACCAATTAGAATGCCTCAACTAGATGCTCAAACTTAGTAAGATACTCAATCGGTGAGGGCATCTCAGTAAAGGATGAGACAACAATAGATTTAGTTATATTTCCCTATTTTCTTATATCTTAAATGTAGTTATACATAATTTATAATAAGACAAATTTATTCCAAAATGAGTGAAACTCATTTTATTGTTATTGGTGTTATGTGTATTTATATTTGTTGCTTAATTTTATGTGAAGAAATGAAACTTAGCAAATTATTGTTATTGTTCTTAGATGTATTATATGCTTATGTTATTTGAATCACGAACCATGTATCAATATAGATCATGGAGTTAGATGAATAGATGGTGGGAATGGCCTAATAATGTATATCAAGTGATATCTTAATTTGCAAATTATATAAATAGGTGATGTAAATTTTTAGACCTAAAGAATATAGCTGTTATAAAGAAAATTTATAGATCAAAATTGTGATTTCATGTCATCAGTCTAGTTGCTAGACAATAAAAACTGGAAATTACGATTTTATGCAAGATCTTTGTAATTTTTTTTTCATGGGTTCTATATTTTAAATATTTTTTAAAATAATACATTATTTATTTATTTCTCTAAAATTTCATGTTTTGATAATGTGCTATGGTTTTCTTATATGAATGTGACGTCATCAATCTTATCATAAATGTTTTAGAATTAGCATGGAATCTTTATGTTAATAGGTGTAAAAGTTAGATGGTAAAGTTAGCCAAATTGAGACATAAGTAGTAGATTTTGTATTGTGTTGAAACTTTATGGTTTACACTATGTTCGAATTAAGGGAAAGAATGAGGGAGGGAATGAATGTGGGAACTCCAAGAAGAATTCTTTTGTTTGGGGAAGAGTGGAGGGAAAAGATTTCCCTTAGGCCTAATAAAACAATTGTCTCCAAATGTTGAGAGAATTGGAAAGAATTGATGAAAATTAACAATTGTACCTTTACAATAAAAGCATATTTAAAGTCACTTTTATGTCATTTTGCTAGAATTAAAAAAAAAATCATATTACTAACTCTTTCCCTATTTTGTTTTCCATCCTTATATAAATAATAGAACGTATAATTTTGTCCCCTTCACTTTCTTTCCTTTCTAATTCTTTTGTTTTTGCCAAACATAGTGTTAATGACTTGCAGTGGACTTCATCCCCAAACTACTCTTCTATTAGAAATTGTATTTCTAAAGGAATTACTAAAGCTGGTTTTCACATAACACCCAAACTTTACTTTTTTATTTTTATTTTTTATTTTAATTCCAATGTTTATAAATCATTAGTTGCTACTTGTTTTTTAATTAGTGTATAGATATTTGAGGGAATCAATGGTAATTAGTGAAAAATTCACAATGCGATATCACTTTGGTCATAGTATTATAATCAACAAGATCTCTTTTTTCCTTTTCCTTAAAAAGAGGAAAGGAATTAGAATCTAATTCATTATTAGAAGACAATATCGCTACCATTAAATTATAAGAACTTTAACAATAAATAAGAATCTTACACCTATGGGATTTTTCAATAGAAATAATTGATAATAGAGTTATATTTGAAAGTAACTTATCACTTTTACAAACATAACCATTATAGCATATGCACAACATTCAATTTTTGAAAATAATGCCCTCTTATAAACATAACCATGTTGGCAAATCAGGTTAGTATCTTATTTTGTGTTAGTAGAAATGACATAAAAAATTGAATTAAGGTCACATGTATAGTTTACATTATAGTCATGTTTATGTTTATCAAAATCGTATATTACACATTGTGTATCATGTTTCGTACTTTTGTTGAACTAAAAGGATTTTTTCTTATTTTTGATAAAGCAAAACAAAGATTAAGTATCTTTAAAAAGTATATTTGACAAAGAATTCAAATTAGCTTAATTATCAACCTTTTTAAATTAGCTATTAAAGGGTACTCTCAAATTGTAAACTTGATCAAGGTTTTAGTTGAATTAAGTTCTTGACGTGCCATTTAAATGGGTAATTGGGTGCCATTCGAAAAGGCATCTAAAACCCTAGCCCCTAATAAAACTAAAGCTTATGTGAATTAAGTGCTCCGTTTGAACGTGCAACTCTATACCATTCGATGGCTTAAGAAATATTTTAGCCATTTAACTTGCACCTCCTACCCTTTCAAATGGTTACTGCACTTTTTAACCATCATTGTCTTTGTAAATTGCATATTTGAAGAATACTTCTATCAAACCATTATATACATAAAGGAGCTTATAAATAGACAACGTTGGGTAATATGAAGCAAGAAAAAAACAGCTAAAATTTACAATCATTTGTTATTTTGCTCAATATTTTTCTATTATTCAAGTGAGAGTTTGTGTAGTGTTAAGTGAGCTATTATTTGCAATTATTGTAAATAGTATTACATCAGTATTTATTGAGTAGAACCATTGGATAGTTGGCTTTTGAGTGCCTTTTTGTTAGTAATTAATAAAAGTGGTGTAAAGTTTTTGATAAAAAGTATTGTGTTATTAGGGATAGTAGAATCAAACTCCATGTTAAATATGGCTTCTATTCCTATCTCTTCTAATTTATAGTGCATTTTATTTTTCTTTCATTTGTTTATTTGTTAAATGTGATTAGACCCATTAATTTTTGATAAGTTGTGACTAAATCGAATTCACCCCCTCTTGGATTTCTAGTCTGTTTTCTCACTTTTATCTCTGTAGTCGTGTTCTGATCATGTGGATAAGGTATTTGTGTAATTATGTCATGTTGATGTCTAGCTCCGGTTATTGTTATGCCTTAACCTTAAATTTATAGAAGACGTAGCCAATAAAAAGCCGTAAGCATCACCTACAATTTGATTCCCCAATCATGGTCATTAAATCTTACTTATCACATTAGGGACCACAATTATTCCAAATTAATCATGGAAATTGCATTGATAAATGCCAATTAAGTGGTTGTGTTTGATTAGCATACGTAAACCAATTAATCTATTGGTAGATTTATCTATGACATCTTGTTGACCACTCTTGCTTAGATAGACATGGGGTGAAGAAAGCAAATTAGAGAGTAGAAAGGAGACAGATTAAATATTTGTGAGGAGAATAAATGTAAAAAGGGGTTTGTGTATGTGTGAGAGTCTGTGTCCGCATAATATTAGGGTTTTGGCGGAGGATAAGAGTGGCATAATATAAAGAGATAGGTATGCATATGGCACCACAACCCTAAAATTTGAAGGATTTTGATGTATGCTTCCATGTCAAAGGTCGCTTTCGCATATATATTGTTACCCTCTCAAAGGCCAAAGAGACACAAATTGGTGCCCACCATATTAATAATCAAACACCATAAAGAATGGAAAAGGAGGGGTTGATGGAGATGGAAGAAAGGGGAATCTGGGTGCGTAAGATTTCTTGGGTTTGGAATCTTCATCTCCTTTTTCCTTTTTCTTTCTTTCGCCTTCCCAGCCTTTATATTTACATCAAAACTAAGCCAGGGTCCTTTATATTTAGATTAATTCACTTAAATTATTTATATATTTATATCAAGATTCAATTAAATTCCTTCCCTTTTATGTGAGATATTATCAGTCCTTTATGTCCATGTAAGTCTCTTACCTATATCCTTACATCATAGGAGAAAGTACTAAAAGATGGATGCTCGTAATATTTTCCATAGTCTTACTTCGAGTAAGATAGTTGTTTCTTGGCATTCTTTATTGTTAGTTTCTCAGATTTCTTGCTTACTTAATAATCACTTGTCTATTTCTTTATCTTTAGTAAGTAGGAGTTTTAATAAGGTAACTAATTGGATGGTTGTTCATTACATAAAGAGGATGTGTCCTTATGATTGGAGTCTTAGACCCCCACCCTATCTTCTTGCGCTATTTGCAGATGAATCTACTTTGGAACCTCTATACTCTGATTCTGTTGTCCAACCTTATGGGCTTGCTTAATAATATTCATCTCTGAGTTTGTTTGGCAAAAAAAAAAAAAAAAGAAATAAATAAATTGATTGATTGCTAATACAAATATATAGAATTTTTAGTAGAATTTTCCTGATTATATAAACATTTCTCTATTGTCGGACGTTTCTGAATTCGATTGAAAGCAATATAAAAGGAATGGTTCTTTCTTGTGATGCATAGAACCAATGGACGTGTAAACATCATCAAATTTGCATGATTTTTCACTTCATTAGTAAAGTAATAATAATGTTTGGTTAGAGGAATTATGGCTGAGAATAGTCGCTTCAATAAGCCTTACTAGGTTGTTTGGTTCAATTTATAGAGATTCCTTATACTTACAGCATATTCCTTCACATCACTTAATATTAGCTACATCTTTATCTACTAATAGATTTTTACTTTCTTTTAGTTATTCTTTCAAAATATATCTATTAAATGTAGTTATTGCACTTTTACATCTAAGGTTAGTTCAAATAACATGAGTAAATTTTTTTTTAAATTAAAATAATATCCCATATTTGACTGTATTTTAGGGTTTTCCTTTTTTAATTTACTTGATGACTTTCGTAGTAACCAGACATTAGAGGAGCTACCTTTTGATATATATTTTTATTTATGCGAACCAAATAATGGGCTAGAGCTTCTTGTATTACTCCTATTAAAACCAATAATTGTAGGATAGTAAGTACTCTGATTTCCTTATCTAACTCTCTAGAAAACCAAGCATGAACCCAACTATATATGCATTTTAAAATTAGAAGATCGTCTGGTAGAACAAAAATTTGAAGTATCGCGTGAAGGCGCATCAAATCCCCTACCCTATATGAACCTCCCTGAGTCATTTATTTTTCTGGATTATTCGGTTTATATATATACATATCATTTTTGTGCAATGATATGTGACTAAGTTACATATTCATAATGCTGACATTTGATTTATAGCCACTCGGGAAAATGATTATGCGGGTTTTAATTTAATTAATTGAAAATTATTATAATTATTGATACATGATGATTACAGTAGTAGAAGTATCTGAACATTGGTCGCATTTTCTTTTCCATTTTTAATAGCCATAGAGCTTGCTAAAATGAAATTGAGGTTGATTTGAAATGAGAGAGGCCAAACATGAAGAGAATGAAATCAAGTTAATAAAAATATTAAAATATAATATATATTTTTTAAAAATTATTACATTTTTTGGAAAAGAAATTAAGAAAATTGTGTACTCTAACTCAAAAATCCTTCTTGGATTTTGTAGGAGTTAGGTTGAACCATCTAGATCAATTAGGTGTTTGTCCAAATTATTAGTACAAGATGAAAGGATGATTCGTATAGACTTTATAATTAGATTAGACCAAACTGGATTAACCGACTAATTCAACCTAGGTCTACAAACTTTGTATTACAGTGATTGGGAGCTGGCTTTTCACACATCTCAATCGGTATTATTTTCAACATGTTCCATGATGGATATTGACATAGATATTATTATCTTACTGGTATATGATGTTACAACATATTCAAGAAAGGAATAAAAGATGGCATGTAATATTCCGGCCCAAAAGAAAATTAAGTAGACTAGTTGGTCTGGATGGAAAAAGACACGTGAACAGGGAAGGATGAAAAGGAACAAGAATGAGAGACACTTGTCGAAAATAAAATGAAGCTTAAGAAAAGCTTGGTAAAGATCATGACGCATTGACCTAATCAAGCTTCTCAAACCCAATTTAAGCTGCTAACATCTAGATTCTCCCGTACAAGATGACAAAAAACATGTTTTCCATCGGGAATTCAAATTAGAATACGGTTATTTCAATTATCTCGACTCGACCAGATGGTTTGGTCTATTATTATTATTAGAATATTAAAACCCCAATTTCATTAAATCTCTTAACCATCATAAATATGAGATGATAATTGGTATTGCTAAAACACTCTTGTATAGATAAAAAAAATCTATATATTTTTTACAATTAAATATTCACTTTATAAAACTAATATATGAAAGTATGAAAAGTTTATGAGCAAGTGTCCTCCTATTAACATTTTCTTTCCAATTATAAAAATTCAAATTATTACTCTCTTTATGTTGACTTTGAATAAAATGTACTTCTACTTAATTCGTGGTTTGATGATGTAAGCATACATATTGCATAATCTAAGTGGATAAACCATAAGTCAGTATTTTAATGTAATTATATTGCTTAGGTGAATAACTTAATATGATAGGGGATAAAGCTGTAAAAATACTTCAATTGTCATTTTTTTTATTTTAATACATAAACTTTAAATTTATACATTTTAGTATTTGAATTTGTTATACAAATCAAATTAGTATCTTTATTATAACAGCCATTATCATGATGTGATAGGATAATAGTATAAGTACATTAATTTTCACTTTCTTTCCATTTTAGTGCTCAAATGTTAGGTTTTTTTTTTTTTTTAATTGGCACTTTAACTTTTTAAAGTGAAACTAATAAATAATTTCTTCATAATAACTTTCATAAAAATATTATGAAAATCAACAAAATAACAATTAACAATAATATATTGAAAAAAATTTAAAAAAAGAGAAAAAGTTTGGTTTTTGAAATTTTATTTGCACATATGATTTTTGTAGACAATATCCAACTCTTATGTGCTTTTATATCTCTAAATAAATTATGTCATTTATTATTATTATTATTATTCCTATAGTAACCGAAACAATCCCTTGTTATTCTTTTCCAATTCTAAGCCGAAACATTCAATTTCTATCAACTCATAGTTTACTCCACATCAAGAAGTTCAAATCAATATCATGTCAACCCCTTTGTTAGTATAGAGTAAAAAAATGATTGCATGTGATTGTTTCAATTACTGTAAAGTCATATAAGATTGAGATAGTTAAGGTAAGCCTTGTTGATGTAAAGTTAGAATGAACAAACACAAGATTGATTTTGTTGATATGTACCTATTTTTAATCCATTTACAATTAAATATTATTGTTGTTGTTGATAAATGATGATAATAATGATATAGTATAATTCAAATTTTATTTGGCAATATTAAAGGTTACAAAAAAAAAAAAAAACTATCGTCTACAAAAGCTACATCAAATAAAATTTAAAAGCTTAGGTTTATACTTTGTTATTCTTTTTTTTTTAACTTGTTGTAATTATTCATTGTTATTTTATTGATTTTTCATAATGTTTTTATAAAGTTTATTATAAAGAATACATATTTGTTTCACTTTATAAAGTTAAATTACCAAAATGAAAAAAAATAAAATAAAATTTAAGCACTAAAATGAAAATAAAATGAAAGTTGATGTATTTATATTATTATCCTCTTATTTTATGATAACGGCTTTTATAATATAGCTATTAATTTATTTCATATAAAAACATGAGGTACTAAAATGAATACATTCAAAGTTTAAGTATTAAAATAAAAAAAATTATAAAATTCAAGTAATTCTACTAGCCTTATCCCCTTAATAAGGTAAATTTAAATTACTACATGCCTATGTTGTAAAACGAGTGAAGAGTTCAAACACTAAAATTCCATAATCACCTTAATTATATTTCTCAAGGCAAAATACCCATAAGATCATAAAGTTTCATAAGGCATTAAGAAATAAGTAATCTAATAATATTCTTATGTTGATGCATGTGGACTTCAATTAGCAATTACTGAAAATACAATTATAGATAATATGACAAGTAAAAGAGAAAGAAAGATGCATGACATTTACGTAAAGAATTTCCTAAAATGATATGTGTGAAAAATCATGAGCAAAATTGAACCAATCTACTATAATTTAACAGTAATATAACAATTGTTTCTTTCATAATTATATAGCACTATTTCCTTAGTAGTGTCTCTTGGTTTTTCTAATCTTTCTCTTATTCTATTCAATATACATAACATCACATATGTATAAAGTCACAAGAGACCAACCCCTATTGTTCATTATGGGAAATACAACATAGGAAATAGATAAGGATATAGTAATACCTATTTCTTTACCTAAATGCTCTTCGACAATAGAGCTTCATATGAATTCAAGACATAAACTCAACAAAAGTTTATATTGGATTAAATCTACATAACTCAATACACCTACTCATACACTCAAATGACACCTAAAATCTAGTTTCCTTGATTTGTATTACTAATTGCTCACTTCTAGCCATCTAAAGCATTACACATAGTTATAAGCCTTAATCAACCTTTGTTTGGATAATGTTGTACATCTACTTTGACAATCATACCTAAGTATGGCCATTGATACCTACAGAATATCTTCATTCTTTACTATGAGTACACTGTATGTAGTTTATAGATTCATATTCCTCTAAAACCTCTTCACTTTAGGACTTCATGGAAATCTTTAGTAGGTAAAAGTAAGCTTTTCCATCACACGATTAGCATATGTTTTCCTATTATAAATGACAATATAGTTACTAGGATCCTCGACCTTAGGATTGGCATCTCAAATAGATATAACAAAAATAACCCTCCATTGCAATAGGAACAAGTTTTCAGACTTGACTCCTCACATTACCGCTATAGCTCCATGGAAGACTTCATTTGCCTACTAAACTTCTTAATATCATATTTGATGGTCATCTCTTTATGTGTAGATAAAAGAAGTCTCAAAATCCTTAATCCCATAATCTTACTTTCTTATTTATTTGTTAAGGCACCATTTAAGTTTTGGATACATATCACAAAATACATAATTAGAGAGAAATAACAAGTAAAGAAAGAAAAAATTACATACAACCTATATGTAGAAAACCACAAAAGAATAGGGGTAAAGAACGCATAGACAAAATTAAATCAATTTACTATTGTACAACAACAATAATATATCTATTTTTAAGAAAAAGTGTACTTTTAGTCCTTAATATTTACTTATTTTTCTATTTAATCTCTCTATATTATTTCTTCTTCTTTTATTTGAATTTTCAATATTTTTGACTTCTTGCACAATCCATGAAAAGAGTCAAATTTAAATTGGTTTACAATAATTAATTTAAAAAATGGTAATATTAAATATATTTGCTTATATAATAATATAAAAATTAATATTAAATACATTCAATTATATAACATGATAAAATTAACAAAACACAAAAAATAATTAAAGTAAGAAAAAGAGGTTAGAGAAAAATGTGCAAACCCTAGCCATCTAGCCCTACCCTAAGGCTAATTAGAAAATAACATATGCTCAAGATGTACAAAAATAATAATGAATTTAATGGAAGTGTTATTTTTATAACGTTTTTTGAAAACGTTGAAGATTCAAACAGAGTTGAGAAAAAAGGTTGATAAATGTTAAAAACTGAAAGTATACTTTTCTATTATTATTATAATGGTGAAGTAAGCATTTTTTCCTCCAATAAAATCATTCTTCTATCTAATATATATAACGATATATGTGCAGTGATGGGAAGTTAAACCCTAATATATAAAATAGGAATCAAATATGGCCTCAAGAAAATACAAACTAGTGAACTATCAAGATAAAACAATCTTAGTTTAGCAATTTTCCCTACTTTTTGCCCAAATGCTCTTTTAGAATATAGCTTCGAGTAAATTCAAAACATACATCTAATGCTTTATCTAATATTATCTTATCAAATTTTTAAAATTTCAAAATAGCACTTAACTAAAAGGAAAATCATAAAAGTGGAACAAAATAATAGTCTTATGCATTGAATAAGTGCTATAAACATAATGAATGGGAACAAAGTAAAGATATTCATTATATATGCACTAGAACTTCATAGATGGCTAATAGGGATTAGAGACAACATGGTTTTACGATTTTTTTTTTTTTGGAACTTATTAATCTGTCAATTTTATATTCTCCTAAAAAGGAAAAAACACAAATATTAAAATAGGAGTTACAATTATGGAGAATCCATTTTATCCATCTATTATTTCCCATTCTTAAAAAATCCCTCTTGTTGTATAGAGAGAATGGAAAAAAGTAAAATAATTGAAAAGACCTTCCATAGTAATTTTTCTACATCAACTAATATTAGGTACTAGGCTATCGATATCGTTTTTATATCTCTTACCTGTTAAGTTAGTAAGACACACTATTTAACACATTCGAAAATTTTTCTTTTGCTTCTTGATAACAGTAAAGAAATCATGACATGAATATTAAAAGCATAGTGGATAATTATACTAGGGAATGATTCTTTCGATCGCCTTTTAAATAAAGTTGGAGTAGATTTTATTCTTTAGATAGTTTGTTTAAGGAGGTACTAATGTCTACTGATAAATATTTTGTAACACTTACATATGTATATATGGATGAGAAGGTGATTTCTCATAGGTTAAGATCTAATAGGATTGGTTTAACTTTGTGGGTTTGAGAAATATCTTAAAAATGTTGTCTAAAAGGCTTGGAATGCTTCTAATAAATTATCTCAAAATTTATTTGAAAAATTATCTTATGGGATACTTTCAAATGCCAAAAAATGAGACCAAACATAATGCTTCAAATGCATTGATTGGCAAATTTTATACTTTCTATTACCCCTTTAAGATAATATATCTGTTTGTAAAATTTATTTCCTAAAAAATCAAATAACATGAATAATTTGTTGTATATTCATGTCACAATACTAGTCTGTTAAGCTCTAAACTAACTAAAATTCCTTAAAAAGTACAGTATTGCATACCTTACATTTTCACAATATTTTTTGTTTACATCGATATATAATTTCACAAAATATAATAACTGAAATATTAAGCACTTGATCATAAATTATAACTTATTATTATTAACTCAATTTGGTGTAGTAGTATTGATGTCTAACCTAAATCTAAAACTTTAGCAATTTCCTTATTTGTTGTTCTTAGAAAGGATGTCCCACAAAGGAGTGAGATGGAACTTGATATATAACCATTATAAGTACACACACATGATAAATAATACCTAATTGGATACTATATAAATCTAATGTAATGAATAACCAAAAAGGCAAGCAACATAGTTTTTGTGTTTTGAATCCATAGCATATAACTCCCAAACATACATATGTTTAGGTAGATACTCCCAAATCCCACACCAATTCAAAAACACTAGTTGTATCATCCGAAGGCAATTAGTTAGCCATAAGCAATATTGGTTCAATACAATGATCCATAAATGCATCTCATACCATTAGTACAACTTTGTTGTAGCTTTCTTTCAGTATACCAACTCATTTGATAGCCACCTTTACCAACAATCTGTTAAACAAGCCATTGCCTAATTATTACATCATTTTGGTATAATACTTTACTTGAGACATTGCATTTACTATTCAATGGATACATATCTGATCACCAGTAATATCAAATCTTTCATGTCTTAGCCAAGGATAAGCAATATATAATTAAGGTTTAATATGCTTATATTCTTTTGAATTTCCATCTTAATTAACATAAATAAGAAAGGTAGTCACTTATTTGAGTTTTTCTTAACAAAACAAAACGATAAATTGAATACTTAACTCCTAATACAAGTACACCTCATTGTTAAAGACTTAATTAATATCTAGATCTATACTACATAGCTAAAGTTTATTTTTGCATTAGCTTAATGATTTTAAACTTAGGGAAAACACTTAGTCATTCTATTGTATTTCATCTTATTATTATCATCATATCATTAATGCTTTGTTTTCTCATTACCTTTTTCTTCTTCTTTTTCTCCTCATCATTATCATCATCATTGTTATTAGTATTGTAATAATAGTAGAGGGATTCAATAAAATAAGTGGATAGATATGATTGATCACATATAGTTGAATAGTTGATTAGCATAAAATGAGTAGTTGACTCCGTGGAAGCACAATTGAATGCATTACCTTATGTCATCCCCTTCCTCTAAAAATTTAACACATACAATTTTGAGATTAAAAATTTTCCAATACTAGAATTCCTTTTAAACTCCATCATACAATCACCAAAACAACAAAATACTTCCAAAAGAGAAACTTCAAAATGTATCTTTTCATGTTTCACTACAAAATTACTTTATAATTTTATAGACTATATAAGTTACAATTGTTTCACCATACTATCATCATTTCTCTACTTTGCTACTACTCTTATTGTACTACTTAAATTCCCAATAACACTTATCGTGAATTTCTTTTATCCTTATGAAATTAAATAATAAAAATCACATTTGTACCTTTATTTAATTTTTAATAGAAACACTGAATTTTTGTGCACACTATCTAAATCTTATCATCGACAACTTAGATAAATGTTATCTTCCAAATTAAGGTGAACTCTTATTTTTAAGATTGTTAAGTAAGAAAAGTTCATCAGTAGAAAAATGATAGAGCATGTTAAATAAAAAAAGGAGAAGAAATAAAATGATTTCTCTTATAGAAAGTAGTTTTTGTTTGTGGTTAAAGGAGAGTTCAACTTAAAGCAGTCCATCGAGTTAGATTTACTCCTTAAAGTCAGGTTTTGCAATTTCCAAAATAAAAGATAAAAAATTTTATTTATCTTTAGTAATTGATTGAGTTTTTCTTTTTCTCCATAAATCTTACAAATCTTAATGCCTATGGCCTAATTTTGGAAGTGATTAAGAATCTAATCTATTATGTTGGCATGTTTCTTGTTACTTGTAAACTACTAAGTTGGTGTCTTAAATTACAAAAGACTTGGGCTTGGGAGAATGATTAAGGCAAAGCTAGAGCATGATTTGATAAAGTGGTGATTGATTGGAGATGTTATAATTGACTAGATAGAAGAGCCATTGTCAACCAAGATATGCATGATTAGTTACCTTGTCTTATTTTTGCTAAGGCAATATTGCAGTCTATTATGAGGATTATTATATGCTTAGTCACTTCTTATTTTGTATCTTTTTTATATTAAATTTATTTTCTATTATTGGTATTAAGATTTAGCTTCCTATAACTTTCTTCATATGTTAGTTATGTGTATTAAATAAAGATCATAAGAAAAAGGAAAATCATAGCGATTCAATTAGAGGAAATAATGCTTTGTGATTGAGAGAAAATTAAGTACATTATTATTGCTAACACTATAGTGATATGTTTATTATCTATTGACTTATTTTTCTTGCCTATGTCTTTTAAGGTTCTCTACATATATCATGTTTGTCATACTCTCTCTTTTATTTGTTATTTGTCCATAATCTATTTTACAATTTAAAACCTAAAATCTAAGCATTTTTAACAAACTATTATAGAAGGAAGTGAGTGAATATAAAATTTTTGAGAGTTTATGGTCTATATAGAAAAGAGATGACTATCTAGCTATATTAATAACTTTGCTGGTTGCACAAATTTTGAGTGTAGGCTAGTGTAGAATTGAAGAATCATGAAACATTTGACTAAAATGAGCTTCAAGTTAAGAGGTAGATAAAGATTGATGAGACATCTTTAATCTCGATTGAACAAAGTCTAAAAATATTGTATGGCATGAATATTAGCAAAAGTGGTGGTTGTAGGACTTTGAAACAAATTGAAAGAGTTGTACTAACTAAGTCTCATATAAAGTAGTTAATATTGAAGCATAAGTTGTATTTGCTTAAAATAAATAGAGAGCTATTAATAAAGCAACTTGTTTCAAAGTTATGTCTCTTATTAATAATTTAAATAATATTGATGTTAAGGTTATTAAGACAAAAAATTAAATAAAAATTTTGATGTATTGTCTAACATCTTCATGCCATCAATTAAGGATATCATGATCAATGATAAGGATAGTTTATTAACAAAAAAGGCTTAAGAGCAAATACTAATTTGATGGGGATGTAAAGTCTATGACTAGTGAGGTTGTAGATAGCTTAACTATTAGAGATTGGTGGTAATATGAGAAGAATCTAGCTAGATTGGATCACAATCGATGTTGAATAATCTATTATTTTAAGGTTTTCATATGGAATTTAATACAAAAAGATGGCTTTCAAATGGACTTTGATAATAGAAGGGGATGTTCTTTAGGTTTTAGTGTTTATGCAAATAGATAAAATTAGAGTATATAATCATTTTAACAATCGGATATTACTTACTAATTATTAAATCAAGTTAGAAATAGATTAATCTTGATATTGATATTACTCATGATCAAAGAAATGATTAAAAGAACATACAAACCACTAATATATACACACTAAACTAGAAACTAATTAGATTTTTTCCAAGTCAATAATATGGTATGATAAAAACAAATGTAAGAGAAAGTCTTCAACAAGTAGTTAAATCAATAAGATGAAATGATTAATAATGTTTTACTTTATTGAAAACCTTTATATAAGGTAAGAGGCCCTTATTAACTAAATGGATGCAATAAAAAATAAAACAATTAACAATGATATAAAATAAGAACATAAAATGAAATGTTGTCTTGGAGTTAAATCATTCTTGGCCATAGTCTATAGAGGATTGGTTGACTTTAGTCCTTATTGGTGCCAATTGGCATTGACTTCTTAGTTTCTTTTGCTAAGCATTTAGTTTGTCCTTGCTGTAGACCATTTTGGTTATGGTTTATGTGTAAGCCTTGTAACTGGAAATTCAGATTCGATATGTAAAATTTAGAGTGATTAGATAAATTGTTCGATCAGGCTTAAACTATACGACGAAATTAGAAATATTAGTAAAAGTTATCCCCTAAGTTTAAATTTAGGAAAATAAGTAAATATCATAATATTAAATAATAAACATATTACCTGTTATTTATTAGAAATATGTAAAAACAACTTTTAATAACTAATAAATCACTAGAGATAAATTATATATACACTAAAAATTATAGAATAACATAAATAATATTTAGGAGTATTTACTTGTACTCTCTATATATTTATGTGTCAGTAAAAATATGTGAAATTATTTAAAATGCTAAAAATATATTAAATTAATGCTAAATAATTAAATAAAACTAGAAAAAAATTAATCAATTAGAATAGGACAAATGGAAAGTGAATTTGGAAAAGGATAAGGCCAAATGTCAATAAAAAATTGATAAGAAAAATCAAGATAGCTCTATAAATATCCCAAACCCATTTGGAACTCATTTTGATTTATTTGGAGTCCAAAAAAATTTGAGAGAAATCATAAATGGAGAGTTAGGGTTTTTTTTTTTTTTCAAAATTTAACAACTTTAGTATACAATTAGGACTTAGAGAGGAAACTTACAACTCATGATCACCTAAAAATGAACCGTTGCCACCACCATACCCTATCCTTACTACCTAGCCCTATCGACACCCCTAAGACCACCATTAGTGGCTAGAAGTCCATGGAATAGGTGAGTCCGATTTCCATCTGAATCTTTTTTAATTTATTTAAATTATCAAATTTATTTAGAAAATTATGAAATTTGGTATTATGAGGTTTTAATGTATGCAGATTTAAATAAAAATTTTGTTTTGATGAATTTATGCTTGAAAATATACTATACTTAAGAAATCTTGTAAACCTTGGTTTTGTTCAATTTAGAAATAAAAGATCTTAAGAGTGTAGTTTTAAGCTTAAAATTTTTGTGTAGATTATTTACAGAATGTAGAATAGTGTTGTGAAGAGATTTTTTAGAATTTAAATTTTTGAAATTTTTAGATGATTTTTAGGCTTTAAAATGATGTATTAAATAGGTGATTTTTGGCTAATTAGGTAATTAAATAAATAATTACTGATTTAATATATAATTAGGTGTTTTAGGATGTTAATTTCTAGCATGGTATGATAATTGTAGCATTTAGATTATTAGATATAATTATTAGGTGTAATATTTAGTGAAAATGTGAAAATTAATAATACGTGAAATTAGATTTATAATAAATATAAAATATTAAGATAAAATTGATAATATAATAATAACTGAATTATATAATAAATATGACATAAAATTTAAATTTTAGTGATTAAATGAAAAATATAAATTTTTCTTACATTAAGCGTCAATTCGTTAGCTAAATGAGGAATAAGGTATATCGTTTGGATTAAAATACTAGTCGGGGGCTAAAAGTGATATTTAAGATATTTGAGTATAATTTGATTAATTTCACATTATGGTTCAGAACGTATTCTTATATATCATCTGTAGTCGAAACTAAATTAGAACCTAAATCAAAACCCGATTCGAAAACCGATTTCGAAACTAGCCTAGATTAGGTTGAAAATAAATAATATATATATATATTTATAATTGAGTCAAATCATAATCTAAAATTTATATATTATAAAGATATAAATACTAAAAGAGTATTTATATTATAAGACACATAGAGATAGGTTGACTAACAATAAGTTTAGTAAGCGAACCAAGGATTTCAAGTAAGTTGGGTTTAATACTTTATTGCATTTTGAAGTACTATTTTAAAGTACTATTTTAAAGTACTCAAAGGCTTAAAATTGTATGTAATTGTACTTATAGGTAGTTATATGTGCATGTGCTTGTGTGCATTTGACTTCGTGCTAAAAATCAGTGCTGTATTTTGGTGATTGCTGTGAATTTAGTGGTGTGAGATTATTTGATCACCCTAAACTGAACTTAATTATAACTGACCTAAATACCTTAATCAAACATGCATTGCAACCCTTTAGGAGATTATTAGGATTCTCAAACCAAACACCAAACACCAAACATCAGCACCTTTGAAAAAGATAACGCTGGATAACATAATAGTTTTTTGTTTATCCTTAGCCAAACTAAATGACAAGAAAGGAGGTCGCAGTAAGGATGAGAGCAATGATTCGAAGGATAATTATAGGGGGAGTGGTGTTTTCATTACACAAATCTAGGTTTGGTTATGAGCTATTGCATAAACATGAAAACTCCTCAACTAGGATTAGAGTAGGTAAAATTACTCAGATTTTACAATAGACCAAACCATGTCGGGATCACCCTAAACCAAACTTAATTATAACTGACCTAAATACCTTAATCAAACATGCATTGTAACCCTTTAGGGAATTATTAGGATTCTTAAACCAAACACCAATACCTTTGAAAAAGATAACACTGGATAATATAATAGTTTTTTCTTTATCCTTAGCCGAACTAATTGACAAGAAAGGAGGTCATAGTAAGGATGGGAGCAATGATTCGAAGGATAATTATAGGGGGAGTAGTGTTTCCATTACACAAATTTAGGTTTAGTTGTGAGCTATTGCATAAATATGAAAACTCCTAAACTAGGATTAGAGTAGGTAAAATTACTTTGATTTTACAATGGACCAGACTATGTTGTATGAAGGCATTTACGTATTTCATTACATATAATTAATTGTTTGAAAACCTTATTAGTGTTTGTTATGCATTCTTAAGTCTCCATCCTAACTTACTAAACTGTTGGTTGCTTACACTCTTATAGATTTTCTTATAGATACTAACTAATATGCTGTACTATAACTATCCTAAGATCAGTGTCTTTTTGAAGCACTAAGCTATGGGGGAGTGAAGATCAAGTTGGTAAATGTAATAGAGTCTTCTAGAGTTTTATTACTAACTCTTAAGTTTTTAGATCGATTATGTAATGTGTAATATGCTACTTTTTGGACTACCTTAGCATGTAGAATTTAGGATAGTATGAGTATCTTAATGTAAATATGACTTAAGGTTTTTAGTTATATATATAAATTCTATCTTTAATTATGAATGAATGTTTACTTCAAAGCAAGGAATCGTGAACACTTTGTACAAATTATATTTATGATAGGACTATAAGGTTAGTTACCATCATAGGTTGGTTTACACGACGAGACTCTTGCGATTTTGCTACTTCGGGGTGTAACATCTTACCCTTGAAATATTGTCTTAGACTTAGATTCTTATCAAATGGTTTGATGGTGGTAGCATTTTTAGAAGAACATTTAGAGGTTAAGGTATAATTTGCATTCATGACAAGTGAAATGGACATATGAGGACTAGGTATTTAGAGAAGCACAATTAAGGCTAAATGCATGATGGTAGAGGTAAAGCAAATATCCATGTAATAATTGTTGAGTTTGAAATGATAAGGCAGCTAATATCTAAAGGTGAGAAGAGATTCTTAGATTTGACTTGGATCCTAATAATGATTTTCACATGTCTTCTATAAGGGATTGTTTATAGACCTATAGGTTTGTATAGAATAATTCTACGCAGATGTGTAGCAAGTAAAGGTTGAAAATTATTATTGTATGTAAAGTCTAATTTAGGCTATATCAAAGGATGATTTGTGTTGTGTGTAATATAAGTTATGTGCCATATTTGTTCTATAGTTTTTTTATCTCTTAACTTGATGGTTGGTGTTGTTTACTATAGCATAGCAAGATCTTATAGCATGGAGATATCTAACAGAGATCGGCTATGTGATAAGAGGAGTTAGGTATATTAACTTGGTGGTTATGTAGTAATCATCAATGTTTTGGTGGAGGATCTCGGTGTTTGCACCATTGAATTTGATAAAAAGTTCATGTTTATTTTTAAGGTATAATATAAGTTTATTTACATCACTTAGCTATTATATGTAGTCAAAAGATGAAGAGAGCTAGGAGAAAGATGGAGCCTAGAGAGTCTAAGAAATACCTAGTGACTCGAAATGTGATAGAAAACATAGTTAGATGAAAAGGTTAAGAAAAAGGAAAGTCAAAGTGTGATTGATAGAGAGGCAACCAATTGTCAATGACGTTATCAACTTGATTATGCATAGTCGATTGCTACATGTTATGGTATGGTGGAGCTCTACAAGAGTCGACTATTGGAGTCTTTATGTGCTTGGCAACTTTCTATTTTGTGTTTGTTGGTGCTTAAATTCTTCCATAGCATTTGATGAAGAAACTATTAATTCTATTGACATAAATGGTGCTTTTTGTCCCTATACTTTTAGGATTTTCTATATCAATTTTGTGTGATATGTTTTATTTTTTATTGTTTTTCCTTGTGTTTTTTTTTTCTTTTGTTTTATGATCTAACTTAAATCAAGCTTCATTTCCAATCATAACTAAACTTCTATGTGCAAGACATTTCAAATTTTAGCTTTTCATTATTCAATTTCATTGCATGGCTTAGAGAAAAGACTAAGAAGATTGAAATCATTTTCATGGCAACATTCAATTTGCCGTAAAAAATCTGCATCAATTCTTACATGATCTAGAATATTATGGAAAATCTTTTCTAAACATTGCTTGTTTGATTTTGTAGTCTATTCCTTTTGTTTCTTCTAATAACAAAGTTACTCCTCTATATTAACATCTTATGTATGCCATTCTTCATTGCATGAAGCATCTTGTAATGTTGATAAATATAGGGAAAATTACAAAAAAGTTTCTAAAGTTTTATATTTTTATGAATTAATCCTCTACTTTTTATTTAGTCCATTTTATTTCTCAACCTTTTCAAGTCATATTAAATAAGTCATTTTGTTAGACTTTGTTAAATTTTCTATTATTGTAGACATATATTAACATATAATTAGCCCATATAAGTATAAAAAGATCTCTAATGTTTACCTGTATATATAGATTAGTCATTAACCTTTTATTTAGTCCATTAGTTCTCAATGTATCCACACATAACGGAAAAATTAAATAAGAGACTTTTTTTTTTTTGTAAATTTATTAAAATGTTAAGGATTAAAATAGTCTAAATGAAAAGTTAAGAATTGATTTATATATATAGGTAAACGTTAGGGATTTTTTTATACTTTTCCCATAAACATATAATATGAAGGGCATTATGACACTAAGAATACAATCATAAAGAGAAGACATGAATACTATGCATGCAAAATATATGATTATGATACAATTAACATGATTTTATTGTAAATAATTATTTGCAATTTCTATTTAATTTCATTCTTTTTATACTAATATGAGTTTGATAAGAAATAAGATACAAATATGACTATTAATATGAATTGCAACTCAGGAGCATTATATAAACATAAAATCATTAAAGTTCCATGAAGCAATCAATACAAAAAATTGATTATTTGAAGAGAACACACAAGCATAAATACACACATATATAATATAATAGAGATAGAAGAAAAATGCATTAAAATAAAATGTTGGTTGGTTATTTTTGTTTGAAATAATATGGTTTATGAAAAGGTACAGGTTATAGAACCTCTCTTCCCTCTCTACTTATCTCCCTCTCTAAAAAAAAAAAAAAACCTATATAATAAAATCAACCTAATAATTGTACTAAACAAAAAAAAAAAAAAATTGGGTATGCACCCAATATTGTATAAGATAATTGCACTACACTTTTTATGTTAGGTGAATCTAATAACCTAATACTACCAAAGAAAAATGATCCCTAATCCTAACAAACCCATAATAGCTTTCTATATCCCCCATATATTAGACTTTTATTTGACTGTATCAATTATTTAATGTTTTACATATCATGTGGCTCTTAATAAATATTATACCATTGGAAAGACAAATGGACCACATACATCATTAATATTTTTTAATTGTGATGGAAATTGGAAGGCACTTCCCATAATATTTATCTAAATAGTTGCAAAGCATTCAATATTCCGCTCATTCGGAAGCCAAAAATAATGCTATAGGAATGGCAACACATAGATAGTAGAAGCTGTTTAATCATGCCCAATAAAAAATATTGGGTGTGCACCCAATATTGTATAAGATAATTGCACTATATTTCTTATGTTAGGTGATTCTAATAACCAAACACTACCAAAGAAAAATGGTCCATGTTGCTAATCCTAACAAACTTAAAATAGCTTTCTACATAGGATAAAGCTAATACCAGTACTTGAACTTTCAGATTTTTTCATTTTAGTACTTAAATTTTAAGCTTATTCTTTTGAGTATCTTAACTTTTTAAATGAGACAAATTTGTATTTTTATAATAACATTTTTTATTACAAAATGGTAGAATAATAATATGAGCACATCAATTTTCATTTTATTTTTATTTTGGTATTCAAACTTTATTTTTTATTTCATTTTAGTATTTTAATTTTGTTAAGTGAGCAAATAAGTATTCTTTATAATAGCCATTATAACAAAATATTAATTTGTCTCCTTTGAAAAGTTGGGGTATTAAAATAAACAAATTTAAAGTTTAGATATTAAATTGAAAAAAAAAATATAAAAATTCAGGTATTTCTAATAGCTTTATCCCCTTTCTACACCCTTCATATATTGGACTTTTATTTAACTATATCAACTCTTTAGCATTTTACATATCATGTGGCTCTTAATAAAAATTATACAATTGGAAAGACAAATAGACCATATACATCATCAATATTTTTTAACTGTAATGCAAATTGGAAGGTACTTTTGATAACATTTAACTAAATAGTTGTCCTCACTTAGTAGTTGAAAATAATATTATGAGAATCACAATATATAGATAGTGGAAGAAGCTGTTTAATTGTACCTAAGAAAAAATATTGTGGATGCACCCAATATTGTATAAGATAATTGCATTGCACTTCTTATGTTAAGTGATTCTAATAACTAAACACTACCAAAGAAAAATGGTCCATGCTACTAATCTTAACAAACCTAAAATAGCTTTCTATACCCCTCATATGTTAGACTTTTATTTGATTGTATCAACAATTTATCATTTTACATATCATGTGGCTCTTAATAAATATTATACAATTGGAAAGACAAATGAACTACATACATCATCAATATTTTTAATTGTGATGGAAATTGGAAGGTGCTTTCAATAACATTTAACTAAATAGTTGTAGAGCATTCAATATTCCACTCACTTAGAAGTTGAAAATAAATAAGTTGAAAATAATGTTATGGGAATTGCAACATATAAATAGTGGAAGAAACTATTTAATTGTACCTAGGAAAAAATATCAGGTATGCACCCAATATTGTATAAGATAATTGCATTGCACTTCTTATGTTAAGTGATTCTAATGACCAAACAATACTAAAGAAAAATGGTCCATGCTACTAATCCTAACAAACCTAAAATGGCTTTCTACACCCCTCATATATTAGACTTTTATTTGACTGTATCAATAATTTATCATTTTACATATCATGTGGCTCTTAATAAATATTATACAATTGGAAAGACAAATGAACTATATAAATCATCAATATTTTTAATTGTGATGGAAATTGGAAGGTGCTTTCGATAACATTTAACTAAATAGTTGCAGAGCATTTAATATTCCTCTCACATAGAAGTTGAAAATAATGTTATGAGAATGGCAACATATAGATAGTGAAAGAAGCTGTTTAATTGTACTTAAGAAAAAATATTGGATATGCACCCAATATTATATAAGATAATTATATTGTACTTCTTATGTTAAGTGATTCTTATAACCAAATACTACAAAAAAAAAAAAAAAAAAAGGTCCAGGCTGCTAATCCTAACAAATCTAAAATAGCTTTCTACGCTACTCATGCATTAGACTTTTATTTTACTGTATCAGCTATTTATCATTTTACATATCATGTGGCCCTTACAAAATATTATACAATTGAAAAGACAAATGAACTGCATACATCATCAATATATTTTTTAACTGTGATGGAAATTGGAAGGTATTTTTGATAACATTTAACTAAATAGATGTTGAGCATTCAATATTCCTCTCGCTTAGAAGTTGAAAATAATGTTATGGGAACATATGGTGGAAGATGTTTTGTTGCATGTAAATTGAGGTAGGATGGGATTGGACTTAATTTCTCATGGGTCCCTCGTTATGCGCATGAATTTTATTCCCTTTAGTCAAACCTACTTTCTGTTTGCCTTTCTATGCAACTAGTTCAGTGGGAATCTCCAATCAGTGATTACCAGAAATTTTCCCTCAAGCTACCCCAGTTATCAAGTTCAATAATTATGTTTCATTTTAGTGTAATAATCTAAATTACACAAATATACATACATATATATATATATATGTCCTAATATAGTTAATTGTTATACATATCTATATTAAAAATTTTACCACTTTTAGCTCCTATTTGTAAAGAACTCAAGTGAAGTTTCATATAAGTAAAGATAATCTAAGGTCATTTTTTAATATTTTAAAACGAATACGATTGCAAATCTTAAAAGTTTTCCAACTTACGTTCTCCTTTTATGTTTAATCTGTCCTTGTCTCATTAAGTCTATCTATTCATTTTTAAAATATTGGTATTCGTGGGAGGCTTTATTGATACAGTTAAAAGGAAAAAACCTAAAATAAAATATTATAATATGGTAGATCTAAAGTTTGATTATATATAAAAGATAAAAAAAAAAATGAAAGTTCAAGTTCTGTAACAGAAAAGTTCAATGAAAGAAAAAGAAAAAAAAAAGTTGTGTTATGGAAAAAGAAATGACACCAGTATACAAAACGGAAAAAAAAAAAGTGAAAACTTTGGCAACGTATTT
This sequence comes from Lumnitzera littorea, assembly GCA_024138015.1. NCBI lineage: Eukaryota > Viridiplantae > Streptophyta > Magnoliopsida > Myrtales > Combretaceae > Lumnitzera > Lumnitzera littorea. Next base: position 94,610,378 of record JAMXBB010000005.1, read on the forward strand.
TTTTTTCAAAAAAAAAAAAGTATGTAAAATGGAAAAAACTTAAAAATTATGTTGCTTGTTTTCTTGTAATTATAAACGCTAAATTTCATATAAGAACAAAATATACAAACGCATGACTTATGATTAGGTACTTTTGTAATCAACTCATATGTGTCTTTTATTTTAACAGACCCAGGACCAATATTTTATCACCATTTCACAACATAGGATGCATGCCGGTTTTATTCTCACTGATAATTAATTTGATAAAATAGTATTATTAAATATATTTAATTATATGATATAATAAAAATAAAAATTACTAGAAACGAAAAAAGCATTTAAAAAAAAAAAGAAAAATTTATGCGTCACTCTATTGATAGACCACTATTTCAAATATCCTCTTTGTCAATGATGATGTACACACTCTCCAAAATTTGTGCTTTGCTATTAGAGCTGCAAATAAGCTAAATAGAGCTATGTTTTCAAAAGCATAAGTTCTAACTTATTTAAATTATTAAGTTTGAGTTCAGGTTGAATTAAGTTTTTATTGAACTTGAAAATTACAAACCGGAGCTTGAGCTTAACAAAAAATCTAAAGTTTAAGTGCCTAAGTATTATGTCATATTTATAATATGATATGTATAGTATATATTAATAATATATATTATAATATAATGTTAGATTCATATTACACATAATATATTATACAAAGCTCATGAGTTATTTAAAGAGCTAGGTAAGGCACCTCTTGATAAGCTCACCCATGAGCAACTCATGAGCAGGCTTGTAGGCTTAGATAGGAGATAAAGTTTGACTCGTATAAATAAATAAACTTTAATTTAAGCTTGAATTTGATTTATTTACAAATAGAGCTTGGTTGAGCTTTAAGTGAGTCAAGATTGAGTAACTAGTAACTATTGAACACATTTGCAATATTCACTTTGCTTAACTGAGGGTTGCTTGTTCCTCGGAGTTGTCATCACGGCTATTTTCTTATCTGGTGTTTCACTTCCTGCATATACCCTGATCGGACTTTGACTCGACCTATATTTTATTTCAGGTTAAATGGAACAAGCTATAAATTGCACTAGATGTGCACGTGGGCTTAACCTGTTGATAGGGATCGATTTCGTTACGCATGAAATTAGAAGACTAATTTTAATTTAGTGACTCAAGAGGATAAGTCTGGCGTCAAACAGCATGGAATATTGAAGCCTTGCAGATTGTTTTATTTTATTTTATGTTATTTGATATTTCATATCATTTCCAGTATTTAGTTTAGGGTTTCTTTTATAATTAATTGATTACTTTTAGTCCATTTCCATGAGCAATCATTTTCCTATTTTGCTTTGTGGATGTTAAGGTTTAGTATAATTAACTATTAATAGACATTCTTTATAGTTAATGAGTGATAAACCATCAAAGAGTCTTCTCTCAATTCGTTACTGACAATCCCTGGCATTCATAGACTTATCAATTAGAATCAAACAAAACAACCCAGTTCAGATTAATTAGTTACGACGTCAATTGACTTATCAAGTGATTAATTGGTCCATATCCTATTTATTCCTTTATTCATAAACCCTAAAACAACAAAAATACACACATTGAAGCCCTATTCAAATAGTCCGTATTAGAAAATTATATGAGTAGGATTTATCTTGAGAAGTGCTCATATCACTTGTGCTATGCCCGACCTAACCCGAAATTCTAAAATGACCTGGGGATGAGTTATTCATTAGAAAGCCCATGAAGAATCACGGTGAGAAGGCGCAGGGCTGGTTGAGTTTTCACCCTACGTTTGCGGTACGGGTGGAGGAAGGTGTAGCGATATTGACTCATTTCCAGCCGGGTAAGAACTCGATAAGGGATTGTTTCTTGCTGAGGTTCTTCAAGAATACGGTGGTTTATGTGAGAAGTCATGGGTATGATGTGTTCTACAACAATGTTTTGTTGCATCCTAAAGTGTTTGTGCACTAGGCTAAGTATGCAATTGTATGCATTGCGATGTTGGTGCGCTCCAAGTATAAGTGGATTCGGTGGGTAGATTCTTATGCCTATGTTCACAGTAATGGAGTTTGAACTCCTTCGGTAGGTAAGAAAATGCAACATCTTGCCATTATGTTCCTTATGTTCTATATTCTTATAATAATATATTATATTTATTCAATTAAATATATTTGACTGTACTACTGTGTTATTTCAATCAATATGGACGAATTGAGAACTGACATGTATTTCTTAACTAATAGCAATAAACAATAATAAAATATAGGTCATAAGTGTAGGCCAGTTGATTACAAAAGCATCATGCTCTTGTATTTTTCCGTTTTATATATATTATGCATTCTTTATTTACAACATAAAATAACGTAGAAATACAAATATAACTTTAATGTAGTTCATTTAATGATCACTCAATTAAATAGAGTTATATAAGCTCGAAATAATAATATGTAAAAAAAATTGATGTGAATCTTGAAGCGGTCGCCGACCAAGGAGCTAAGGAGTAGAGGTGTGGTTGCTAAGAGTTGTTAAATCTTGTAGGGGATCCAAGAGTTATAGGATTGGGCATGGTGTTTGAATGGCAAGGGGAGTCTATCTGGATGGCACGTCTGGGCGTCGTGTTCACAGAGTGCCTCACCTCCCATCCAAATGACAAAAGAAGAATCTAAATGGTAGGCTAGGGAGAGCACCCTATGTCAACGCAAGAGGGGTAGTATCAATGACACCTTGATGCGTATTGACCATGAAGAGGTCAGTTGTGCCACTCGACTAGCAAGACATAAGCATGTAAAGGACATGGACATTTTAGGTAAAGCCGTATCGATTTTGTCTTGTTTTGCTATAAACTTCTGTTTATTTCCTTAAATTCCCTTATGAAGCCATATGGTTTTATATTAAGATTTTCTTTAATGTTTTGATACGTTTTTAGAAATTTAATTTCTACCTTAAATCAAGACATTTCATCTTAAGATTACTTATGAATATTAAGAGTTAATTGTCTCTTTGTTTCGTTTGAGTTATTATCAATCTTTTTTATTGATTATTGATGGTAGTTAGTCCATTATTTAAATCCAAACATATTGATTCATTTAACAACCCAATTTGATGATTGTGCATAACACCTATCATTGTTCTAATTACAGAATCAATTTGCATTTAATATTATTGCATACTATCTAATATTGATTTTGTTTGTATCACCCCCACCCATACCCAACACACCCCCCTCCCCCCCCCCCCCCCAACACACACACACACACACACACACATAACCTAAAAAAGTCGCATCACTCTCATCATCCTTTGAATATTGTATGGCTTCACTGTAGTTCTCATATGTGGTTCACATTATAATTATTTCGTATTATAGCTCTTAGTTGAACATGCTTAGTAATTTATGAAATTCCTCAAATTTGCTTTGATAAAAATTTTAAGATGAATTGGAGATAAAGTTGTGTCACTATTGAATGATTAGTTTTAACTATTGCGGAGTTGTGAAGTTTAACAATTGTATTCTTATTGTTTCTTTGGTTAGGGGGTCACATACTAAGCATTGTCTATGCATAGAGGTGTTAGAAGTATGTCAAGTGTTTGATAAACTGCCTAAGTGAAGAATCAGTACCAATTGAGGTAGTGTTGATGTGTTGAGTGACAATGTTGAATAACTTAGAGGTTAGTGAGTTGAGATATAATGTGATAATCCATGAGGGAGGTGTTAGAATGTTTGAACAATAAGTGACAACTAGATCAGGGAGTGTAAAGGGATGATCAAATTGATAGTTGTTTTTCCTAGAGGAGTAGTGATCTTAAGGAGGATATTGACAAAAATTTTGTTAATAATTTTGGTGGGGCAAGAGAGATGGAGCATGGTAGATCAACAAAGGCAAAAAATCATTAGGCTAAAGATTCCCATTTTTGGAGGCTAATAGCATGTTGAAAGAGTTCTTTAATTGGGTAACTAAGCGAAGAAAGCTTCTAGTTGCATAAATGGTTAGGTCATGTGAGTGAGAAGGGACTCCAACTACTCGTCAAGAAGGAACTTCTTCTCGATGTGAAAGGTGATCCTTTGAAGACATGCACTAATTGTCTTGCTGGTAAACAACATTAGGTTATGTTTCTTAGGTATTTGTTTACTAAGAAATCTTATGCATTTGATTTGCTCCATATAGGTGTATGTTGCATGAAAGATAGATTAGTTGTTGGTAAACAAAAGTTATGGACTTTTACTTTGAAATCATAAGATCAAGTTCTAGATGTATTCAAGTGATTTCTTAGTCAAGTTAAGTGGGAAACTGGATGATAGTTTTAAGCCTGTTTGGATGATGATGATGAATATAAAGATCTCTTTTAAGAATTGTAACAGAATCTATGAGATTAAACATGAGAATACTTTGATAAAAAAGAAAAAAATGGGCTTATGAAGATAATGTTAATGACTCCACAACAAAATGGTTTTGTAAAAAGGATGAATTGCATTATTACTTAGAGATTAATGTGTATGTCATCTCATGTTAGGCTGTCTAAATCATTTTAGTGAGAAGTAATGAGAATAGTTACCAACTTTATCAACTTGTCTCCCCTACACACTATAGGTAGCAATATCTTAAAGAAATATTGGTTAGGTAAAAATGTTTACTTCCACCATTTATATGTACTTGGTTACATGGCATTTATGCATGATCCTTAGGATGAAAGGGATAAAGCACTGCAAATGCAAAATGATGTATTTATCTAAACTACGCACATGATGAATACAAATACATATTATGGGGTTTTACAAAGAAAAAAGACATCATAAGTAGAGATCTGGTTTTTTTTTTTTTTTTTTTGTAAGAAGATTAGGCCATTGAAGACAAAGAGAAGCCATATAAGTCTAAGTCCATAGGTGAGATTCCTATGAATTTAAATCTAGTGTCCTCATTTGAAGATTCTAATAACAATGGTGATACATTACACCAAGGACATATGAGGATAGTCGTATCTGGGAGATGGGTCCAAGCTCAAAAAAAGATCAAAATAAAGAGTGAAACGAATGTGAACAAGAAAAACCCATGAACGATCCTGAGGATATGACCCATTAAGGAATCTTTGTGGACTCACAAACTAGCTCGATATGATGCATGAGCTAATTCAATGAGGTCACTCACCATCTAGCCTTACTTAATGGTTAGGATGAGAGTTAATTAAGCAAGAAAAAGTAGCTCACAACACTTCTTTAAGTTTTTGAAGTGTCTTTCAGCTTAGAGTACATCAAACACAATTCAAAGATGGTTAGCATGACTCAGCAGGTCGGCATTGTATATGAAGATGTCGTTAAAGTAGACCATAACACACTTTTTGATCAAATCTCTCATCACGTAATTCATCAAACTCATGAAAGTGCTTAGGGAATTTGATAAGTCAAAAGGCATCACCATCCATTCATATAAACTATGTTAGATCTCTAAGGCAATCTTCCATTCATCTCCTTACCTCATGTGAATCTGATGGTAACTAGATTTTAGGTTGATCATATTGACGATTCTAGCTCCATTCAGTTCATTAAGCATGTTATCCAATCTTAGGATAGGTTATTTGTACTTGATCGTTGTCTTGTTCATAGCTCTATTCTCTACATACATATGCCAAGTAGCATCCTTTTTGGCATCCTTTTTGGCATAAGTAATGTAGGTACAGCACAAGAGCTAAAACTTTTTCACATATCCTTTCTCCAATAGCTCATTAACTTGCCTTTGGAGCTTAATAGCTTACTCGGGATTCATCTGATAAGCAAGCTTGTTTGATAGGGTGGCATCAGGTATCAAGTCAATGCAATGCTCAATCCCTTGGAAAGGGGGCAATCCTCTAGATAACTACTTAGGAAATAGGTTGGCATACTAATCTAAAAGGTCCTTAACCTCTTTAGGTTGCATAGCTTGCTCCTTTACTACTAATAGTCTTCTAATCAATAGGAAGGTTGGTATATTGGATTTGATGGCCTCTCAAAGCTCGGATTAGTACAGTATTAATTTCTTCTTGGATCCTCCAACTAATTTAGCTTGTAATTTACTCACTTGGCAAGGGGTCATGGGTTTAAGGTAATCTTCCTTCCATCTTTCTTAAATGCATATGTATTCCTAAACCTATAATGTATGACTTTTCAATCAAATAACCAAGGTTAGCCTAGCAACACATGCGATGTACACATAGGTAAACCATTATAAAGAACTACATTAGAATAGTTCCTAATGGAGATCTGCAACAAGACTTGTTGAGTGACATGTAATGCTACCTTTTCATTTAGCCAATGCAACTTGTACGACCTTAGATGTGATAAAGTTCATAACTTAAGCTTCCGAACCAAGTCGGTAAATATTACATTAGTACAACTCCCACTATCTACTATGAGCACACATACTTATTCATTCACCTTACAGGTGATGTGAAATAAGTTCTCTCATTGCTCCTCCTCAATAGAGGGTTTAAGGCTTAGGGCTAGTCGAACAACTAAAGTTAGCTTGTCTAGGTCGTCATTATATACGTTTTCTTTTATAAGCTCTTCACCATACACCTTGGCTTCTTCCTCTAGTTCGGGCTTTTCTTTAAGTTCCTCATTAGTACTATTTACTTCAAGGGTAGGGATTTTCCCTTTGATAAAAATGGTATGTCGATTGGGGTATTAGGCACCTTAGTACTTGAAGCATTTAATTTAGCTTATCTTTCATCCTAATCCCTGACCTTTCTCATAAGTCCTCTTTGGCATCTCTTGGTTAATAGGGTAGTTCTTTTACTCAAATGTGACTTTAGTCCTTCTATTAGGCTTAGTACTGTCTTAAGCTTGGTTACCAACATAAGTAGGTCGATTACCTTGAATAGGTTGGTTCAGTTGAGGTCAAATCGACCTACTCTTCCTCTACCTCTTTATACACTGAGCTATCTTTACAACCTCATCCAAAGTGAGAAATTGTTGCAACTCTACTATATCTTGGATATTAAGTCTCAAATCAGTTAAGAACTTAGACATAGTTAGGGTTGAAGGCTCATTGACTTTACATCGAATCATAAGCGCTTGAAACTTTGGCACATACTCATCAATAGTGTAGTTTCCTTGCCTCAATTCTTAGAGCCAAGCAAAAGTGTCTTGCAAGTAAGTGTCTGGCACAAATTTGGCTTTAAGGGCTCTCTTCATTTTAGGTCAAGTACTAACCTCTCTATATCCATCTCGTCTTCTCATGACCTCAAAGTTTCTTTACCATATCGTAGCATAATCTGAGAATTTTATAGTAGTAGTTTAAACCTTATCGTAGTCCTTTTATTGATAGTATTCAAAATCTCACTGTACCTTCTCTTCTTAGTTTATATAATCAACATTTCTAAAGCCATTGAAACTTGGAACTTAGAGTTTTATATGGTCAGTAGCTCGTAGTGCACGAGCTCTTTCCTTGGCTTCATAATACTCATCTCGTTCTTCCTTATCTACTTCACCCAGATTGATTCTTCCTCATACATGTCCCCCTTCTCCTCTAACTCTTCATTGGTGTAAACCGTGACTAAGAACAAATAAGGTCGGTCGTTAAGTGGGTTCAAGCTTGCAGAAAGCTCAAAAGAAAGTGTTGGGATATGTGTGAAAAGATAAATGTTAATGAAGGGCAAGCAAAAATCCACAAATAACTTCAGAGGATATGATGCACCAATGGAACTTCTGAGGACTTACGGCACAATTCGATATGATGTATGAATCAGTCTATTGAGGTTACTCGCCACCTAACCTTGCTCTAGGGTTAAGATAAGAGTGATGCTGAGAGTAAACAAGCAATGTTTATGCAAGGAAGAAAATACTCAAGTGCATTAAGGATATTCTCATTCTGATATAAGTACAAGGGATATTTATACACATAAGTTAGGAAAACCTGCCCAAAGGGAAAAAGACAAAAAAGGCATTTCCTAAGGAAGTAATGTACAAGATACAAAAGAATAAAAATGAATATACAAGGAAAACAATCATTGGTGTAACAAATTCTATATATGATACTGTACACATGGTAATGCTATATTGGTGATGCTCTTGGAAAATGTAGACAAAAAGTATGGACAGTTTGTTTGTCCAAGCATGGGTAAATTAGTCAATCCTGATTCTTTCTCTCGGCATCTCAACAAGGGTACAGCTGAGTAAGTAATTGGTTAGGCATGTGTAAGAATGATGATGGACAGTTGTCTTGGCCTTCCACTTCTCAACACACAACATATGAGAAATAGGTAGTCATTTGGCTCGGTAAGCAAAATGGGTCAGCAAGGAGATACTCGGCTTCTGCATGAGTCAGCTAGAACAGGAAGATTCATTTTGCTAATCCCTCTAATCCTTGAGCTCGATTGCGAGTTAGTGGTCCGGTAGCCTAATTCTCATCATTCCTTCCGAGTTATTTTGGATTTGGGATCAAATCCGAATAGTTTTCATTCAGCTCTCCATCAAGGTGATATGGATTGAGGTCGGCAATGTTGAAGACGTCAGAAACCCCATACTCCTTAGGCAACTCTAATCTATAGGCATTGTCATTGATCTTTTAGAGGATTCTGAAAGGTCCTTCAACTCTTGTAGATAATTTGCTCCTCCTTTTGTTCAGGAACTATTCCTTACTGAGATGCAGCCATACCAAGTCTCTTAGTTGGAATTGTTGAGCCGTCTTACCCTTGGTCTTCTCTCGCATTCTTCTAGCAGTTTGGTTGATGTGCCAAGTGACTTTATCATAGATGTGCTAGAGGGATCGTGCTTAAGCTCTTGCGTGGGTATAGGTATAGGGGTATGGTTGAGGGGTAACTCAGGATTAAAACCATATATCACTTCAAAGGGTGTTTGCTTAGTGGTGTCATGCATTGTATAGTTGTAAGTGAGTTCGACCACTAGCAAGTAGACATCCTAATCAGCTAAGTTCTTTCCTACCACAACTTAGAGCAGTGATCTCAAAGTGCAACTAACCACCTCTATTTGGCCATCAGTTTAGGGATAATAGGAAGTACTGAATAGTAGTTTGGTTCCCATCCGACGCCATAAGGTCTTTTAGAAATGACTTAAGAACTTTGGATCCTTGTCGAAGACTACATTTCTTGGTACACCATGTAACTGCATAATCTCTTACAAGAAAAGAGAAGCAATTGCTGAAGTATCGTTAGTTTTTGAGCAGGGCACGGAGTATGCCATTTTGCTAAAACGATCCATGACGACCATTATAAAATCTTTGCCTTGGATAGTTCCGAGAACAAAGTTCATGCTCAATTCAATCCATAGCTTCGTTAAGATAAGTAAAGCCATTGTTTTCCCCTACTCAGCTGGATACTTAGCCCTCTTGCACATGGTACAGTTGTCAACAACTCGATGCATATCTCTCCTCATCCTTGGACAGAAGAATCGACCATTCAACAGTTCATAGGTCCTTCTTCCTTTAAAATGTCCAAAGAGTCCTCTACTATGGGCTTCCTTAATCAGCAGCTCTCTCAAGGAATAAGTCGATACACATAGTTTTCTACCTCAAAACAAGTAACCATCTTTTGCATAACACTCATCCATTGTCTTTCCATCAACACATCGCATGATTATGGGTCCAAAGTATGGATCCCTAAAATAATGTTCTTTGATACTTGTAAACCCAAATAGCCTGGTCTGCAATTCAGTTAAAAGCACGTGACTCCTTGAAAGAGCATATACAGTTACATTGCTCTTTCCCTACTTCTCTTTTATTACAAAATTGAATCCTTCAAGGAATTTAACCCATCTCGCTTGCTACTTTGGTAGCTTTGTCTGACATTGAAGATACCTTAGTGATTTATGGTCAGTATATACAACAAATTCTCTTGGCAATAAATAATGCTGCCTTACTTATAGTGCTTGAATCAACGCTAAGAGCTCTTTATCATATACAGAGTAATTTAACTGTAGTGCAATTAGTCAGCCTTCCTACATTAACGCTAAGAGCTCTTTATCATATACAGAGTAATTTAACTGTAGTGCAATTAGTCAGCCTTCCTACATTAGAACAGCGCCTATTCCAATGCTTGATGCATCACATTCTAACTTAAATATTTTCTCAAAGTTAGGTATAACTAATACAGGGGCGGAGGTCAATCTTTCTTTTACCTCGGCAAAGCTCCTCTCCTCCCTTTCTTCTCATCGAAAGTTAGTGTTCTTCTTTGTGAGCTCAATAACAAGCACAGTAAGGTGAGGGTATTGAAATTCTTGATAAATCGTCTATAGAATGAAGCTAGTCCATGGAAATTTCTCATGTCGACACAAATAGTAAGAGTCAGCCACTATACAATTGCTCGAATCTTTTTGTCATCCACTCGTAAGCCTCCTCTACTGATTATGTAGCCTAGAATACTACTTCCTCCTGGCAAAAGCAACATTTCTAGAGATTGTTGAACAGTCTCTTAATACGGACGATATCTAATACTTCTCAAAGATTCTTGCAATAGCTTGACAAGTTGGTACTATAGACTAATATGTCATTAAAGAACACCACGACATACTTTCCAATCAGATGTCTTAACATGTGGTTCATCAATTGCATGCAAGTGCTCAAGGCATTCGACAAGCCGAATGGCATGACCATCCACTCACAAAGTCCATGTTGAGTTTTAAACGCAGTATTCCATTTGTCTCCCAACCTCATGTAGATTTGATGGTAGCTAGACTTTAGGTCAATCTTACTGAAAACCTTGGCTCCACTCAACTCATCCAACATGTGTTCTAACCTCCGGATCAAATGCATTTATTTGATCATAATCTTATTCAAGGCTTGGCTATTGATACACATTCGCCAGGTTCCATCCTTTTTTGACACTGGAAGTGCCAATACAATGCAAGGGCTAAGACTTTCTCGGACATATCCTCTTTCCAACAACTCATTGACTTGACATTATAGCTTAGAAGCCTATTCGAGATTCATCTAATAGGCTAGCTAATTCAACAATGTGGCGTCAGGTACTAAGTCAATACAGTGCTCTATGCCTCGAGTAGGGGGAAACTCCTTAGGTAACTATTTTGGGAACAAGTTAACATACTTATCAAGCAACTTTATGATTTCTTAAGGTAGTTCACCTCGCTCCTTCATTTCTAATAAGTACCTGACTAATATGAAGATTAGCTCATCAACATTGATGGCCTCTCGGAGCTCGATTATACTCATCACCAAAGCCTTCCTCAATTCGCGGGTAAGTTTTGTCTGCAATTTATTAACTTCTTTCAGCGGTACCGGGTTTAGTGTGATCTTTTGGTCATCCTTTTAGAACATGTACGCGTTCTTGTAGTTGTTATGGATAACTCTCTTAACAAATAGCTATAGTCTACCTAACAATACATGGGAAGCACATATGGGCAATATGTCATAGAGAATCTAGTCTAAGTAATTCTCAATAGTGACCGACAATAGTATTTGCCGAGTAACATGTAGTGCTCCTTTCTCACTCAACCAATGCAATTTGTACAGCCTTGAATGTACAATAGTTGGTAACTTCAGTTTTGAAACAATATTGGTTGATGCCACATTGGTGTAGCTTCTATTATCCACAATGAGGGCACACACCTGATTACTCACCTTATAGGTGGTATGAAACTAATTCTCTCTCTGCTCCTCCTCTCATGAAGGTTCCATGTTCATAGTGCATTAAACAACCATAAGTAACTAGTCCAAGTCCTCAACAAACATGTCCTCTTCAATCGGTTCTTTCTTGGCATTTCCTTTCTCAGTGGGGACCTCCTCCTCCTCATCGAGTTTCTCATCTGTACTGTCTACTTGCAACTTTGGGACATCTCCTTTAAAGACTATTGTCCTTCGGTTCCGGCACTGAGCAACTATATGTTCGAATCCATGTCATTTAAAGCACTTGATCTGGCTTGTCTTCCTGCTAGACCCTTGCCCCTTCTCATAAGTTCAAGTTAGCACTTTACCATCTGGTCGGCCTTTTTGATTGGCTTGGACATTCATCTTTCAGTTCGGCTCGATACTTGACTAAGCTCCATGACTTGCCTATCCAGGTCGACTAGTCGGCATCCTCGTTGGTACTCGGCTCCTTCTTTGCCTTTCTACTCACTAGGCTATTCTAATGGCTTCATCTATTGTAGTAAAGTGTTAGAGTTCCACAATGTCTTGAATATCACCTCTCAATCCAATGATGAATCTTGAGATAGTTTGAGCAAGTGGTTTCTCTACTTCGCAATGAATTATAAGCATTTGAAATTCTTAAACATACTTATCAATAGTTCGACCTCCTTGTCTCAGCTCCTGAAGCCGAGTGAAATTATCTTGAAGATAAGTTTTCAATATGAATCTATTTTTGAGTATCTCTTCATCTCAGGCCAAGCATTAATCTCTCGATAGCCCTTTTACCTCCTCATAGCTTGTAAATTCTTTCACCACATGGCGGCATATTCGAAGAACTCAACAGCAGTAGTTCTCACTTTCTCATGATCCTTATATTGATAATAATAAAAAAACATGCTCTACCTTCTCTTCCCATTTCAAATATTCATCAGCATTTTTAGATCCATTGAAACTTGGAGTCTAAAGCTTCACATGGTCAAATGCTCTAGGGACTCTACTTCATTCTTCTTCATAATATTCTTTCTCTTCCTCTTCTCTCAAGTCCATCCTTTATCTTACTTGTCTGCTTACTCCTCTACTTCAGACTAGTTGAGCTGGGTTCTAACCTTTAATAGGTTGGGTAGCTTATGAGGTATTTTGTACGGCCTTAATGGGATGGCACGCCAATGCATGAACAACTTGAGTTAGATCTACCAAGTGGTTTGTTACCTCATTAAGCCTTTTGTCAGTACTTCTTGAGGTTCCTTGAGATTGTTGTCCATGGTGTACAACTCTACTATTATCATCTCACATACCAACATTTACACTTGAGTCTATCATTTTCTCCACAAATTTGAAGCTTACACATACACTTTGGGGAGTTAACAGCTAACAAACGCAGCATTCAAGATGAATGCAGTAACTTGCTTTGTTTTATGCACGCAAAATAGGGCATTAGCAAAACTTTAAAAACCAACTATAGCTTAAACAAAACTTCGATTCTAATACCAAGATGGTGTGAATCGTGACCAAGAACAGATAAGATTGGTTGTTGGATGAGTTTGAGCTTGTAAAAAGCTTGAAAGAAAGTGATGAGGTATGTGTGAAAGGACAAATGCGAATGAAGGATAAGCAAAAACCTACAAACAACTCTAAAGGATATGACGCACCAATGGAAGTTCTGAAGACTTATAGTACAATCCGATATGATGCACAAATTGGTCCAGTGAGGTTATTCGCCACCTAACCTTGCTCAAAGGTTAAGATAAGAGTGATGCCGATAGTAAACAAGTAGTGTTTATGCAAGGAAAAAAATACTCAAGTACATTAAGGATAATCTCATTTTGATACAAGTATAAGGAGTGTTTATACCCATAAGTTAGGGCAACTTGCCCAAAGGGGAAAAGACAAAAGAGCCATTGCTTAAGGAAGTAATGTACAAGATACAAAAATATAAAAATGAATATACAAGGAAAATAATCATTAGTATAATGGATTCTACACATAATACTATTACATAGTGATGTTGTATTGGTGATGCTGTTGGAAGATGTGAACAAAAAGTATGAACAACTTGCTTGTTTGAGCAGAGATGGCTTGGTCAGTTCGGACTCTTTCTCTCAACATCTCGGCAAGAGTGTAGCTAAGTAAGTAACTAGCCAGGCATGTATAAGAATGAAGATGAGTTGTTGTCTTGGCCTTCCGCTTCTCAACACACAACATGTGAGAAATAGGCAATTACTCGGCTCAGTAGGTAGAATGGGTCGATAAGAAGATACTCGACCTCTACATGAGTCGGCTATAGTAGGAGGATTTGTCTTGCCAATCCCTTTAGTCCTTGAGCTCAGCTGTGGGTTAGTGGTCCGATAGCCCGATTCCCATTACTTGCTATTCTTCCACCTCAGTCATGTTGAGTTAGGTATTGCTTACATATAGGTCGAGCTTCTTATTGAACACCTCCAACTTTAGGAGTAGCTTAAGGAGTATTTTGAATGACCTCAATAGGTTAGGAGGCTAATGCATGTATAGCTTGAGTCAAATTTGCTATCAAGTTAGCCATTTCATTGAATTGCTCATTAGAGCTTCTAGGAGTGTTTTATCACCTTAGTGAATAACACCACTATTGTCATCCTTAATATTGGCATTAGTACTTAAATTAGTCATTCTTTACTCAGTCTCATGCTCTCAACAATAAGTAATACTTGTAATATCCAGAAATAACATACAACTACTCCCAATCTATCAACTTACTAACTACATGGAAACCAAACCTACAATTCAACTATGCCTTACTTTAGAAATTCACAACATTGCTAACTTCATTGGACTCAACACAAAAACAACCAGTTACTACTTACTTTATTTTCTATGGCTTGAAACAGAGTACAACAGGGTATTACACAACTACCACCACAATGGAACAAAACTACCGCTTCTACTACTCATTCAAACCCTTACAGCTAATTTCAAACACAACCTGAATAGCCACTTCACTACTCAACATACCTTAAACACAAATAGTAGTCATACAACAATGTAGTGACATAACACAATAGTAACTTAATCAATGTGAACTCTACTTTGATACTAAGATGATATACTGTACTAAGGACAAATGAGCACGATCATATTTAGGGGATGGGTTTAAGCTCATAGAAAGCTCGAAATGAAGGGTAAAATGTGCAATAACAAGCAAAACCCATGAACAATCATAAGGATATGGTACACTAAAGAACCTTTGTGGACTTACGAACTAGCTCCATATGGCATACAAGCTAATTTAATGAGGTTATTTACCATGTAGTTTTGCTTAAGGATTAGGATAAGAGTTACTCAAGTAAGCAAAAGTAGCTTACAAGAGGAAAAAGATGTTATATATTTGTTGATTCAAGATAAGATAATCTTGCGAATATAAAATATGAGGGAATTCATACCCAGAAATTTAGGGCAACCTACTAAATATGAAAAAGACAAAAAGAGTATTGTCTAAAATGAGTAAAGTACAAGGAATGTAAAAAAAAAATAAAAAAGAAATAAGAAAAACACATGATTTCTGCAGCAGATTTCACATGTAAAAGGCTTAGACTTGTGGCCAACAGCTATAGGTAGACTTTTGATGGAAACGAACAAAGGAGTACGGTTAGGCTAGTTGATGCCGAGCTAAGTTATAGAATCTTTCAAGGTGGATTCAACTTAGATTTTTTCTAAGTAGCTTGGAATATGGTCGACCAAGCTAATAGGAGAGTAAGCCTCCAAAGACAATTGATAGATACGGGGGAGCTCGGTTCGAAAATAGCAACAAGTTGACATGTAGAGGTAGCTTAGATTTTTTAGGTGTAGGTCGAGAAAGGAGAATACGCCCAGCTAAGCTCTCAAGCCCTCATGATCGGGCTCGAGTCAAAGGGTTTATACCCTGATTCCTATCAAATGGAGAGATGTATAAGATTTAATTGAAAATAATACAACACCACAAGAGCCTCATCAACTAATAGAATTGATGAGATCTACTAGAAAGTGAAAATCATTTACTAGTTAGACTTTAGATGAGTATGTGATGTTAATAGATGAGATGGTGGGATTAAGTTCCTAAGAAACAATCTTAGGGTGCTAAAGTAGGTAGAAGGGAAGCCAAAATGAAATATGGTTATAAATACAAGACGAATTGGCTTAATCATATTGCTCTAGAATTTTGCAAAAATCAAAAGGTTCGGAGCATCCACAAAAGGTCTAGAGCATCGTAGTTAAGAAGAGCCAATTGATTCTAAGAACTAAGAAGAGCCAATTGATTCTAAGAACTTAAAAGGTTTAGACTCTTTCTAAAGGTTTTAGAGCATCGTATCAAAAGACATAGCAAAATTCTTAGAGCATAAAGTTCTAAACTCATTATACATGAACCAAACTCTAATATTTTAAAAGATTTTTATTATTTTTTTTGTTTTTTATTAGATGAGTCTTATATTCTATTTTATGATCGCTTTGCTCTTGGTTACATGTTAATAAGAGTTTTCTTTGTATTAGATAGTCAATTGGCATCCTATTCAATATTGAATGCTTTTTTTTTTTTTTCTTGTTGAATGTTTTTATTTCAATGCTTTATTCTCAACAAATTTATCTATTTGTTGTTAACATTTTCTTGATTGTTAGATATTATGCGCAATATCAATATCTTAATAATCAATCTCCCTCACTTAATTATAGATTGTACATAACATCAACCTTGTAATCAATTGATTGGTTTGTTTAATTAAATTGGAGCATCATGTCCAATTTAATCTAGCATTCATGTCCCTTCTTATTTATTTGTCATACACACAACAGTACCCCCATAAAACATGTTCTTTAATTCATATAAAACATTAAAACACTAAAATATTCAGTATTTGTTATTTCTGGGTGGCAAAAGTTTGTGCCTTCGACTCCATTATTAGATAGGTGACATCGTGTTAGTATTAGAGGTCTTAAGAAATGACTTTAGGGTCCTAGGATAGGTAAACATGAAGCTAGGAGGAAATATGGTTGAAAAAAAGAAGAAATTGGCTTAATCAAATTATTGTATCATTTTATAGAATCACAAGGTTCTGAACGTCCATAAAATGTCAACAGCATCCACATATGAGAAAAGCAACCCTAATTCTATAACCTTAAAAGGTCTGGACTCTTTACGTATGTTCTATAGCATTTGTGTGGCCAAAAGAAAGAGCAAGATTCCTATAGCATAAATTTTCAAACCAATATAAATGATTTGGACTCAAAGGTTTTTAGTATGTTTGTTTTAATCAAATGATACCTAGTTTCTATTTTACAACCATTTTGCTCTTAATTACATGTTAATATGGGTTTTCTATCTTAGTCGGTCTATTGGCACCTGTTCAATATTGAACATCGTATATTCTTATTGGGTGGTTTTATCTCAATATTTTGTTCTTATCAAATCTATCTTTTTTTGACATATCTATTTTTATTTAGTTGTCGTACAAAAACCAAAACCCTCATAAAAACTTGTTCTTTATAAATTCCTAAAGCACCAAAAGATTCAATACTTCCTAATTGCTACATGACAAAGACTGTGACTTTAAATCCATTACGAGATCAAGGCACATCACAGGGGAGAGATAGAATGTTATTGGAAATCTATGTTATATCAATAGAAACTAGGATAGGCAAAATCCCTGTAAGAAGAGCTAAAACCCATACATATGAGTCACACTTATGACTAGGTGGATTTGTCAGAGGCCAAGCGACTACTGAAAAATAAATGGGCATGCATACTAAAGAATAAAAAATTAGTTCACAACCTAAGTGACATGATTGGTTGTAAAGAGGCTTAATTAGAGGAAAGGTATTAGCTTTGATGTAATTTTCTCAATAGTGGTGAAGATATCTTCCATTTGAGTTGTTATAGGGATAGTTGCCAATTTGAATTTCAAGATTAAGGAATTAGATATGGAAACAACATTTCGTAAAGGTGAGTTTGAAGAAATTTAAATAGAGCAACCTAAAGGGTCTAATGTTAAGGAAAATGAGCATCTTATTTGTAGATTGAAAAAGGTTTCAGATAGATTGAAACATACACTATGATAATGGTATAAAAAAATTGAATCCTTTATGATTGATCACAAATGTATCGAAACGGCATAAGATCATTGTGTATTTACAAAGATATTCGATAATGATGACTTCATTATCCTCCTGTTATATATCAATGCTATGTTAATTGTTGGTCATGACATTAACCAGATTCAAGATCTAAATGATACATTGAGCAAGTTCTTACCATGAAAAGCTTAAGACTTATGCGTTAAATTCTTGGTGTAGGAATTATACAGGGGAAGTGGTATCTTGGTACTTTAATTTTTAAAAACATGTTGCATTATTTAGTACTAAAGCAAAATATATTGCTACCAATTAAGCTTGGAAAGGAATTTTATAGATGAATACTTTTCTAAAAGAGTTGGATCAAGAGTAGAAAATTGAGTTTATTTAGTGACAATTCCTAGTAAGAATCTAACTTTTTTTTTTCTATCTAAATACATTGATGTTAGATACCAATAGAATTGAGATTATTAGAGACAAAGATTTTGAGCCTAGAGCTAATCTATATTGATGATAACAATTCAAACAAGATGGCTAAAGCTCTACTAGAAGGTAAGCAAGGAGTAGGAACTCATCACTTATCGAGAGATAGTAAGTTTGATGGAACCCCAATATGAGTTGGAGGGAAAGATTGTTGAGATTTTGGTTTCAACCATATGTGCTTATATCCTTAATATCTTACTCTTGACATATATTTACATATTAGGAAAGAAGGAAAGTAAAAAATAAAAATCAAGTTTATGGTCTTTGTTTGTAGTTTGTACTTTGTATAAATTGCAAAGAATTAATTTCTAGACAATGCAGCAATGCAGTCCATAGAGATGGGTGAGTGGCTCTAAGAAGCAAGAAAGGCATGTTTTAGAGCACTAAAGGAGTACATAGTCTTGATATGGGCATATTGAAACTATATGGAAAGGCCATCCTAGAGATATATGACCATAACATGAGTGTGTTAACCTTGAATTCTTGTAACAAATCATATTTTTATTCTATTTTATTTTCCATTTGTTAGGTATCTTACTTACAACTTTGCCATTTAGTTAGGGTTAGTATTTAAACTTTATTTTCATCTTTTGGAGAAAGTAAGATACTTTTGAACTATTGATATTTTCTTTAAGGTTGTGAAGCTTTTCTCTCCTTTGAGAGATTTAATGATTCATTTCTTATACTTATTAGAGTATGATTTTATATAATCAAATTGTTTCATGATTTTAACTTCTAATTATATCTCTTCATTGATTTTTGTTCTCAGTAGTAGTATAGAAATAGGATTCAATATCCTATTCAATTATCCATTGAATTTTCAATAGATAATTATTGTTACCCATCTTTATTTTCTTATTACTTCATATAAAAAACCCCAAAAGATCATATCTTGTGAGACCCAATCTTCAACCTATTGCCGAGACTTAGAGTAATGGATCACCTCTACTACACATAAGACCTAGGGAATATAACTTATGGAAGTAATAAAGTAAAGTTATTAATAAAAACTCAAGAAATATGATAAGTTAAATGATCATATCGAACTATTCGATGTTGATGCGATTTAGTACATTTAGAATGATTTAAGGCATTTAAACGATTTTGTTCGAATTGAGCTAAATTTTAATATAAGTTTATAAAAGTTAGACAAATAGTATTAGTAATATCAATTTCTCAAAATAAAGTATTTATAATATTTAATTTCATTAAAATGTATTTTTACCGATTATGATTAGTAATTATTGAAAACTTGAAATTAAAGTTCTAAATGATTACAAAATTTTAGAGATAAGTTATATATCTAATAAAAATATTAAATGATATAAAATAACATATATTATATGTATATACTCCGTATGTAATTATTATGTGTATACGTGTACCCAAAACTTATTGAAATACCCGATAAATTACATTTTAAGCCAAAATGGGCTTAGGAAATTATAAAAAAATTAATAAAAAAACTGCAAAGGACACTAAGGTAGCTGGAAATCATCCTAGGAGGCATATAGAAGTATGAGGACAAGTAGAAGTGACTTAATGAAGCAAAGTATGCAATATATAAGCTTAAAATCAAAGAAGAGAGAGAAGAAATATATCAAGCTCACTCAAAAGCTTCAGAAATAATTCCAAAAACACTCTCCAAAATTCATACATTCAAGTAGGAATTTAAGAAAAATGGAGCTAGGTTTTGGAGATTAAAGGGTTAAATTTAGGAAAAATAACAAAATTGGGGTATGAAATTGGGTAATAGAAGGAGCAATGACACGGAGAAAATCTGGGAACCAATCACCACCACCACTTGATGGAGGAGGTAGCGCTTGGATTTGCTGGCAAACCCTCCACTATCGGAGGTGGCCAGAGCTGTCAAAGCTGGTAAGGTCTAAATTTAACCCAATTTAGCTTAAATTATTAAAAATATAAATAATGCCTAGAAAATTATGAAAAAAATTATTCCTACATATTTTTATGTATATAATTTATGAAAAATAATATTTTTTATAAATTTGGTATTTATAATATACATCCTTAAGAAATCGGAGAAATCAAACAATTTTTTATATTGAAATAAATAAGCTTAATGACATAGTTTTGCCTTCTTAATTTTTCTATAAACTACCCTATATGAATATTAAATCGTTATGTAGAGATTTCTTACAAAACTATTTTCTAAATTTTTATGTGATTTTTGAGCCTAAAATGATAGTTAATATAGTGTATTTTAATGGAAATAATGTGTTTCTTTTGATAATCCTACCTAAATACTAAGTTTGAATCATATTTGGAGTATAGATATTATTTTAGAGTGATTTAGATTGATTGTTACAGTGAGGAGTTGAGGGAATTTGGTATTTAAATAATTTAGTGTAATTGAAACAATTGATGAACTGTAATGGGAATTGGGAAGAAATGACATTAATGAACGTTTATTCAAGTGGTACTTGTTATTTAAAAATCGATTTCATGATTGTAATTTAGAAGAAAGTTATTAAATAAACTAAGTATAGGATATTATTAAAAGGTAGAAGATGATTCAAAGGCTTTTGGTAATGAACAATACATTAAATTGATGCTTAGAGAGTATGTTAGAGGCATGAATTATTAAGTAATGTGAAAACAAGAGAAATAGATGATTCATAAAAGGATGATTTTATTAGAAATGCTATAGTAAACAGAGTCAAAGGATAGCTTAGAGGATAATTTAATAAGGCCTTAAACTAGGGAAACTTAGAAGCTGTGTTAGAGGATAAAACTGATATTATGAATAACCCTAGTGTAGCTTAGATGGTAACTTAAAGGATTTTCGACTAGAGAAAATTGCTATAGAGTTGCTTAGAACCAAACTCAGAGGATTTAGCAATTTCAGAAAACTTACAAAATTCATCGATTAGTTAAGGAATTATGATTGTAAAAGAAGATAGTGCAATAAGCAGTTATTTCAAAAGCTAAGTCAAAATCAAACTTAGAGACTAAATTGAAACCAACATACAACAAACTAATTACCAAAAGTGAGAATTTAACTAATATACGTATATCTATATATACTCATGACCTGTAATTGATTGCTAGGTGAATTCATGGAAGAGGAAGCTTACATTAATGAGTAAGATTAGGAATGTACTATTACCTAGGTAAGTGAATACTTGTGTGTACTTGAGTAGACTTATGCCTACTCTTAACTTGTATGTTTTATGATGTTTTAGCTTGGCTAAACATTAATTGTAAGTTGATGTGTTGTTTGATGGCTTGGCTAAAATTGGCTATGAATTGATGTATTGCTTAGTGAGTTATGTTACCATTTATATTGGTTGCTGATTGATTAGTGACATGATTTGAAACTTAGTTGTATGCTGATGCTAATGAATGCATATGTGACATTTGCTGAGATATGTGTTATCTTGGAAAAAAAATCTAGAGATTAACTCTACCTTTTAAGGTGTTCACCTAAGTAAACCCGATACTAAGATCTTAGAACTAATAGAAATATAAAGTAATGGCTAAGTAACAAGTGATAAATAAGTCTGTTTAGATTTGCTAGGTTTTGCTTGGTGTACAATATAATGTGTTCATCGTATGGCATGGCACAAAAAAGGACTTACGGGTCAAGTTTTTTAAAAGCCGAGATGTCGCTAGGTCGATTTTCATATGAAAACTAGGCTTATCAAGTGAACTACTTAATTTGTAAAAGCTGGGTTTTTGAGTATATAGAAATTATATTGTATCTGTTAGGCCAATTATATGCTAGATTTTCAAATCACTTTTATGTGGTTCTTACTAGGTTGAAATGTTTGTTAGGCTCTTGGATTTATTCTAGATGTCCGGTTTGAGTCTACCAAATTGAATGAGTTGTTAAGCTGGGCTAGAATATCAATACCAATGCATGTTACGTACATGAGCATGGCATACTCTTGTTGCATTTACATTACTTGGCTGGAAAACTATAAGATAACATAATTGGACTAACTATTTGACTAATGTACCTGTTGTTATGTGTTTATCCACTCTCACTCAAGTCATGGTAGCTGAGGGGATAAGTTTTTCTTATCTTTAGGTTACAAATGAATAGAGATAAGTAGTAAGGAGACTTCAAAAACTCTACACACTGGAGAGAACTCATTGACTACATGATTTGTCATGAGTATAAGAAAAGAGTCATTCAAGAAAGTTATAGGTGTTATATGACTAGAAATTTAGTATAGTTGTAGAAGTTCAGAAATGTGTATTTGTAACTGTAGACACCTCATTTTTGCTGATCTTTTTTATTTTAATTAATTGAGCCAGGTTAATAAAAAATAAAATAAAAATAAATAATAAAAAATTAAAAACGAAAATTAAAAAAAATGAAAAAATAAAAGAAGGAAGAAAATTAAGTTAGGTTATAGCAAGTGGAGTCATGAGTCGACTCGTGTCAAGTTAGAGTAAGTTGAGTTGTTGGATCAAGTAGCGAGATGTGTTGAATTAATTAATTTGTCTAATTTAAGGACTTAAATCAAATTATGGAATTATTGAGCTAAAGTAGATCATTTTGGGCTTAGAAAGAAAAGCTTGAGCTAACTAGGGTTTCTAGAAGTTACTGTAAATCTTGGAAGAATCGCAATAAAATCTTTCATATCTTGATATGAGAGATTCGATTTTGAGCTAATAAATAACACGTTGGCTAGGGATTCGAAAAAAATGAGTTTTTCTTAATCACACTTCTACCCAAAAACCCCAAAAACACCACAAACACCCTATGCAGCTTCACGTGCTACAACAAAACCTCACGTGCTACCACCATGCCGTACGCGCCACCACAATCCCTACACACCACCACAACACCAAACACCATTGCAAACTGCCAAACCACTACATGCCGCCCCTCTACGCTGCCCACAGCACCACCACTCCATTGCTCGTACAGTCACCACTGTCGCCCAAAGCTATCGCCTACACACACCCCTACTCTCACTCAAGTTATTACCTAGACACCCATCGTGCACACCCAAGCCATCGCCCAAGCATTGTCCATCCGTTCGCCCACTATTGCCTTTGTTGTCACCTAGAGCCATTGCTTGTTGTCACCCAGTCCTCGCTTGAGCTATCGCCCACTATCACCTTTGCTGTCACCCAATCCTTGCTCAAGCCATTGCCCATTGTCGCCCATCCACCCGCCGACGTCGTTGCCTTCACTCGCTTATGCACATGCCCAGTATCGCTTAGGTGCTTGCCCGTGTATACCTAGTTCATCGCCCGTGCTCTCCTATAGTGTCGCCTATGCAATTAGATCACTGCCCAACACTGACGATCTGACGCTGGGTAAAATTTATAGTATTTTTTTATTTTATTTATTTATTTATTTTAGTAGTGTTTTATTAATTTGCTTTATTGGTTATTTATCTTTATTATTAATTAATTTTTTTGTTTAAGTGCAATTTTTTTGTTATTATTTATTTTGCAATTTTTTTAGTTAGGTTTTTCTTTAAAAAATAATTTTTTTAACACTTATTGGTTTTGGAAAAAATAAAAAATTTAAATTAAGTTTTTTTTCTTTTAAGAAAAGGGATGGTTAATTAGGGTTTTTGTTTAATTTAGGAAAATTAGATTTTTTAGGGTTTTTTCTTAAAATAATAAATTAATAAAAATGTAAACTTGACTCGGTTTTTAAAATAAAAATAATCCATCCATTGAATATTTTATAAAAAAGAACTACGGTTGATTTGATCTTGATTAATAGGTACATAAATACACTTGGAGCAATCGTTAAAAAATAAATTTTTTTTAGAAATTCGTAATAAAAAATCATTTTCAATTATATTTTGTGAACTTAGGTATATTTTTAATATCTTTAGAAAAATTACAAAAATAAAGCCTATCAATTTTTTTTTAATTTTCATATAGTGACTTAGTCTTAATAGGTTAGCCCTCGAACCCGGTTTTCTGGTTCAATTTTTTTAAAATTAAATTTTTTAGAATACTTGCAGACTAGTAGCCAAATTAGGGTTTTCTTACCCAAAAACCCTAATTTCACTTTTTTACTAGTCGAATTAGTTGGTGACTTCATTTTTAAAATTTTTTCAGAGAAATATTTTCTTAGTTTAATGTTGAGTAATTTATATTAAGCGGGCTGGGCTTAATATAGGTTAAATTAAGGAAATTGAAATAGGGCTGAATAGAATTGGCAATTCCGCTAGGGACACCTAGTAAGCTAACTATATGAAAATTAAAAAATTAGTGATGAGATTTTATATTATTATTTTATTTTTATATTGTATTATAGTTGTACTAATTGTTTTTTAGTGATGTAGACCCTAAGAGAAAAAAAAAAGCTCGGTACGATGGGCCTTCTTGGGGAATTCGTGTATTTAGATGTGATCGGATTTGGGCCACCTTAGGACATGCCACCATTGTGCAACCTTTAGGTCATTGGGGTCTTTATTCCCGTTTGGTGGTAATAAGCGAGCCCACTCAGGCTTTGATGTAGTCTACTAGGCTTCTCTTCATAAAGTCTTGAAGCTACAAAGCCTAGGACCCGTAGAGCCCACCTTCTTGTATCATTCTTTTCGAAAAAAGGGTAGTTATTCTTAAATTATAAGAAAGCCCGATCAATTCACGGCTGATTCAATCTCATTCTTCAAAAAAGGGGAAATTTAAAAAAAAAAAAAAAACCAATGACCCTTATACATAAGTATTCACAAGCCTCATTTAAAAAAAAAAATATCCTATTTCACGCTTACTCATATATAAGGGTGTTTCCCGATTGCGGATTCGTCGTATTTCCTATAATTTATTAATCACCACCCCTACTACATTGCATTTGTGTGTAACATGTTGCATTTTATATGTTTGATTATGCTCGTGTCTTTGTAAATGTTTTATTTTCTTATGTTATATGTATATTATTTTGTTTTTTGTTTTTTTTATCATTCCTTAGTCAGTGAAAGGCTATGTAATTTTTAAGAAAATCTTTGAAAGACCTGCGAAATTATTAACATCATATTCAACTTTATTTTAAATTTAATGGCCTTATTGTAAATAATCGTTGCCTGTTATTTCATTTACATCTTTTTATAATATAGATATGGAGAGTCAAGGTAGTGTTAATTCAGAGCCCATCTATGAAGTCTAGTTGGATAAGTATTCCTTCCCTGAGGTCATCCCGAGAGATTGGTTGAACCAACTTCCGCCTACCAAGCAAGACGACATTTGCAAGAAGATCGGGCCAGTTATATCCCTTATTCGACTCTAGCTCCATTGGCCTCTAATTCAGGCCCTTATCCATTACTAGGATCTAGAATCTACAGTTTTCAACTTCGGCCCACATGTGTTGACACCCACTATAGAAGAGTACTCGAAGCTATTTAGTGTCCCGCCCCTCGAAGTAGGCATAACTATCCTTGATTTCAAAGTCCAGCCCAAGAAAACTTTCACGACATTGTTGGGAGTCAAGAAGTCAACCTTGGTGCTATTCTTGTCTTCTTAAGGTCAGAAATGTCTCAACATCCTAAGATTAGTGGAGTGGTTTTCGAGCCCAAATGCCTATCAGAGATATCGCTAGATCTTTTGTGAAGGATTTGAATTATAGACTGAGAAGAGGGTCAACGTACTTATTGTAGCAGTGTTTAGAATGGTGCTGTTTCCCTTCATATATGGTTAAGTCCATTATAAGGTTGCCAAGAAAGTGACTCAATTCCTAGTTAGTGAATCCTATATTCCAGTGCTATTAGTAGAACAGTTCAGGACACTTACCTACCTAAAGAAGCAAGGGTACGGTTATTTCACGGCTAACCCTATAATCTTTACTATGTGATTTTTTAGTCACATACAAGGGTATAGGGGGAATCTTCTTAGAGAGTCCCTAACAAAAAATATGAATCTAATTGACGACTTTGCCCACCACCTCAAGGTATTAGATGAAGCTCAGTTTAATGGATGGGTATCAATTATCAGCAAAATGTAGCCAGTAAACTTTATGTGGACAGCTAGATGGAGTTACTACACTCAAGCCATTGAGGGATGCATCGATTATGCAGGAGTCCCCCTTTTTGACATTATTGGCTGTATAGGATACTTCCTAGCTTGTATCACCAGATAATTGGGTCTACTTCAAGAGATATCTTACAAAGACTCCCTAGACACTGTCACAATAAATTATCAAGATCCTTATCTACTTACGGCCGCTTTAATCCAACAACTAGTAGAACTTGTGAAGCTGTCGGAATGGAGAGAAGTCAAGAAGATAGTCAATGTAGGAACTTTGAGGGGTAAAGTCGGGGAGTACCGAGCTATTAAGCAATTCATCTATGATCAATTAAAGAAGACAGGAAAGATACAGTATGAAGCGCTAGATGTGTTCAAGTACAAACCAAAACCAGTAAATCTTTTACCCATAGAGTAAGCTTATTGAGACACCATACGGGCTAGAGTTGAAGCCTAGTTCTAAGAAAGTAAGAGAATCGTCGAGGAGTTGAAGCTAGAAAATGAGAGACTGCTAGAAGAAAATCAATTCTTGAGGAGCAAGATTCGAGAAAGTGATGTTATAGTATGAAGACTTATGAGGGAAGTTGATGAAGCTTGTCTTAGCCAGATTCGTTAACTCTTGTAAATATAAGATTTAAGTTTTTAGGAAGATTAGTTAGGAGTTTTTTTTTTTTTCGTTTCGTTTAGTTTGTTGTATAAGTTGGATTTTATGATTAATAAATTTACAGCTTTAGTAAATAAAATTTTCATTAATTGCATAGTCTCTTACTCATTATTATTATTTATTTATGTGATTAGTTGATGTTTAAAAAAGAAAAGGAAAAAAAAAACACAAAAAGAGGCCAACAGCAGAATAACAAAAGTCACAAAAAGGGAGAAAAACAAAAACGACAAAAAAAATCTTTAATTTATCAAAAAATCTAAAACTTGGGTTTTTGCGTAAGATTTCGAAGATAACGTCTAAACAAGTAAACTTAACTAAAAGCTTGATATTCACTCGTTTTAAGGCCAAGATGTCAACTCAAGGTATTGGAAATGTCAGTCAAACCGAGCCTGACTTAAGAGTAATAACTCTAGAAGAAAACATGAACAAGATGGTCGAATAGATTTAAGCTCTCACTTAAGCTATCGGGATTCTTAATGACAAACAAAGATCTCAAGTCAACCTAAATCGGAATGCGGAAAGGACGCTTCCCCCTAAATTGGAAGATGAAGAATCGATACCTAATGTTGAGGTATGGAGGAAGGAGATTGAGGAAAAACATCGGGAGATGAAAAGAAAGTTTATGTAGAAGTTGACTGAGAAGATAAAAACCTTAGAAATGGTTAATGGGTTTGAATAGATGGGGATGATTAATTTGCCGACATATGAAGACGATGACTTTTCGAAAAGATATAAAGCGCTAGAATTCAAGAAATATAATGGAATTGGTTACCCGAAGCTCTACACTAGGTTATACATTAGGAAAATGGGGAGATACACGAAGTATGACAAGGTGGTGGTCCAGACTTTTCAGGATAGCTTGACTAGGCCCGCTTTAACTTGGTATGCCTAACTGGACTTGAATGAGATCGATACTTGGGATAAATTAGCATGAGCTTTCTATAACCAGTATAAGTTCAACAATGAAGTGGCCCCATCCATGTGGGATTTGAATAATCTACAGAAGAAGACTAACAAGAACTTTAAAGAATATGGTCAGAGATGGAGGGGCATGGCAGCTAGTATGACTCCACCCTTAACCGACAAGGATTTGACCTTCGCTTTCATTAATACTCTTAGAAGCTCGTATTACTAACATCTAGTTAGGCACCCTACCTCCAACTTTGCAGAAATTGTAGCCTCAAGGTACCAAATTGTAGCCTCAAGGTACCAAATTGAGGAAGCTATTGTTATTAGGAGACTTCCTAATCCTGAAGCAACTGAGAAGAAGACACCTCCCGCGAGATTTTCTAACAAGGCCAAAGATGCCACTGTAAGCATTGTCAATACCAAGAACCTTGTCAAACCTACAGCCCCAATAACCATGACGGGGGGATCTAATCCCTCACCAAATCTGAATCAGAATAACCACCCACAAATAAGACAATTTACTCATATTCCCATTCCTTTAAGCTTAGTTCCTATACAACTAAGGAAGGAGAATCTTCTAATGTTTGAAATACTAAGGGAAGGACAAAGACCGAAGGATTATAACTCAGAGCTTCGATGTGATTATCATCTAGGGTAAGTAGGGTATTCTACGGATCAATGTTGGAGACTTAGACATAAGATCTAGGATCTTATCGATGCAAAATTGGTTCAATTGGATTTCATTCAAACTCTTACTCCTAATGTGGGTAATAACCCTTTACCAAATAATGGAAATTCGATCAATATGATCACTATTGAAATTTCTAAACCGGAGATTGATCTAAACAGTATGCCCATCACTATTGAGGAGATAGCTTGGAATATGAGGCAAGCTAGGTACTTGCAGAATATGAATCTCAGGGATAGAACCCGAACTAGACCAGCAATATATCGACTGCTAAAGGATGGGAAGATAAAGAAAGCTGATATCATGGCTATGACAATTTCAAAACTATAAAAGAGAAGTACTTAGAAGGAGCTTAGGAAAAGATATGAAGTCGAAGGTCCAATGGTTGACACCCTAGGAGAATCGATAGGGAAGTTTGAGTATTTTGGTAGATTACACTGGTTCACCTGCCATATATGATGATGCCCTACCTACTAGATGAGGTCTAAAATTTGAGGAAGAGGATAGATTTATTGTAGAAGCTAAGAACGTGGTTGAGATGGTTAGAATGATCGAAGATGAGCCCAAGCCATTAGTTTTCGAATATGATGGGAAGACTAAGAAAGTTGAGGAATTGAGAAAGCTCAAGAAGATTGCTTTCAATGTCCCGATAGCCCTAGAAAATTACAAAGTAGCACCCCAAGATTACCAAGCGGTGAATCAAATAACCAGAGCCTCATCACTCATGGTTAGTAGGCTTACACGCTCAGGACGAGTTTATGATCAAAATGAAGAGGCCAAAAGGAAGACTGCTATAGAAGAGGCTTCCCAAAAGATTTTTGAAGATACGAATGATAAAGATTAGAATGTTGCCAAGAAGATAATAAAGGCCAGTGAATACAAGATAATGGACCAATTAGCCAAAGTACCAACCCAAATCTCCTTAATGGGTCTACTGTTGTCATTAGATACTCATCGAAAGGCATTAATCAAAATTTTAAAGGAGGTCAAAGTACCTGAAGTGATTTCTACAGAAAAATGAGACTACTGGTAAACTCGATATTTGCAATGGATTAGATTTTATTCTCGCCAAATGAGCTAGGTAAAGAAGGAGACTAGCACATGAAGCCCCTCTTCATAATGGTGAAGTGTGTAGGAAAAAGTGGTTACTTAAGTTCTAATAAATAATGGGTCATCACTGAATGTATGTCCTTTAGCGACATTAAATTTACTAGGAGTTGATGCAATTGAGATAAAGCCTAGCTTGATTTCAATAAGAGCTTTTGATGAATCAAAAAGGGAGATAATCGGAGAAATTAGGCTACAAGTCGAGATTAGCCCACAAATGTTTACTATTCCCTTCCAAGTTCTTGACGTCTCGCAAACTTTCAATCTTTTTCTAGGAAGACCGTGGATTCATTCAATAGGGACAATTCCATCTAGTCTACATTAGAAAGTGAAATTCATAGCCAATAGGCAGTTGGTTACTATTCTTAGGAAGCAAGACTGCGAGATTTATAGAGAGATGACTATTCTCTATGTCGAGGATGAAGAATTGGAAGAGACAAGGTTGTAAATTTTTGACGAAGTTAATGTGATTGAAGAAGCAAGGTAAGGAGCATAAGGTCATTTGAAACAACATAAGTAGCAGATTGGAACATTCAAGCTTAGATATAGGCCCACTGAAGAGGAGATTTGAGAAATGAAGGCTAAAATCAAAAGCAAGAAAGGAGATCAGTTGTACCATATTCACATGGAATTTCCAGACATCCGCCACATGTTCTTAGCACTAGCTGGTGTTCAAGAACTTGAAGTAGCCAGTCTATCTAAGGCTTTGGTTTAACAATGCAGCATCGGTCCTGATGAGAGAGAAGATGTCAATGTATTGGTTTCCTTATGCAACCGATTGTCCATTCTCATTAATAGGTCTCTTTAGAAACATAAAATTAGATTAATTAGGATCATTCGATTTCAATAGTTAGTCTGATTAGTTAGGCATTTTCTTTTAGACAATTTAGATTCATTCATTCAATAAAGTTCATTCCTTTCTTTATATCAATTCTTCTTTATTATTTATTCGTTGTCCTTTTCTTTTTTTCTTTATTCTTCAGATCCAATAAAAACAATGAACACAATAGATATTTCGCGCATGTCGACACTAACTCTCTACCCTGTTCATGTAAACAATGAAAGTACCAACCTTTTTCCTTGTAGTTGAAGGGAAGGGAACAAAAAAACCTTGGTATCACGATATCAAGAAGTTACTTCAAATGGGGAAATTTCCTGAAGATGTTGATCGAAAAGACAGAAAGACTTTAAGAAGATTGGCTACTTATTTCTTATTAAGTAGAGCCACGTTGTATAAGAGATCACCAGATGCAACACTGCTAAGAAGTGTGGATGAAGAAGAACCTGAAAAATTGATGAAAGAAGTACATGAAAGAGTTTGTGGTCTTCACATGAATGGATATATACTAGCCAAAAAGACCATGAGAATGGGGTATTTTTGGATGATGATGGAATCGAATTTTATCAAGTACGTAAGGCACTGTCACCTATGCCACATGTATGCTAATAAAATCAATGCTCCTCCCTAAGAATTACATGTGTTAGCAGCTCCTTGGCCTTTCTTGATGCAGGGAATTGACATGATTGGTCCAATTTTGCTAGCAACTTCAAACAAGCATGGATTCATTTTAGTTACGATGGACTATTTTATCAAGTGGGTAGAAGCAGCATCGTATGCAACAGTGACAAAAGGAGTAGTGGTCAAATTCTTAAAAAGAGATATTATTGCAAGATACGGTGCACCTGAGTCTATTATTACAAACAATAGGACGAATTTGAATAACAAGTTGATGGATGAAGCGTGCAGCCAATTCAAGATCAATCATAGAAATTCAACTCCATATCAACCTCAAATGAATGGGGCAGTTGAAGTCATAAATGAGAACATAAAAAAAATCATTGAGAAGATGGCGACCACTTATAAAGATTGGCATGAAATGTTTCCCTTTGCCCTCATGGCTTACAGAACCTTTATTAGTATGACACCGTATTCGTTGGTGTACGGAACTGAAGCGGTACTACTAGTGGAAGTAAAAATACCTTCATTCCGAGTATTGGTAGAAACTCAGCTTGATGAAGCAAAGTGAGTGAAGAAGAGAATGGAGCATTTGAATCTCTTAGATGAGTGAAGACTTGTAGCGATATATCATGGTCAATGCTACCAACAGCGAATGATCCAAGCTTTTAACAAGAAAGTACATCCAAGGTACTTCAAAGAGGGAGACTTGGTGTTGAAGAAAGTGTTACCGAATGCAAAGGACTTTTGGGGCAAGTTTGCTCCAAATTATGAAGGCCCTTAGGTGGTGAAAAGGGTATTATCAGGAGGTAAATTAGTGTTGATAGAGATGGATGGCCTAGAATTAAGGGGATTAGTGAATTTAGATGCAGTCAAGTTGTATTATCCATGAAAATTGAGTTCAATAAAGATTTCAATTTTTCTTGAATAAGTTTATAGTTAATCTTTCATCGTTTACAGGTAAAGTAGATATCTATAAATTTTTTTGAATTCGGATGGTTATTAACCAACAAACACTTCACCAATAAACCCTTGAGTACCATGTTTTTCTAGCCTCCTATACTTAAATACCAAACCCTCACCAACGAATCGCTAGAGAAAAAAAAAATGAAATCGAATGTTCTTAATAATTTAATCTTGTTTTTCTCGAAAAGAGATTTATCATTTAGAAGTCATGAAGTGTGGAAACTGAAATTTGATGTCAAACAAAGCAAATTCAAGGTATGAGCATGGTCCAGTTACAAGACTCAAAAAGAAAGAAGAAGCAATCATAGTCCTTTAGTGAAATCCTGCTAATTGAATGAGTGAATTCCGGGATGTCAATGTAGGTATGCCAATTAATTGCTATCTAAGAAATTCTTCAGTCCCTTAATAAAAAAAAAAGGTTTTCAGAAATCTCGAAGAGATCTATCCTCTTCAAATTATCTACCAAACCAAAATAAGTATTTTTTTTTTGAAATCTCGAAGAGATCTATTCTCTTCGAATTATCCATCAAGCCAAAATAAGTTTTTTGAAATCTTGGAGAGATTTATCCTTTTTGAATTATCCACCAAACTAAAACAAGTTAATTTTACCTCTAATGGTTCTTAGCCCTATCCTTCCAAGATAGGTCTCCTTAAGATTTTTGCTTTATCCTTCCAAGATAGGCCTTCTTGAAATTTTTGCTCCATCCTTTTAAGATAGACATTGTTAATCCCTATTCTTTTAAGATAGGACCACCCCCTCCCCCCTAACCTTTTGCTTTGTTCTTTTGAGACAGGCATTTATTTACCCCATCCTTTCAAGATAAGTGGTTTATTCTTTACATCGACCTTTCAAGTTAATATCCTTTATCAAAATAAAACACAGCTTAGTCGATTAGTTCAAAGTAGGGTTTAGCAAAAATAGGTATCTCTTTTGTTTTTGTATCAAAGTTTTAATCAAACTTCACTATAAAGAGGGGTAGCTATAGACACCTTATTTTTGCTAATTTTTTTTGTTTCAATTAATTGAGCCAAGTTAATAAAAAATTAAATAAAAATAAATAATAAAAAATATAATAAAAAATTAAAATTAAAAATTAAAATAAAAATAAAAAATAAAAAAGAAGAAAATTAAGTTAGATCATGACAAGTCGAATCATGAGTCGAATCGTATCGAGTTAGAGTAAGTTAAGTTGTTAGATCAAGTAGCGAGATGGGCTAAATTAATTAATTTGTCTAATTTAAGGATTAAAATCAAATTAAGGAATTGTTGAGCTAAATTAGATTAGGTTGGGTTTAGAATGAAAAGCCTGAGCTAACTAGGGTTTCTAGAAGCTAGGATAAATCTTTCAAGAATCACAATCAAATTTATTCATATCTTCGATACGAGAGATTCAATTTTGAGCTTCTAAATAATACATTAATTAGGGATTTGAAAAAAGCGGGTTTTTTTAGTCACACTTCTACCCAAAAACACTACAAACACCCTACACAGCTTCATGTACCACCACAAAACCTTACATGTTACCACCATGCCACACGTGCCACCGCAAACCACCAAACTACCACGCACCGCCCTTAGCGTCGCTGTGCTGCCCACAACATTACCACTCCATCGCCTGTGCATCGCCTTTTGTCGCTTAGAGCCACTGCCCACTGTCACCCAAATCACCATTCATGTCGTCGCCTTTGCATGCCCACTCCATCGCCCATGCCGTCGTCGCTGTCACTTAGAGCCATCGCACACACATGCCCTTGCTCTTGCCCGAGCTATTGCCTAGCCACCTACCGTGCGTGCCTAAGCCATCGCCCAAGCATCGTCCATCTACTCACCCACTGTCACCTTTGCCATCACCTAGTCCTTGCTCGAGCCATCGCCTACTATCGCCTTTACTATCACCCATTTGCTTGTCGAGGTCATTGCCTTCGCTCGCTTGTGTGTATGCCCAATACCGCTCAAGCGCTTGCCCATGCTCACCTACAGTATCGCCCGTGCATGGCTAGATCACTACCCAACACCGACGATCTGACACTAGATAAAATTTTCAGTATTATTTTATTTATTTATTTATTTATTTTAGTAGTTTTTTATTAATTTGCTTTATTGGTTATTTATCTTTTTTATTAATTAATTTTTTTTTGTTTAAGTGTAAGTTTTTTTTTATTATTTATTTTGTAATTTTTTTTAGTTAAGTTAGGACTTTCTTGAAAAAAATCATTTTTTAATAAAAATATATTTTTGATACTTAATGGTTTTGGAAAAAATAAAAAATTTAAATTGAGTTTTTTTTTTAAGGGGTTGGTTAATTAAGGTTTTTGTTTAATTTAGGAAAATTATATTTTTTAAGGTTTTTTCTTCAAATAATAAATCGATAAAAACGTAAACTTGGCTCAATTTTTAAAATAAAAATAATCTATCCATTGAATATTTTATAAAAATGAACTATGACCAATTTGATCCCGATTAATAGGCACGTAGACACATTTGGAGCAACCGTTAAAAAATAATTTTTTTTTCAGAAATTCGTAATAAAAAGTAATAAAAATTCATTTTTAATCACATTTTGTGAACTTAGGTATATTTTTAATATCTTTAGAAAAATTACAAAAATAAAGCTCATCAATTTTTTTTTAATTTTCACATAGTAACTTAGTCTTAATAGGTTAGTTCTCGAACTACCTTTTTAGTTCAATTTTCTAAAAATTAAATTTTTTAGAATACCCGGAAACTAATAATTAAATTAGGGTTTTCCCATCCGAAAACCCTGATTTCATTTTTTTACCAGTTAAACTGGTTGACAACTCCATTTTTCAAATTTTTTTAGAAAAATATTTTTTTAATTTAATATTGAGTAATTTATATTAAATGGATTGGATTTAATATAGGTTAAATTAAGGAAATTGAAATAGGGCTCGATAGTAATAGAGATTTTATGTTGTATAAAAAGTATAGATAACTGTGATACTCTGTGTATGGCTCACTAATGTAAAAGATTTTACTGTTGTTAGTTATATTGAATGAAAAAATATTTGGGAGTGGTTCTATATGAAACAAAAGAGCAAGTTGAATTTAGGTTCTATCTTATCCTTAATTTAAGGATAACAATAACAAACAATTTTTAGGTACTAAGAGTCTAAGAAAAATTTTTAAATAGATACTTAGAAGGTAGGATGTTATTGTGCAATATTAACCCATGCCTGGATTCGTCTTTCGTATTGCAGCATATCAATGAGCAACTTTGGGTTCATTACTAGACAGTCTATTGAATCCCAAACGTGATGTGATGAAACTTATACATTAGATCCATGGTATGAAGTATCATGACATGATTGATTTGGGTTTTCATTAATCTTTCTCGACTGTTCATATTAAGTACATGTCTTCACGATTTTGTTGATTGGCTTGTTTGTTATTATTACATTGATCTCCATTGATTTGGTAAATTTTTTATTATCCATTGGTTTAACTAGTGGGGAGAGACATTGTATGCTCATATTTGTTGATAGTGAAAAATTGCATGGTAATCTAGTGGTCTTTCCCTTAGTGAGACTTTCTATGTAAATTTTAAAATACATACGTAATTACTATATTCAGGTTCTATATTATAATTGTTTGTCGTTATTACCTAAGAGGAAAAACATTTTTTTCACAAAAGGCGTCATTTCTCTTAAGAGGATAGACATCCTTTCCTATACACATTCAGTCATATAACAAAGTAAATGGAGGCCGGTAATTTTTTTTTTTTCCTTTTTTTTTTAGTCGAGTCGATTCAACATTTGTTCAAAAAGTATAAATCTCATAATATATAAAATCTTTCAACTTGGTTCCTTCTTTTGTAAATTTCTTAATGATATCGAGTTTCTTATAATTTAATAGTATTGATATTAATCTTCCAATAAAATAGATTATATTTAAATTTTTCCTTCCCATAAAAATTTCATAGAATTAATGAGTGGGACTAAATTTTCCTCTTCTTCTCCTTCGCATCACAGTTGATGGTTATCAATGGGATTAACCAAACAAAATTTTGTTAATAGGCAAAGAGTGGAAAGGGGACTTATCCAATAGAGCATCCCCACCATGAGCTAACTATTAGGTTCAAGCATATACTAAAGCGTTTAATTATATCGTTAAATAAGGTATAAATGGATTTAACAAACAAATAAATCAAATGAATAAATTAGGTCAAATGATATATTTTATGAAATTATAATTGTTCCACCTTTTAACTTTACAATACAGATTGTAATCAAAATTAAAATAATTATATAGAGAAAAAAGAAAAATCTCCACAAAAACAAACGCAGGCCTCAGATGCACGGGCAGTGGCTTCCCCCTCTAGGCGTGCATGGTCTTGTGCAGGGAGTAAAACCATTATTGAGATCTTAGGATTGACAATGAAGATTTCTCAGTGACATTCGTGATCTTTTTGATAATGACATGAAATTTGTACTGACGCTGATTTTTGCCACCGATTGGGAGGAAGCCAACAATGCCAAAACAGGAGAATGGTCACAGCCATGCACATGGAGTTTCAAAACTGTCCAATTCCGTTTAGGCCCCCATCAGTGTCATTGTCCAATNATGGAGTTTCAAAACTGTCCAATTCCGTTTAGGCCCCCATCAGTGTCATTGTCCAATTGCTTAGACATACATACATGCATATAATTAATATATATATATGATAACTTGGAAAAATCAGACTAGAGAAAGGTCAATATATAGTACAAGATAAATTTCTACGACTATTTTATTTATCACCTAATGATTTTATCCTAATTACCCTCTTCTAATTTTTTAATATAAAACATTGAAAAGCTCGATCAAAAGGGGGAATTCGGTCTCCATAATTTGATTTCCTGTACCTGACATTGACTATAATTTGCTCAGTAGAGAGAAAAGGTGTTTCGAAAGGAAGAGTTGAAACACAACACAGACCAAGACAGGCCACCTATTTGAAACTCAAATTATATAATCCACTGGCCGATGAATATTTATACGATACACGATAAGTTTATTATTGTAAATGTTAAATAATAAGGCGATCGCCTATTACATATTATAGTAAAATTAATAAAAATTTGGTCCATACAAATACTGCTGGCGGACATTCTACTTTTTCGGAAATAATAAAATTCTAAATATCACTAGCGCCTCATAATTCAGGGAAAAGTTCGATACAAATCCTCCGACGCGCACCCTACACATCACTGTTGGAGGAATCTCGCACACTAATAACATTACCCTCACTGTTAATACCCATCATCTTCACTTCCATATATAGTACAGTTTTTTGTGCTTCTGTTTTATAGTGTCTCCTGCCCCCACCTCCATAAAGTTTTTAGGGCAACTATACAAATCACAAAGGTCCAACTACATCCCATTATTTTATGGGGGGGGGATCTTTTTATTTGGCTTGGAGTGAAAAAGTTAAGTCGTCTTGTTTCTAATAGAAAAATCGATATTACCTTTCATTGACCGCCTTTATCCTCAACTTTGAGTGGATAATACACAACTCCACCCCTCATGTTTCCACAAATTATTGTAGGTGAATAATGATGACAACACCCTGTTTCTTTACGCATAATCTTTGTAGAGTCCTTTCAATGTCAAGCTTAGCTAATATAAAAAATTCTTGAAATCGTTAGTAAGTCTATAAGACAATATGGGTTGTTATTATGCATCGATGCGGAAGTTTTAGATATAATGCAAGCAAACCAACAGTAAAAAGAAAAGTAAGCGCAACATAATATGCAAATAACCATGGGGTTGAATGGTAAATTAACTATGTCAAAAATACAATTGTTTGTTCCACAAAGATTAAACTCTCACTTGTGTTTAAACCTTATTACCAAGCCTATTTATGAGCTCCCTCATAAACCTAGGATGAACACAACAGGCAACAAATTAGATAAAACAAACTTTCTCGAATGGTTTTGTTGACCGCCAAGTCGGTTATCTTTCGTTCAAGTGGCTTCTTGCTGGTTGAATTATGACTGAAAACATTAAATTATGACTTAACTTCAGATTTTACAACTTTTAGCGAGCACCTTATCGAAAGGGGTGTTGCTTCACACATCATCCGACTCACTGTCTCGCACAAGCAGCAACTACCTTTGTTGGGTAGATGCCCTCATCACACAAGAGACAACTTTGCTTATGATAGTATAATCGGAAAAAAAACTAATTCAATTATGATATTATAATAAATTAGAAAATTGTAGAAAACATGGGTTGTGATGTCATTCCTAGTGACAAAGTGGCTAGGCACTAATAATCCAATATCAACACAATAGATTGGAGAAAAATATGGTCTTCCAATCCATTTATTATCATAATTTCTCTAAAATCCTTTACAATAACGTGTTAATAAATCTTTTCATGATGGTAGTACGTAGGAATAAAATTTATTAAATCAAATGAATTTATTACTCAAACTAAGGAAACCATATTTATGACATCTAAAATTTCTCAATCGTCTCTTTTTAACATCTATACTCTAAAATAAAATTTTATATAACTAAGTTAAAATAGAGAAATAATAACACGTGATATGGCATACCATAAATATTTTAATTACCAATAAAATTATAATGCTTAAACAAGTACTAAAAATATAGTATTACCTGATTAAATTAATTCCAACGTAGTAGGTGAAGGAGAAGGGAAAATTAAATAGAAAGACCACAGATATATATTCCACAACGGACATGCGTATAGCCATGTCCATCTTCCTGGCGAAGGAAAATGATCCTTGAACCGTGGAAAAAGTAGTTCTTTTCCACGTAAAGAAGCCATCATAATTCAAGGACATGGAAAAGAAAAAGGTGGATGTGAATCGGGAACAATATATTTTTTGGCTATTGGGTGGGTAGCTAGGTGGGTTCCTTGTTGCTCCCTTGGATTTTACCCTTAATAGGAATTTTTGTTATGTGGTA
This sequence comes from Lumnitzera littorea, assembly GCA_024138015.1. NCBI lineage: Eukaryota > Viridiplantae > Streptophyta > Magnoliopsida > Myrtales > Combretaceae > Lumnitzera > Lumnitzera littorea. The sequence goes on from JAMXBB010000005.1 coordinate 94,649,179, forward strand.
GTGGAGAACCTAGTTCTTTTTTCCTTCCTTCCATTATTTTCCCTGACTTTGACAAAATATCACTTTCCGTGAAAGAAATATTCAGAAAGCATTTAGGGCTAGAAAAGAAAACACATCAAAAGAAAGAAGCTTTTCTTGAAAAGTGGAAGGGGCCACTTTCAGTGAATGTGCCCATTGATGTAGAGTTGCACCAAAGTATATATGCAACAAGCATCCATCAATCGACCTACGAGACTATGCCTTCAGATGTGTGGAATAAAGAGAACCCAATCATCTATTATATTTTTAGTATATTTGAGTAAAAGATATTCTTAATATGAAAGAAATAATCCCTTTCATTTTTCTTTATTTTATTTTTAAATAAAGCAGAATAATTTAATTTGCTAGAAAATGTATGTAAAGATAATAAATCAAAGATATATATATATCTATAATATGTGTCTGTGTATGTGTGAGATAAACCATTGTCAATTTGAAAAAGTGAGGCACTAAAAAGAATAAAGCACAAGCGCTAAATGAAACACACGCACACACACACATATATATATATATATATAATATACGTACATATATACGTATATGAAAGTACATGCACTCTAGGAAGTTTAGCAAGATATATATAAACGACACTCTTTTCTCTCTACTCACGGATTGCAGCCAAGGTAATACTTTTAAAACCCTAATTTTATGAAAAACCAAGTGAAATGCCAAGCTGATTACAATAGCTAACTAACTAGAAGTACTATTTTTGGGTTTTTTAATAATTAACAACAAAGAGATATGGCTAATCTCCATTTTAGATATTATTCACCATGGTGAAAACTAGCTTAGGAAGTAACCAACTTATATGACTCAGACCGATTTAGTGTTTGCTATAATAAATAAATTGATAAGAGTAAGAATTTTGAGGATGAACTCCAAAAAATCCAAGCAAAGCATGATAAAAGGTAAGTTTACATGAAAAATTTTGACCTTTTACGGTATAATGTGTTTAGGGACAAAAGCATAGATCAAAGGAGAAAAAGTACAAATTTGAAACTCAACTTTTTGTATCTTTTTTATTCACATCTTAAACGCTTCAAAATTTTTATTTGAGTCTTCAAACAAATGCTCTATTAGTTGGCATTAACTTGTCTATTTACTACGATACGTAAGACTTTCTAATTGGTTTATAAGATACATGTAAATTTAGGACTCAACCTTGTATGCATTTTTTATTCAAGTTTGAAGCGTTTCAAAATTTTTATTTGAATCATTAATATTTACAAAAGATTTAAAATAAGTTTTCTATTAGTTTGTCATTAACTTTTTCATTAACTATGGTACATGATACTTTTTGATTGGTCTACATACTTTTATTAAATAATTACTATAATAAAATAATTAAAAAATTAATAAAATAATAATAAAAATTAGGAAAATTTAAAGAAAGAAAAAATATAAAGAAATGCAAAATCAAATAACAAAGATATATACATATATAATATGATTAATGTATATACATGTTTATTTATTATAATTTCAATAAAACTTAAAAAACTAGAAAATTTAAAAAAGAAAAAAGAAAATTTTCGAAAAAATAATAAAAGAAATTGTTTCAAACATCTCAAGATTAGAGGTGGTTGGAATGATAAAAAAAAAGTTGTGACTTACATACTAAAGTGAGTTGAATTAATCTAGCATTAGCAATGAGTAGCCATCCATGCCTTGAAGGGGGTCTCATAACCCCTTCGGAGCATAGTTGACCACTTTCCTCTCGAATTTAAAAAAGAAAAAAGAAAGAGAGACAAAATTGAAATCAATTAGGTTTCTAACCAAGTTGTGCAACTTAATTGAAACTAATTGAGTTTCACTCTTTTTGTTTTTTTTTTTTAATACTTAGCTATGGTTAATTACCCATCCCTCTAGGGAAGTCATGCGACCCCTACCGAGGGGGAATGAGCGGTTACCTATGGCTCATGGTAAGTCGATTCAACTCACTTTAATATGTAGGTTGTGACTTTCTAATTCTTTTTGGTTGTTTCAGTTACCTATTAATACTAGAGGGTAGTCAAAATGATTTTTTAATTTTTTCTAGCTTTTTCCTTTTTTGTTTTATATTTTGATTTTTTTAAATCTTTTATTTTATTGAAATTATAATAAATACATGTGTATACATCTATTACATTATATGTGTATATATATCATTATTATTTGATTTTTCATTTTTGTCATTTTTTTAATTTTTCAAAAATTTTATTATTTTCTTTATAATAAAAGTACATAGACTAATTGGAAAATACCATGTATCATAATTAATGCAAAAAGTTAATGGTAGACTAATAGAGAACTTGTTTGACAACTTTTGCAAACGTTGAAAACTCAAATAGAAATTTTGAAACTTTTAGGAGTTGAATAGAAAATATAGAAAAGGTTGAGTCCTCAAATTGTACTTTTCTTGTAGACCAATTAGAAATTGACATGTGTCATAATTAACAGAAAATTTAATTGCATCTAACGGAAGACTTCTTTAAAAACTTTTACAAACATTGATGATGCAAATAGAAATTTTGAAATGCTTAGGGATAGAATAGAAAACGTGCAAAAGGTTAACTGCTAAATTTGTACTTTTTCCTAAATAAAACAAGTTACTCAAAATTGAAAAATAAATTGCAAAGATATTCGATATGGATGGGCACATGCTAATGTCTAGTTAAAGGATGTTGCCTTTTCTAGATATAAAGGTGTGTATCATAGGTTAGGTAGGGCTTTAATTAGTAGTTAGATGGTATAGCTACTAGTTGATCTATTTAGCTTAGGTTCGTCGAACTTAAAAGGATTATACTTACTTAAAAACACACAAGAAGTTATGTTTATGTCAATCAATGTTTTGAGAGAAAGTGAAGTAATTGTAACACAATAGATTAAAAGAATATATGAAATGTAGAAATCAAAAGAGAAAAGGAGAGAAAAATCATACATTGATGTATAGAGATTCTTTTGTGTGAGTTAGGAGCCTCTTCTAGTTACATAACTAGTATATTCCACTATTTGGAAAATGAATAACAGTATAGTCACTAGTCTTCTTTGTGTCATAATACCAAACCTTGGATTATATAGATCTACAAATTTTACCTATGCCTCTAAGAGAGTTTTAGCAACACTCATAAAGTAAGATGAGTAAAGTCAAGGAATACAAATGAAATTTTCTTTAGATTTTAGCATGGATTCTAGTAAAATCAAATGTGACAACTTTTACAAAGAATGTCGATATATCTCTTTTTCTTTTTCTTCATGTCTTCTATCTTCTCCAATCTTTTGAAACTCTTTATTTAAACATCCAATAATTGCTCAAATTCAATAGTAGCTATTTCTTGGATACTTCATAATGAAATAGCATTGTGATAGTTGTGTGCTCATCAATCCTATACATTCAAATTTTCTTATGTTCTTTACAAGGTAAAAGTCATTTATTATTGTTCATAAATAATGCATCTTCAAATTTTCTTGCATGACTAACTTCTTCATTCTTACTCATAGATAATATATTTTTAGTATTTGCCCCCATAGAAATCTCTTTAATTCTTGGTTTGAACTTTAACATGCCCTTTCTCATAAATACTACATATTTAGTTGTGCTTCCAAAAATGTCTCTTTGATTTGTTGCTTGTTTAATATTTTCTTCCATAAATTGTTCCCTAAATGTTTAGAATTCTTAATACTTTGGCAATTATGGAACAATAATGAATAGAATCTCCAATTAAGATATTTATCAGAAATGTTTAGTTAAATCTACCACCAAAATACATTTAACTCATGGAGCTAGCTCTTTCATTTGTAACTTTAGATTCTTTTTTAATGTTTCTTCTATCATGCTTCTACTAATACCTCTGTTTTTAGGCCTTTGTTGTCCGTGCTTCTACTTATTCATTTTAGCTTCTACTCATAATATATGTTGCTTCTAGAGCTTTTGCTTTGTTTCTAATAGAGCTTATACTTCATTACCAATAGTGCTTCTACTAAAGCTCCTACTGCTACAATTTGAATATCTATTGCTTTCAAAGCTTCTGCTCCAGTTTAAAACCTTTGTTAGTTTTAAAGCTTCTGCTTTAGTTCAAGCTTCTTTTGCAAGTTTATTTTTCATAAATTTGAGTACAAAATATTTGTGATACTTTTTAATTGCACACTAAATGAGTTTGTTAATAAACATTTAACATAATGTTTTATCATCATAATTTTTTAATTTTGAAAAAAATTATGTACTCTCACAATCCACTTTAAATGATGATTACATTATAAAATTATTTAGTCACTTTTCATCTTCATTTTTTCTACCATTAATATAAGGGAAAATATCTAAAAAATGCTTTCACACAAAAAAAGTATGCTAATTCATAGATTATATATCAAAATATTAGGTACTTGGATCCTACAAAAACTTATACTATGTATGAAAATATATGTCGAGCCTAAATTTCTCGGTTTGCATTATTTTCTTTAACCCAACCTATATTGAATCTTATACCCATTTAATATAGAACCTTGACTAAGGATTAAGAAAAACTTGATTTTATTTATTTTAATTTTAAAAAGATTTTGTAGTTGCTACCCAATTGGAGTAAAAAAAATATTACATCATAAATAATTGAATGGATTAGTTATAACTTAACCAATAGTCTATGAAAGATCCAATTTTGAAAACAGCTTTTAAAAACCAAAGTTTTTGGATCTAGGGGCTAACCTATTAAACCCTAACAAATACCACCATAATCTTCTAAATTTAGTTTTATTCTTTTCAAAATACCCATTTCACATGAAAGAATAATTTTAATTTACAAGAAAAAAAGAAAATTAATTTCATTTACAAAAAGAATAAATTAAGAAATTAAATCTACTTATTTACAAAAGGGAAAATAAAAAAATTTCCCTATTTTAAGTCGCCTTATAGTTGCCTACGAGTAACTACGTATCTAATATTCCGAATCCGACTTTTTGTAGTTCGTTCTTTCAAAACTTTTAGCAGGTTGTTCATTTTATTGATAAAAAATCATTAGGTTTACATTGTTTAATTGCCTTAATTGGTGTTTATATTGAATAAATTCTAAAGGAGACCTTACATCTGAAAACGGTTTATTATATTTTATTGGAAAATTATTTTTCTAGATGATAAAATATGCGTTTCTTAAAAAGATAAGAAAAGAAAAAATGGATAAAATATTAAAAATTTATTAATTTTTATTTTTCTAATGATGACTTTCTTAAGGTAACAATTTCTCTTTTTTTTTTTTCCTTCTTTTTCTGTTTTCTTTATTTTTATTTTTTCTTCTTTTTTTTTTATAAGTAACTAAATAAATAAATAAAGGAAATAAAGAAAAAAAAATGAAGACAATAGCAAAAACAAAACCTAAACGCAATAAGGAGGTAGGGGCGCACAGGTTATAAGGTCAAATCCGAGTTGGACTCGAGTCTTCTAACCTGAGTTGCGTATGAACAAGAAAGTAGAAGAAGATGGTGATTGTGGGTGTTGATTTAGAGTGATTAAGGCACCAATTTGAGAGGGAAATGATGAATCCATGTGAATTTTATTAGGATTAGTGGGTGTAAGATTAATGCCTTGGCCAAAAGGTAGTATTTGGTGGTGGTTTGTGATTGGTGGCCAATAGTGGTAATTAGGCAACATATGTGGTGGTGGTTGAGTATGAATGGGAGTTGGGATCCTAGGTTTTTGGATGTATGAGTTTAGTTATAGCATTGATTTCAACAAAGGAGCATTGTTGGATGGTATTTTGAAGAGGAGCCGTAGTAGTGCTTAAGGTTTGGGCGACTACAGTAGTTGAGTTGGCTAAAAGGCATAACGAGGAGCAAGACTATTTGGAATTAGGAGTTAGTATTGTCGGGAACTTATCTATAGTAGTGGTTTCATTTGCAAGCTACCATGAGAGAGCAATGAGCCAAAGACAAAGGTGTCGCAAGCTTAGGTTTGCTGGAGAGAGAAAACTCATATTTAAGGGATTTTAGGTGTTCTTGATTGATGCTTGAAGCTTGTATACACTCCCTAAACATCTATTTATAATAATTAAGCTTCAAATCATAATGGAAAGCTTTGAATCGCATTAAATTTAAAGACAAAGTAAATGGGTTGACTCTCTTTAATTCTTAACATCAAGGGAAAAATCACGAAATCAATTGTTATTATTTGTTGAAATGTTTCCATCGTAACTCAAAATCAATCTAGAAAACTTTGTCTTGCATTAAATGGAATGAATCAAATGATTTTGAATTTGAGTAATATCTACTCATGTAATTTTTTCTTATTTTTCTGATCTCATATTAATACATTAAATGATCCTATTTAGATGTTATTTTGGTGTCAATCCTTAGTATCTTATGCATATTTTGCGATTGCACCATTAATTAAGGTGAAATCGTAAAGAAAAAGTGATAAAAAGAGCTCAAAACTAGATTGCTCGGACGTGTTTCACACATGGGAAATGAAGCAAAGTGTTTCAAAAGATGGGAAAAAAGAAAGAAAGAAATATTAATGTGGCTTTAAGTGTACACTACGTCATCCATATGATCTTATGTATATGTGCCATGTGTCAATGTAATAACATAGTCCAATAAATGTTGGACATTTGTCCCATGTGAGTGAAAAAGAAATAAAAGACAACATATAACTTTTAAGATTCAAACCTCTAACCTTTAACTCCATCTAATGCCAAGTATAAGTACTTAACCAATTAGTCAATTGGTTTGTGTTTTTTTCATTCTTGTAAGCAAAATTTATTTAAACTTATCTATCTAAGCCTAATAAGCTCCTAACGGTCTCTAAAAACATTATTAAAGAAAAAGCCTATTCTTAAACTATTTTTATCCACACAGTTTTTATTTTTCTCTAATTATTTTTTATTTATTTATTTTTTTTTTGTGCTTTTCTTTTCTATACTATATCTTTTGAAAGAAAGAAAAAAAAATATCTTTCTTAAATTTTCTATATATTTTTTTTTTGAATTTTTCAATTAAGACCCTTTACTAAAATAAAATAAATAAAAATAAAATAAAATATAAGAGGAGGTAAAAAAGGAGTGTCTACAGCTACTCCTCTTTGTAATAAAGTTTAAGTAAAATTTTACCACAAAAACAAAAGAGACACCATTTTTACTTTAGGAAGGATCATATAGTGTTGTAATATGTTAACTATCCTAAGATTGATCCACTAGGGATTTAAGTGACAAGAATATAAGACACTTTGATGTGCAATGCCGGTGTTTCAACGGATAACTAAAGTTCCTAGATTCAACTAAGTCGAGGATAACTAAGGTCCTTAAACTATATGGGAGGACAACTTAAGGATTACTTTTATTCTAAAATTCATCAACAAAGGATAATTGAAGGTCTTAGGTTTAACTTAATAAAGGATAATAAGGGTTCCTGACTTATCTAAGAGAAGTTGTAACGCCTTATGGGGGGTCAGGCTAATAGTTTTTCCTAGAATCTTCATATCACATGTGCACATATGATATAAAGATCGCCTTACAAGTTAAAGGTTATAACAGTCTAACTAGTAAGTTTTTAAGGGTGCTTATTTATTTTACTTACATTTACTTATTTATATAAGTAACATGGGTAACCCTACAATCCACAGTCTACCAAGACCATAGAGAGTCAGAATCACCCATCAAGCAATAAGATGGGATAATTAAATTTTAACGACATTTCGAGTTATTAAATATTGCAAAGATCTAGTATAACTAACACAATCTACTAAAGTAGTCTTATCCGTCTAATCTAGTTGCTTAAGGAACACTCTACACTCTGATCTTAGTCCAGTCCTAGCTTTTGGTTACCTGCAAGAAGGAATTGTTGGAGGGTGAGTATACTACAGTTTGGTGAGTTTGTCTCTTGCCACTACTATTTAAGCAAGTTATCAAGCGTTATTAATAAACATATAGTCTAGCTACATAAAAAATGAATGCACATGCAATGCAAGCAACATATCCATGGAGCTTTAGAACCATGGAAGGTGTACATTTATGTTGTCTATATGTTGATTATCTCTCGTACTTAACTGCATGAAGCAACTTACCTCACTTACATAAGGTTACCTGGAGGTATCATCCTAATAGATGGAACTCGACTATTACGCTAATCATAAATACCATACTAATCAATTAGGTGGAGGAACCCATTTAGGGATATTCACTAGCAACAATTAATACAACACCCTACAAGCTCATTGTCAACAAATCCATACAATGCCTTATGGGTTGAATCATGCAAGTCCCAACTCGAGCAACTTGTTATCAATTAGCTGAAGATGGTCTACTAACTTTACCTCAAGAAATAAGATGCCACATGAGATTGCTATAAGTACTCAGCACGTTGATAAATCTTTCTTTGACTAGTAAAAATTTTCAAAAATGTATTTTAGCAAATTTTTCAGAAAACTTAGCAAAGCTATAGACATCACAGTCTACAACTAATGGATCATAGACATGTGAAAGGTATATCCGGTTATTTCAGCCAAATATTTAAACTTTCCAATTTTAATAAAGTGATCATACGGATGTTAGCATACAGAACAACCAGTTACTCAACAAAAAACCAAGGGTAAGCAATAGAACATCAAGAAATTATCAAACATAAGTAAGTAGCAGTTCATCGAAACTCCTTCACTTAGCTTACTTGTTTACTTATCCTAAACTTCGGGGTTCTTGAATTAGAAATTAGGTCACTTAAAACATAATAATAATGTATATTTAAGTAACTAGAAGTGGGTTTCTTTAAGAACCTAAAACTCTACCTAATTATTGAAGCTCGCCTTAATCTTCAAGTACTATTAAAACTTGTTTTCACTCTAACTTCTTTATTTTGAGTCTATTTTTTGTGTTCTTATAGTCAATTTCATCATTTTTTAGCATTCTTTCATTTGGTAAGGTCATTTTTGGCTCTTAGGGTCAGCAAGTTTTCGATTTAGGTTTTATAAGTTTGTGCAACCAAAAGGTAAGTTTGGTCACTTTAGGGTTTGGGCTTAGTTTTTTATCTTAGTCCTTGCACTTGATATTTTAAGCTTCCTTTTAAGTATTTTTAGTAAACTTTTTCTACCAAAAACTTTAAATTTTCATCTTGAGCCTTAGTGTTGCTCTTATGAGCCTAAATGGGCTCTTTTCTTAAATTTAAGGCTTCAACTTATTAAGGGGCTTATAGTGGATGTCTTGGATGGGCCTTAGTGTTTAGTGCTTTTGAATATCTTCCTTTGAGTTTTTTTAAATTAGGTTCTAATCTGGTCTAGTATTATTTAGGCTTGTATTTTAGTTTTCTTAAAGCTCTTTAGGCTCATTTTGCAACTTAAGGCCTTAAGCCCAATCCTACTTACTTTATTGGATTTAAGCCTATCATTAGCCCTAAGTTTAGCCCATTTTTCACAAATTTACAAATCTGGTCATGAGTGATTAAGTGGGCTCAAGACTCGGTTTGTAGGCCTTTTAGTTAAATTTAGACTTAATTCATATCCTAAGGCTCATATCTTGACTTTATTCCAATCCAATAAGCTTAATAGGTTACTAAAATGATTGAATGACCTATTTTATCAAGAGTTTTAGATTTGATACTAAGGGTTGATTGGGTCTTAAGTGGGTTTTCGAAAAACATATACATACATATGTTTTGGCCCTAACATGGGAATGAAGATATGATGATGATTCTTCTACTTTTCTTTAAGTTATTATCTTACTATAACTTCTGTGTTTCTAAAGTTACATGTAATATGTTTACTACACTAAAAATCTAAGAAAATTCACATGTATGGGCATGTAAACATGGTAAACAAAGGTGGCATTTTAATAATTTTTTCCTTAGTTTTTAAGCCTCTAAACCATGTTCAAACTCAAACTAGAAGGAAAGTTGAAAAGGTTTAAGTCTTCGGTGGAAATTTGAATGGTCCCATTTCACTTCGTTTTTGGAAAGCAAAACAAACTACTTTAGTAAAGGATGTTTGTCGGCAAGATAAGGGGATGAAGGATGATTCAAATGCAATTAGTTTTGTATTGTTTAGAGGTAATGGTGGAGAGTTACAGCTTAGGGCATTCTGGTGTGTAGCTAAGTTTGAGAAGCTTACTGTTGTTTCCTTTCTTCTTGTTTTCCTTTTGTTTTTGGATTACGTGTTTAAAGAGTATTTATAGGGTTTATTCTATGGAAGAAGATGGAGTAAAATGCAGATAGAGGGGTGTTATTAGTGGATTTTGGTAATTAGAATTATCCTGCAAAAAAAGGAAAAGCTTTTGATCCCAAGGCCAGTCTGGTGTGACTACTTCAATGCCTAAGTTAGTGAATGAAAGTAAGGAAAGTTAAGTAAGTGGTCAAGAGTTATCTGATGTCTCTTATAGTGTTTCTTTCCCATATTTATAGGCAAATGTTGTGTCTAAAGTAGTAGTTATCAAAATGATTAACAAGACACATGGAGGCCTCTTGATTAAACACATTCCAGAAATATAAGTAGAGTGGGCAGTTATGTAATATAACTCTATTAGGTGATAATTGTTTGTGCCACTTTACTTAATTTAAATCAGATGCTAGTCTATGTTACTTGACATCAGTTAAGAATCGAGTCACTCGTGATGTTGATGTTACTCGATATGGCTGAGAATAGAGACTCTCTTCATGAAGGCAGCTAAGTAACCGAGTGATGGAAATTCAACTATCAACATTTACCTCTCAACTCCCGTGGTCAAGTATTTGACTGAGGGAGTAAACATCTTGATGTTCTACGGGGTCAAGTAGAGAATAATTTTCCAAATGCCAAGCAATCAGAAAAGTTCTTTGATTTTTGAGAGACAGATCATATCTTATGCAAAAGGTCGTAACTTTTAATTTTCTTGCCTGTTAAAAGCTTAAGCAATTGCATGAATGATAACTGCCACATTAGCCATAATTATACCGCAGGCCATAATAACCGTCTGTACCTCAGCAACAATTGGATCTCTGTCTCTAAACTTGTGTCAGTAATTCATGCCATCTTTTATTCAACATGTCATTTCCATCAAAGTATTTAAGGGTTTTTCTTTCGCAAAATCAAACTTTACAATCGCATTCATAAGCTTTCTATTACTTTCAATATTTCTTCTTTAACTTCAAACTCTTCAAAAGTTGTGAATTTTTAACCAATTAAGTATGGTTCACAATGTAATTTGTCGACTTATCCTTTTAGATTCTGAAGCAATAGAGACTGAGGCCACTTCTCCCCCTCAAGAAAGGAGCGAGATGGCATGTTCCTTGGGTAATTCAACCGATAGCGTGGTGGAGTAATGGGACAAACTCGCCCAAATCAATTCCCTCGTAATAGATACCTACTTAGATGATAAGGAAGGCAGAGCTGTAGCTAGGTATCTACACAATAATATAGTTTACTTTCGTGATTCGCCAGATGGAGTAGTCAGTGCTACTGATAAGGTCCTTATTTCACAACATAACAAGTATTGGCAAGACCTTCCTAGGGCATGAAATCTTAAGAGGCCAAGAGAAGAGGAAAGAGTGTGTTTTTTGAGGAAGTACGGGTTCTACATCTATCTGAATTATCTTGATTTCGGACTGTACTTCCCCTTCTTAGCATTCATTAAACAATTCTTCAATTATTTCCAAGTCATACCAAGTATGCTTTCACTAAATACATATCAGCTCCTAGTGGCTTTTGAAATATCTGTGAAGAGGTTGGAATCAGCGTTATGCCTCAACTATTCTAGTACTTCTTTATGATTAGGAGGTAACTTGAAGGCTAGCACTTTGTCGCTACGAGGCATGGGTGGAAGTCCATGAATGGGTTGGATTCTAAGATCTATAAGTAGTACAACAAATTCGTGTCAATAGTTTCAGATGAGGAGTTGGATTTCTAGACTTAATGGACCAAGCCGATTTGCACAAAGGACATAGAGTTGATGTCGGATGATACTGCTTTAGCAAAGAAGATTCAAGAAAGGAGGAAGAACAAAATATTCTTTTGAGATGCTAAAAGGATAATAAGGTGTTATGAAAGTGGAAAGTTGATATTTTCCAAGAAGGAAGGTATGTTAATGAGTAGCCGCCATGTCGGGTATAACTACAAGAGAAAAGCCGTTCTCGTAACTTAGGGGAAGAATAATGTATTTGCTAGAAATCGAACCTAAAACCTTTGGCTTAATGTTAATAGTCGAATTTCCATCACTTGGCTACTGGGCTGCCTTCATGACGAGAGACTTTATTCTCAATTATGCCAAGGAACATCAACATGATGAGTAACTCAATTCTCAGCTGATGCCGAATAACGTAGACTAGTACCTAATTTCAATTGAGTAATGTGGCATGAACAGTTATCACCTGACACAGTTATATTACATAACTGCCTACTCTCTTTACATTTTCGGAATGTGTTTAATCAAGAGGCCTCTACGTATCTCTTTAATCATTTTGATAACTATTGCTTCAAACACAACATTCGCCTATAAGTATAGGAAAGAAATACTATAAGAGACATCTGATAACTTTTGATGACTTACTTAACTTTCTTTACTCTCATTTACTTAAGCATCGAAGTGGTCGTACCGGACTGACCTCAATACCAAGAGCTCTTCTTTTCTTCATAGAATAATTCCAATTGCCAAAATCCACCAATAATAAGGGGTTAATTACGAGTGGGTGTGGTAGGGAACAAAGCCCTTCCATTCTTGGTTGTATGATATAAGCACAAGTAGGGACTGATTTCCTTTTTATGATTTTGCCAATTGAGGCAATGGTTTGTCTACTAAAGGTAAGTGGTCCCTTGTTTTTCCAACTAATTATCTTGTCATATATAGTTAATTGTGATTATCTTTAGCTAATTATAATGCATGAATGCATTTAGATGATTAAAATGCAATTTAATCTTACGACTCTAATTATTAGTGTAGATGACCATAGTTAGACATATTTTAGGGTTTTTCATATTTAATTAAGTTAATCAAGCCTAATGGATCATTTTATCTAATTAATTTAGGGTTTTTAAGGGTTGAAATTATCAAGCCCTATTTTGGTTTTCCTTAATTTAACTTATATTAAGACCAACTCACTTAATATAAATTACTTAACATAAAATTAAGAAAAAACATTTTTTTAAAAAAAATAATTTAAAAGATTGGAGTCGCCAACTAGTTAAATTGGTAAAAAGAGAAATTAAGGTTTTCGGGTGGGAAAACCCAATTTTAGCTACTAATCTACAAATATTCTAAAAAAAATTATTTTTTTAGAAAATTAAGTCAAAAAATCTAAGCTCGAAGGTTAACCTATTAAGACTAAATTATCATGTAAAGATTAAAAAAAAATAATAATAAAATTTGTTTTTTTACACTTTTTCTAGAAATGCTAAAATATATAAAGATATGCAAAAGTATAATCAAGATGAATTTTTCAATAATTTTTATTACGAAATTTCAGAAAAAGAAAAAAATTTATTTTTTTATGGTTGCCTCAAAAATATCTACGTACCCGTCAATTGGGATCAAACCAACATATTTATATATTTTTTTTTTAGAAAAGATTTAGTAAGCTGATTCTTTTTAATTTGAAAACTGAGTTAGGTTTACGTTTTTTTAACTAATTTATTTTTTGTAAGAACAATTTCCTAAAAAAAAAAATAAAGACTTAAATTTTAAAAGGACTCCAAATTATTATTTTTTTTATTTTTGGAAAAACTAACTATATGACAAAACTTAAACAAAAAAAAATCCTAAAGCATCTAAATGAGAGAAAATAAATAAATAAAAGATGCAACTTTTATGAAATTACACTAATATGAAATTATTACAAAAAATGTGTCGTTTTATGCAAAAAATATAATTGCTATTGACAATATGCCTAAGTATGGAAAAGATACTTACCTAACTATGGAAAAGATGCTTAACTATAAATAAGATGATTAAACCATGGAAAAATACCTAAACCATGAAAAAGATGTGTAAATCATGGAAATGATGTCTAAATTATGGAAAACAAGTCTAAATTGTGAAAAAGATGCCTAACCATAAAAAAAAAAATACCAATTAAATATTTTTATTTTATAAAAATTAAATAAGTGACAAAATGATTTTTTTTCTTGAAAAATCCCTAAATGCCTAAAAAAAGCAATTTTTATGACAACTTGCTAAAATATGCAATTTTCATGCAAATGTGAAATTTCTAAAAAATGCAATATCTATGTAAAGATATATTTTCGTTATTTACAAAAATAATATGATGACATACAAAAAAAAAAATCAACTAATAAGAATTACTTTAAGACTTGCATAAAAAAAAGAAGAAGAAAGAAACCATGTTAGTGCTTATTTGACACAAATAAATCATCTAAATTATGCAACTTTATGAAAATTAATACCACATGTTAAAAGCACAAAATATTAACAAAGCTAATAATAATTAAAAAAAAAAACTAAAACTAAGTACATGCATTAAAAGAGAAAATAAAATAAAATAAAGTCAGTAAAAACAACTAAATAACCAAAATAATAATAATAATAAAATACCAAAACTAAAAGGAATCTAAACCCATCTAATTGGCCATGTTTATGGACTGTTGTTAGACTCAATTATGTGATCGAATAGTGGTCATACGTGTTGATATGTGATCGGACATGGTTATATGCTCGAATAGTAGTCGTACGTATTGATATGTACGATCATGTGGTGAAGTGTAGTGTAAACGTATGTGAAGTGCAATTCTGCATGGCATATTGTAACTGTACATGATTGGACAGTGTTGATTGGTAAAGTGCTCATGGACATGAAGTGCTGATCATGGACATGAATTGCTGTGCTAATCGTGAAGTGTTCGTAGACATGAATGTGTAGCTGTATATGGATGATAGGTGTGTACTATGTATGGATAGTATGAGGGCATGAATGTGTTATGACGTATGCTATAACTGGTGTAGCAATGTATGTGTTTGTGTGGGAATTGCAAAGTGTAGCAGTAATGATCGAGGAAAGAATATGAAGGACGATAGATACGTGTGATTATGTGGTGAATGTGTTATGTGTTAGGGTTTGTGAAAGACATCTCCAAACTCTACTATTGACTTACTATTTATAAGCTACATAATTAAATCTTTTGTATCTTTTTAGATATAGATTTAATCTCATCAAATCCCAAATATAGAAGATATGATAACAAATCCCAAATATAAAAAATACGATTTAGATTCTTTAAAGATTCAATCTAATTTCTAGAAACTCTATTTTAATTTTGGTTTTCTATCTTTCGAGCCCAACTCAATCCAACGTGATTTAGCCTAAAAATATACTTAATAAATCATAAGTCTATTTTAACCCAATATAAGTTAGATAAAAATCCACTTTATATTGGATTGAACTAAAATATTTTAATGAAGCCCGATCCTTTAACGACTTAGAATTCATTAAATTGAACATACACTATTATCCAATTCGACCCTAAACAACTCTACTCAACTCAACTTGACTCGATACGACTTAATTCTTTTTATTTTTCTTTCAATTTTTGTTTTTTTTATTATTATTTTCTATTTATTCATTTTCTTTTTTTTTTTCTATTTCTTTAACTTGGTTCAATGAAAATACTAAAATAAAACGGCAAAAATGAGGAGTTTGCATGAATCGATTATGATTTCAAAAGGCAAATTGGGGTTATTATAGCAATTTAGTGAATTATTAATAATTGCTTAATAATGTGGTGATATAATTAGAGTTTATTAATTGAATTAGGGCTTTTGATACTAAATTAGAGTTTCTAATTTGTTTTAGGACTTCTCGCGTTTTAAGGTTTGAGGGTTTTGAAGGTACGCTTATGATTTTAGCATTACTTTTGGAGAAAATGTATCATTTGGGGTAAATTAGTAATCTCGTTAATTTATTAGCTTAATTGACTTAATTTTATTAATTGTTATCATTTGTAGATATCTCCTATCATTCATTATCAAATTTATGCAATTTACGTAATTCAAGTTAAATATTTTAATTTATAATTTTTATTGCATTTAAAGTTTAATCTAAGGTTTTGTGACTCCAGGGTTTAGGGTTTAAAGTTTTTATTCAATTTGGATTTTTAATTTATGGTCACATGTACTCGAGTTTAGAGTCTTTATATACTATTAAGGTTTATAGAACTTTATCTCTAGGGTTTTTCAAGTTTATTTTTAAGGTTCCAATTTAAAATTTTGTCAGTTTTAATATCTTCAATTTGATTAAGCCTAGGGAATATTATTGGTTCTTTGAATTCGATTCTAAGTCTAAATTGTAAAATTCACACGGTTTATAGAAGTCAATTAAAACATCAAGGATAACCAAAGCTCCTACATTTAATCTAAGAATAACTAAGGTTCTTAAATTTTCAAGGGAGGACAAATAGATGATTTGGTTTCACAACTAAAGAGAACTGAGGTTCCTAATCTAAGGATAACTTGGTTCTTGGATAGCTAAAGCTTCTTAACAATAATGACTAAGGTTCTTATTGAATAGCTAAGGTCCTAAAAGAAAGATAACTTAGTTTTAAGATTGAGGATAGCCTAAGTTCCTAATTTAAGGATAGCTTGGATCTTGAATAGTTAAAGCATCAAGATTGAATAAGGTTCCTATTGAATAGCTAAGTTTCTAAAAAGAAGGATCACTTAGTTTTAGGATCGAAGATAGCCTATGTTCTTAATTTAAGAATAACTTAGTCCCTAGATAGCCAAAGCTTCTTATTAAGAATAACTAAGGTTTTTATAAAACAGCTAAGTTCCTAAAAGAAGGATTATTTAGTTTTAGTATTGAGGATAGCTTAAGTTCATAATTTAAGGATAACTTGGTTTCTAGATAGCCAAAGCTTCTTATCAAGAATGTCTAAGGTTCCTATTGAACAACTAAGTTCCTAAAAGAAGGATTACTTAGTTTCATAATTGAGGGTAACCTAAGTTCCTAATTTAAGGATAACTTCGTTCTTGGATAGCTAAAGCTTCTTATCAAGAATAACTAAGGTTACTATTGAATAGCTAAGTTCTTAAAGAGAAGGATTACTTAGTTTCAAGATTAAGGATAGCCTAAGTTCCTAATTTAAGGATAACTTAATTCTTGTAAAATGACCTAAGTTCCTAAACAATAGGATTACTTGGTTTCATGATTAAAGATAGCTAAAGCTCCTAATCTAAGGATTGCTAAGACTCCTAGATAATTGACATTCCTGTAAAATAACCTAAGTTCCTAAATGGAAGGATTACTTTTTTTTCGCAATTAAAGATAGCCAAAGCTAAAGAGTTTTATCATTTTTTTTTTCCCTAAAAGGAATAACTGATTGCCCTTAATTCCTAAACTTAAGAATAACTTGGGTTTTCAAAACAAAAAATTCTTAAGTTCCTAATCTTAAGGATAACTCAAGTTTTACAACTTTTCAAGATAAAGGATAATAAAATTCCTAAGCTCACTAAAGATGGCATGTAACGCAAGATTGATCTAATGGATGACAAAGGCAAAATTTCAATTTCTTGAAAACTTTTTTTTTTTTAATATCTAAGAAAACCTGGAAAACATACGTTTATTCTATGACAACTTGGAATCTTTTTTTTCTTCTTCTTCTTTTTTTTTTTTTAAGAGTTGCTAACAAGTACAGATTCTTTGCAGGTCCTTATCATTGCCAATGAATGATATGCCTACTCTTTTCTTTTCTTACCTTAGGGATAACTATTTGATTGTCCAAAAAATCCTCCTTTATAAGATATCTCTTGAAGTGTTCGTGGTAATAATACCATTTAGACTCATGATTTCCAAAATGTCTACAAAAATGCTATCTCATAATTGATTGGTTTTATCAAAGAGGACTTCCTTCCACTCTTAACTTAAATTTCACTCTCAACTAATAAATGGATAATAATGTATAGGTATTTTTAGAAAAAAAATTCATTTGTCTAACCTAGGTTTACTAGTCAAGAACCTTTTAGGAAAAACTAAAATTGTACTTGCCTCTATTTTAAAAGCAATTTTTCCTAAGGATAAGTTATTCTTTTCAATCAGAAGGGCTTTTAAGGAGGGGTGGAATTGTGTGTGGACTTTAGACTACAAAGGGAGCAGATTTAGGGAGTTGGTTTTTTAACCCCTGCTATTTCAAAGTTAGGGGTTCTTATTTCAAAGGATGGCTTTATTTGAGGTACATGCCCTTAATCCTTTCAAGCTTTAGGGTTCTTATGTTTTGCACTTGATCTCTTTTTTCAATGTTCTCACTCTTGCCTCTTTTCTCCTCCTTTTTTTTGGTTCTCTTTTTCACTTCTTCTTCTTCTTCCTATTACTTTTTTTTTTTTTTTAATTTTGTCTCAACAAAAAGGTATTCGACCCTTCTTTTAACTTGCAGTCTTAAAGTGTCTGTAGTTTGTGTATACTGTTTAGAATGGAAGCCCTTCTTCATTTTGAACAAAATAAGTTATCAAAGGTGATAATTATTATTTAATTGATGCAATTAGAGTAAGCACAAATCATCTTTTAACCTTTTCTCTTGATTGATGCCCTTAACCTCTTATTTGCTCCATTGTAGGGGTGGTTCTTAATAAAGTTTGATTTTGAAAATACTTCTTAAATAGGCTCAACGTGGTTAACAAAGGATAATAATGTTTAAGATATTGAAAAATAAATGCCTATCTTTATTTTGATTTGCATATTAAATTCAAAATGGATCTCCTTGAAGGAATGAGTCCAATGACCTCACATTAATGACACTTAACTCTTAAGGTGTTTTTTTTTTTTTTAAGGTTAGTGATTGGAATATTTTTCCTTCTTTCATTCTAAACCTTTCAAATAATGAGATAGAAACAACTTAGTTACATTCACAGCCTTGAGAAATTTGCCTAGTACATTTGTTTATTTAACAATACAAAATTTATTTTCAATTTTCACAATACAAAGAAAAGGCAGGTCTTATGAAGAATGGTTGAGTGCTTTAGCATTTTAGCTTACATGGAGTTTAGATGTACTAGCCCTACATCGATTAGGTCTTGAATCTTATTTTTCAACCTCCAGTAAGTATCTATAGACTGACCCTTCTACCTCATACGATAATCACATTGTGCCCCCAGATTTCCATTGTAAGACCTATATCCAAGTTTGGGAGCTTCACAATATAAGACATTTGCGTCTTTCAACTTATGAAAGGCCTAAGAGAGAGCAACAGGAATTGGAGTAAAATGTCTTCCCTTGGTCTTCTAGACTTGCATAAGTTTTTGGCTACCACTTGGGTTACTGGACTTGTGTTTTGTGGCATATCCCCCAAGACTTATCACATTAACGGTGCTCCTTTGTAATGATTCTAGGAACTCTTTCTTCTATTTTAGCCCATTCAATCTTCCAGCTTGCAAGGCTTCATCAATTTTGCCCCTTGCTACCATAATATCTATAAAGCTAGAAATTGTGTTCCCTAAAAGATGCCTATAAGGTGGCTCATCTAATATATTAACGAATGCAATGTCAAATCTTTCTTTGGTAAAGAAGGGATGATTTTAGTTATCATAACCCTCTATCTTTGTGCATATTCCTTAAAGGAGTCATCGTTTTTCTTACTCAATGTACGTAGGTCCCAAATTGAGGGAGTTGTTTCAATGTTGAATTTACATTGCTCATAGAAAGGTAAAGCCAATTTCTCTACCTTTGTTCACATTTATCATTTTTCTTGAAAAGTTTATACCTTTAGTTGATTATTTAGAACATATTTGTCCATCTTGCGAACGTATAATCTAGTATGTAGCTTTAGGCATTGAGTTCATCATACTTCTCAAGCTCTAGTACTTTGAATTTTTCTAGGTAAGCCTTAACATCATATGTAGAAAAGTTAGTGATCCTAACCTGCCGGAAACTATCATAACTTCGAGTGCTTTCATTTTCTTAGTGATCTATTGAGTCAATTTCCTTTTTGATTGGTATTGAGTGGGTCAACTAGGTGCTAATTGGGAAAGCGTAAGTGTTAGGCTCAAAAGTTGGACTGATCTTTTCAGGAGGAAGTGCTTCAACAGATTTCATAGATTAAGCTTCTAAGTGCTCTTCATTTGATGACATTGTAGCTTAAAGTAGAACTATGTTGTCAACTAAGAAACTCGTTTGCTCAACCATTTTTCCTACAATTTGTTCTAGTGAGTGAATTCTGAACTCAATAGGGGTGGTGTCATTGAGGTAGTTATCATTATTTCACTGTTGACCATTGCTTTTAAGATTACTTAATAAGAATACATCTCCGTTAGCATTGTTCAATTTTTTTTTTATTTCTTCTTTTTCTCTTTTTTTTTTTTTGGATTTTGAAAACCTTTAATAAATCAAACCAAGTTTATAAGAAAAGAAACTTTAGTGAGGTACTCGATATTTACAAATTATTTTATAGAGGATAAGGCGGTGGAAAATAAAAAGGAACAATTTTAATTTACAAGAAAGAAAGAAAATTAATTTCATTTACAAAAGAAGAAATTAAATCTACTTATTTATAAAAGGAAAAATAAAAAAATTTCCCTATTTTAAGTCACCATATTTGTCCATCCTACAAACGTATCATATAGTATGTACCTTTGTTTTTCTTTTTCTCTTTGTTTTTTTTTTTTTTAGTAAGTGACTAAATAAATAAATAAAGGAAAGAAAGAAAAAAAAAACAAGAAGAAGACAAAAGCAAAAACAAAACCTCGATGCGATAGGGAAGTAGGGGTATACGAGTTATAAGGCCAATTTTAGGTCAGACTCAGGTCTTTGACCAAAGTTACGTATGTGGCACCTGCAAACAACAAAGAAGAACAAGATAACGATTGAATTTAAAGTGATTCAAGTATGAATTTGAGTAGGGAATGATGGATCCATGTGAATTTCATTGAGATTAATAGATATAAGAGCAATGCCTTAACCAAAAGGTGGTGTTTGGTGGTGGTTTGTAATTGGTGGTTGGCAATGGTTATTAAGCGACAACTATGGTGGTAGCTGGCAATGGTTATTGGGTGACAACTACGGTGTTGGCTGGAGATGAATGGGAGTTGGGATCTTAGGTTTTTGGATGTCATGAGTTCAACCGTAGCATTGGTTTCGGTAAAGGAGTGGTGATTGGTGGTGTTTTGAAGTGAAGCAGTAGTGGTGCTTAGCGTTTAGGTGGTTGTAATGGCTAAGTTGGCTAAAGGGCACGATGAGGGGCAAGACTAATTGGAATTAGGAGCTAGTCTCATAGGGAACTCATCTACAGTAGTGGTTTTATTCGAAAGCTACTGTATGAGAGTGATGAGCGAGAGAGAGAGGTATGTCGCCTTAGGGTTTGCTAGAGAGAGGTATGTTGCCCTAAGGTTTGCTAGAGAGAGAAAACTCATATTTAAGGAAATTTAGGTGTTCTTAGCTGATGCTTGATGCTCGAGTACACTCTCCAGACATCTATTTATACTAATCAAGCTTCAAATCATAATGGAAAGCTTTGAATCACATTAAATTCAAAGATCAAAGTAAATGGGTTGACTCTCTTTAATTCTTGACATCAAGCGAAAAATCACTAAATCAATTGCTATCATTATGTTTCCATCATGACACAAAATAAATTTAGAAAACTTCGTCTTGCATTAAATGGAACAAATCATATGATTTTTAATTTGAGTAAAATCCACCCATGCAAATTTTTTTTTTCTAATCTCATTTTGATACATTAAATGATCATATTTAGATGTTAGTTTGGTATTGATCCATAGTATCCTACATGTATTTCACAATTTCACCATAAATTCGGTGAAATCATAAAGAAAAAGTGATGGAAAAGAGATCAAAATGGGATTACATAGGCATGTTTCACACATGGAAAATGAAGGAAAGTCTAGGTAAAGATGGGAAAAAGAAAGAAAGAAATGCTAACATAATGCCATGTGGGTGTCACATCAACTGTGTGATCCTATGCGTATGTGCCATGTGTCAATGCAGTAATGTGGTCTAATAGATGTTGGACACGTCTCATGCTAGTGGAAAAGAAATAAAAGGCAACATGTGCCTTATAAGATTTGAACCTCTAACCTCTAACATCTTCTAATGCTAAGTCCAAGTGTTTACCTAATGAGCTAGCTAGTTTGTACCTTATTCATTTTTGCAAACAAAATTAATTTAAGCCTATCCATCTAAGCCTAATAATCTTCTAATAGTCTATAAAAACATTATTAAAGAAAAACCTATTCCTAAACTATTTTTATCCACACATTTTTTTATTTTTCTCCAATTTTTTATTATTATGTTTTATTTTTTATTTCTTTTTTATGCTTTTCTTTTCTATACTATATCTTTTGAAAGAAAGAAAAAAAAAAACTTATCTTTTCTAAATTTTATATGTTTTTTTTCTTTAAATTTTTCCATTAGGACCTTTAATAAAATAAAATAAATAACTAAACAAATAAAATAAAATAAAATACAAGAGGTGGGAAAAATGAGGTATGTCTATAAATTTTAATAAATTTGAATAGGGAAAACATTAACTTTCTTTTTAAGTAAAAAGAATTGTTTACACTTTTCTCTCCCTTGAGATTTGTCTTTTAAAAAATAAGTTGATTCTCAATATATGACACTAATAAAAAAGACATACTTGGGGAGCAAATAATTAAGAAGGGTGAAGAATACATGTCAAGAGAATGAGATTAAAAGGACTATATTGATGCATAATTTTTTTCCTTCCAATTGAGACTATTATTAATTGATAATCATGTCCATCTAAGCTTTTGCTTCTAGTTGCAATTACTAAAAAATTATCTTTTCTTTAGAACCTAAACAAGCTTAAGTCCTTTAAAAGTCAAGCTTGATTTATAAGTTAAAATTTATTTAGTTTTAATGAATTTATTATTCTAGTAAAAGCAACTATTTTCAATATGTTCATTTTTATTACAACAAAAGCATACTTTAGCCTTTTGAAAACCATGTGATTGATCTACCTTATGCCCTTTTCTTTGGCTTGGATACTTTAATCGATAGTTTCTATTGTTAAAAAAAAGTTCTTTTAGATTCTTCCTCCTTCATTTTAAGTTGTTTTACTATTATATAAGTTGTTTTGTTTTTTCTAAGAGTATTCTCCTTTTCCAAAGCCTAAACTAGTATTAGAACTCTTGCTTTTTAACTTGCTAATAACATGTTCAAGTTTTTACCGCTTTCTTGGAATTTATGAATAGCATTTCTCATTAAACTCGATGATTCTTCTATTTTGACTTTCAAACATTTTTTGTTTTTTCTTTGAAAGTAAGGTTTTCATTTGATAAATCCTCTTTGGTCTTAAGAAAAACATCTTATGCATTTCTTAAAATATAATTTTCTTTAATAAGAAGAGAATTTTCTTCTTGTAGAACCTTCTTTTCATCTTTTAACATTTTAACTTCCTTTTCAAGTTTAGAATTCTTGACTTTCACTTTTGATAAAGTGGCTAATAATTTTTCAATTTCTTTAGAATATCACTCAATAATCATTAACCTTGCTTATTTCTTTATGTACTATACTTAGTTTTTCCCATATATCTTTAGTAGTTTTGCAAGAAGAGATTAAGTCAAATTCAGAAGGATGTATGGTACTTAATAGGATATATTATTCACTTGAATTAGTTGATACATATTTTATATCTTATGTTAGTGTAATTGTAAAGAAAATAAATGAGATATATATATGAGATAAACCATTATCATAATGAGACACTCATTTGTTACAATCTGAAAAAGTGAGGCACTAAAAAGAATAAAGTACCGACACTAAAATAAAATACATACATACATACATATATATATGAATATACATGCACTCTAGGAAGCTTAGTAAGACATAAAAGGCAATCTTTTCACTCTCTTCATTGCTAAGGTAATATTTTTGAAACTTTAATTTTGTGAGAAAAAAAATACAAGTGGAATGCTATGCTAATTGCAATCACTAACTAATTTAGATTACTATTTTTTTGGGTTTTTCAATAAGTAATAGCAAAGAGATATAACTAATCTCCATTCTAGATATTACTCATCATGGTAAAAACTAGCTCAAGAAGTAACCTATTGATATGACTCATTAGGGTATTGATTCTATGCTTGCTACAATGCATAAATTGTTGAGTCAAAATTTGGAGGAAGAATTCCATAAAATCTAGGTTAAGTATGATAAAAGGTAAGCTTAGACAAAATGGAAAAACCAATTGCAAGGATATCCTATGTAGTTGGACACACGCTACCGTTTGGATGGGAGGGTAATGCCTTTTGTGGACATGAAGGTGTATGTCGCAAATTAAGAAGGGCTTCAACTAGGAGTTAGATAGGATAGCTACTATTCAATCTATTTGGTTTTGGTTTGTGGAACTTAAGAAGATTGTACTCTAAAAAAAACACAACAATTTCTATTTATATCAATCAATGTTGCAAGAGAAAGTAAAATAACTAAAACACAATAGATGAAAAGAATATAAGAAATGTAAAAATCAGAAGAGTAAGGGAGAGAGAAAATTAGTTATTGATGTATAGAGGTTTTTCATTGTAAGTTAGTCCTCTTCTAGTTTCATAAGATGGAACTAGTCTTCTATATCAACATATTCCACTATTTGAAAAATGAATAACGGTACAATCACCAATCTATTATGTCTCATAATTCCAAACTTAAGATTATACAAATCTACAAGTTCTACATATACTTCTAAGATAGTTTTTCCAACACTCATAAAGTAAGATGAGTAAAATCACGGTATATTGATGAAATCTCCTTTCAATTTTAGTATAGATTCTAGTGAAACCAAATGCGACAACTTTAGAATGGAATGTTTGTATATCTCTTTTTCTTTTTCTTCATGTCATTTATCCTCTTTATCCTTTTGCAACCTTTTATATAAATGCCAAATAATTACCTAGATTCAATATTAGTTGTTGCTTACATACTTCATAACTGTTGGAAGATTAGTGCCCTACATGTGTACTCTTGTACATGTTTTTATTTTACTTTTCTGTTCATTTATTAGTTTTTTTTTTTAATTTTTTTTACTTTTTATTTATGTTGTAGGTTGATTGTATTAAATAAGTTGTGGTAAGTATGGTTAATGTAATAATTATTGTTATTACCAACCACTTTAGGATGATTTATATATTATCCTTCTTATGTATGAATAAAATTGAGTGGAAATAGAGTTTTTTCCTTTTTCTTTTCCTCATGGTATCAAAGCTAAGTCAACCCTAAACTCGACCTACCCCACCAAATAATTATAGACCCTAATTAATCTAAGTCACCAAATGTGAGATTCAAGTTTGGCACCCTAAATAAGAATGGCTTAAATGTATTGAAACTTTTCCATATACATAACAACTATTAGAAGTTGGATGGAAAACTAGATCAAGTCAAGAAGAAGGGGTATAGAGGGTATCAAAGGAGAGCTTAGATTGCTGAAAATAATGTAGAAGAAAGATAAATCTGATATGAAGCTACCCATGAACAAATCACCATGATTAAGAATTGTAAGTGGATAATTAACATTAGCGCTATTGATCACAAGTGTAATTCCTTAGCATGTCTCAAAATTATTTTTTTCTAATGAAAATAAAGTTCGAGTTGTGAATGGAGATTATAACTTACAACATAATTACTTTCGATAAGTAAATTAACAAGAGATATGAAGTGTAAAGTGATGTTCATCCCTTCTATGTGTATGCTTTAGGACCAATCTTCGAGAAAGATGATTGGCAATGTAGAGAAGGAAAATGAGCTATACATCCTTAGAGGACAATGTGGGTTAAAATTGTATTTCTTTACTTGGAATAAAAGATCTAAGTTCTTAGTTTTAGCTAAGAATCAAAATGATATCACGTTATGGCATCAAAGATTAGGTCATCCTAACTTCATATAAATGTCAAGTTTGTATCCAAAATTGTTCATGAACAAAAATGTCGATGATTTCAAATGTGAACATTGCATTGTTTCAAAATTTACAAGATCAACTTACAATGCTCAACTATACTAACCTTCACATCCTTTCCATTTTATTCATAGTGACATCTAGGGACCTACTAACATCCCAGCTTTACTGGGCTACAAGTGGTTCGTTACATTCATAGATGACCATTCTAGGGCATGCTGAGTTTTCTTATTAAAAGAAAAATCCAAAGAACAAATGAGTTTAAAATGTCTTCCAATCAAAAATTCAAGTTTTTCATTCTGAGAATGGTAAGGAGTATTTTTTTGAGGGATTTGAATTGTATTTGAATGAGAAAGGCATTATTTATCAAAGTTCATGTTATTATACTCCTCAATAAAATGGAGTATCGGAACGAAAAAATAGACACCTCCTTAAGACTACTAAATATATGATGATTGCTAATAACGTGCCTTCTCAATATAAGGGGGAAGCTGTTCTGATTGCATCTTATCTCATAAATAGAATGCCATCAAAAAAACTAAATTTCATAACACCTATTAGCGTCCTTCACAATTTTTTCCTTAACACACACCTATTTAACTCCTTTCTACCTCAAGTTTTTTTGTTATACTATGTATGTTCTTGACCATTGCCTTAACAAGCACAAGTTAGAGGGAACAGCTCTTAAATGCATCTTCATCAAATATTCACCCTTTCAAAAGGGTTTCAAGTGTTATTATCCCCCTTCTAAGCATGTTGTGGTAACCTTAAATACTATGTTTTTGGAACAAGAATCATACTACAATGTATCAAATCGCTTAAATTTGGAAAAGTTTAATGATGGTGTTTGCTTACCTCTTGTTCTTGAATCAGACCTCCGAACTCTAGAAATACACATCCTAGTTCAAGCTCAAATTCCTATGTTTGAGAAACATGAAACAGCTACTAAAGACTTACAAGATAAACCTACTAATGTGCTATAGGCTTCTATACCGGTTCCTAAATTGTAGGTATATTCTAGAAGGCACGAAACTTCTCATGACAGCCAATCATCTAACCTTGAAGAATGGTTTAAGTCTACTAGCAAGTAGATATGTATTCAGGATGATAGAGAGGTAGGAGAAAAAGATGCTATAGAATCTTCCAATATCCAATATTAAATTACTTGACATACTCATAGCTGTCACCCAATTTCAGAATGTTTGTAGCTTAGGTAGATGACCAAGTGATATAAAAAAATATAAGTGAAGCAATGGCACATGAAAAATGGCGTATAGCTATGTTAGAAGAAATGAAAGCATTGCAACATATAACACTTGGGTGGTTTGTGATATGCCAAGTGGTAAGAAGGTAGTAGAAAGTAAATGGGTGTTTAGTATTAAACATAAGTCTAATGGGAGTGTAGACAGATACAAAGCCCACCTGGTAGTACAAGGATACACTTAAACATATGGGCTAGATTATGAAGAAACTTTTAGACTTGTAGCAAAGTTGAATTCCATTAGAGTTATACTTTCCTTAGTAGCTAACTTGGATTAGCCACTTTATCAGTTGAATGTAAAAAATGCTTTCTTTAATGGAGAGCTAGAAGAAGAGATATATATGTGTCTTCCACCTAGATTTGAATTAGATACAAATCATAAGAAGGTTTGTAGATTGAATGAATGTTCGTATGGTCTAAAACAACTCCCAAGGGCACGTGACAAATAGAACAATCTTCCATGTGCGTATGTCCTTAATAGAGTTTTTTCCTATGTTTTATTTATGGTATAAAACAATCTCTTAGTACATGGTTTAAGAAGATTAGTGAGACAATGCTTAAATTCAGATATAAGTAGAGATAGGCCGAGCATACACTTTTTGTTAAAACACGAAAAGATGATTAGAAATCGATTCTTATTGCATATGTAGATGACATCATTATTACTAGTAATGATGTAGTGGAAATGGCAGAGTTGAAGAGGATGATTAAAGAAAAATTTGAGACAAAGGATCTAGGAGACCTAAAATATTTTCTTGGCATGCAAATTTCAAGAATGAGAAAGGGAATTTTTATTAGCCAAAGAAAGTACATTTTAGATCTTTTAAGAGAAACGGGAAAGCTTAGTTGCAAATCAATGAATACTCCTCTTCTTCCTAACTGGAAAAATTAGTCAGAAGATAATGTGAAGCCAATTGATAGGGAGCAATACCAGAGATTGGCTAGTTGACTTATTTATTTGTCATTATCTCATCCTAATCTTGCCTTTGTAATTGGCATGGTGAGTCAATCCATGCATGCTCCTATGAAGCAACATTTAGATATTGTTAACCACATATTGAGGTACTTAGGTATACTTAGGAAATGAATTTTTATAAGGAAGTTTGAATGTCAAGATATATTTGCTTATGTTGATACAGATTAGGGTGGAGATAGAGTAGATTGCAAATCTACAACTAGGTTCCATACTAAGGTAGAGGGTAACTTGGTGACATGGAGAAGCAAAAAGCAATCCATTATTGTAAGAAGCAATGCTGTAGTTGAGTTTCAGGCTATTGCGCAAGGTTTATGTGAGATAATATGGTTACAAAGATTGATGACAGACTTGAATAAAAAATGGAGTTCAACTCTATTATATTATGATAATAAATTAGCTATTAGTATGGTTAAAAACCCAGTTCAACATGATAGGATGAAACATTTATAGATGGTTAGAAGTTTTTATAAAGATTGAGTTAGAAAATAGTGAGATCAAGCTAGAGTACATTCCTAAAAAAAACCAAGAAGTTAATATTCTAACTAAAGCTCTAGCAAGACCACAATTCATGGAGCTAATATCTAAGCTGGGAATGATTGATATCTATTCCTTAACTTGAGGGTAAGGGGGGTTAAAATTGTTGGAAGATTAGTGTCCATATGTTTTTATTTTTTTTTTTTTCATTTATTAGTATTTTCTATATATTTTTTTCTTTTTATTTATGTTGTAGGTTAAGAAGGTTAAATAAGGTGTGGCAAGTATGATTGGTGTAATAATTATTATTATCACCAACCACTTTAGGATGATCTATACATTATCCTCCTTATGTATGAATAAAATTGAGCAAAAATGGAGTTTTTTCCTATGTTAAAATAGCATTACGATAGTTGTCTTATACATTCTAGTTTTCTTGTGTTCTTTATAAGGTAAAAGTTGTTTATTGTTGTTGCTCATAAATAATGCAACTTCAAATTTGCTTTCATGAATAACTCCTTGACTCTTCCTCATAAATAATATATTTGCAATATTTACTCATACATAAATATATTTAATTCTTGGTTTGAACTTTAACTTTCCCTTTCTAATAAATACTACATATTTAATTGTGCTTCCAAAAATGTCTTGTTGACCCATTGCTTATTAATATTTTCTTCCACAAATTATCCTATAGATGTTTAAAATTCTTGATACTTCGACAGTTATGAAGCAATCATAAATGAAACCTCCAATTATAAATTTTTTTATAAATGTTTAGTTTAATGTATCACCAAAGTATATTTAACTCATGAAGCTAGGTCTTTAGTTTGTAACTTTGAGGTTCTTTAATAATAGCTCCTCTATTAAGCTTTTATTCATAAAACTTCCAATAATACCCCCATTTTTTAGTTTTTGTTGTCCGAGCTTCCATGTACTTATATGCTCATAATATTTGTTGCTTCTGAAGCTTATACTTCATTAGCTAATAGTACTTCTACTAAAGTTTATGCTTCTACCTTTTGAATATCTATTACTTTCAAAGTGCAAAGCCTAATCATTAACATAAGGAATAAGAGTTGTAGGAAAATAAAAAAGAGGGAGGGGGGTCTTTTAGCATTATATAAGTACTAAAAACCCTATACTTTTTATTAAAAAAAAAAAAGACTACGATAGCTCTTACTCACTTCCTCTTCTCTCACATGAGTGACCTCCCTTAAACAACTTTCCCATGCGAATTTGATCAAGAATAAGAAACAAGTCCATAAGTTTGAAGGGAAGGGTAAAGGTAAGTCATTGATTTGATCATTTTTTATAAGTTTCTCTAGTTTTAATATAAGAAATTCGTTTTTCATCTATGTTTTAAGGATTTCATTTTGTGGTCTAAAATGTCAAGAATCTAAAGGTGTTGTCAAGTTTCAAGCCCCTACGATAAGTTTTGACCCTAAATCCTTGTTTATTAAAAGTTTCAAGCGTATTGAATGGAGATGTTGTTGTAGGTTGATTGTGTAGAGGATGTGAAAAGAATTTGTTTTAGATCTAGTGTTTAGAGAGGTTTAAAACGATTTTTTAGTGTAGGAATATCCTTAAAAGTGGTGGTTTTCGATCAAGCTTAGAGTAATGGTCAAAAGGGGGATGAATCATACTTTATAACCAACAGAAATTTGCAGATTGTAGCAAGGCATCTGGACACGTTCCCCTATAATGTCTAGATGCAAAGGGGGTTACTCTCCCAACATGCTGGCATTTGGATGCCATGCTTTGTAGCATTCAAATGTCATGCGTTTTGAAGTTTGCATAGCATTTCCTATTCATTCCTTTTGAGCTTCCAAGCCTTGTTTCTGATTCTAAAAACTTTGTAACATATTCTAAAAACTTTGTAACATATTCTTAAACAAGTTTTGCCAACAAAAAGGATTCCTAAACATCTTTTCATCAACTTGATCATTATATCTTGTAGTGGCTAAGATTAAAGGTAAAGGTTGGTTAATAAGATTAGAAATGGTTGTTAATTGAGAAATTTAGGATTGAATTGGTGTTTGTTCGATTATCAGGTTTAAGGGTGTTATAAAGTTGGATTTTAGAGTTGCAACTAAACTAAGTATGAGATACTTACTTGTGTTTTGTGTTTACTTGGCTAGCTATTCAACCAAACTTAATTAACTATTCGACTTAAATGTGAATGTGTTCCTCGTGTTTGGCTAAGCCTAAGGGACTAGGAGGACTAAAGATCCTGAGGTGGTACCCCGATGATCCTTGTGTGATGTTGTCTTGGTTGGAGTTTCATTTAGAAATAATCTAAGTAGATTTAAGATGTTTTTTGGTTCCTATGATGTTAAGGAGGACCCAACACCAATACTATATAGTATTATAAATTATATATACGTATTAGAGTCATGAGTATCTTTATATTGTTGGATAGCTAAAATAAAGATAATAACCTATTGTTTGATGCATGATACATTGATGGGTACTTGTAACGCATGTGACTTATGATGTGTTTTTTTATACACATGTGTTTTCCGTATTCCATACTAGGTTTCAACTCATCCTATGTCAACTTTTCAAGTGCAACTTTGAGTAGATTTTGCAGGGTTGTGGACTTGGATACGATAATCAAGAATACCAAGTTAAGGAGAGGTGAATAGAATTTCACATGTGAGGCTAATATTTAAATTTAGATAGTTAGTGTTTCATGATAAGATCTATAAATACTTGTTCATAAACTTGTAAAATTAACTTAAAAGTAATCCTAAATCATCTAGAGTTTAAATTTTATTTAAATTATTTAGAGATTCTAATAGCTATTTTAGAGATTTTAGTAGAAATTTATACTTGATGTGTCAATAGATGTTAGGGACATATGGCGAGCTATAGTATTTTAAGTTTTAGAGCATTACAATTTTAATGGTATCAGAGCAAAAGTTAATGATCTTTAGTGAAACTAGACAATGAATCCATAAGACAGTGAGATAGCAAGAGTAGGTAAAATATAGGCTAAGGTTGACCTTATGAGCAAATTTATGATTTTAAAATGTAGTTACATAGAATTGTTTTATCTATTATCATTACATATTTTGGAGTTATATATTTATTTATTTTGGAGATATTAGATTTCTACAAAATCTAGTCTTGCTTAGAAATATGAGAAATAGGAATAGAGTATTCGGGTGCAATAAATAGGTGTATATATTGAAGATAGAATAAAATACCTAAATCATTAATTCCTATAAAACATACTATGATAGTATGATTGATATTAATTTTATAACTATAAATAATAGCTGATTAATTACAATCATAAAAATGTATTAAGTATTGGTTAACCAATATAAAATATAAGATTATGCAATAAATAACAAAATAATATATAAGATTTATAATTAGCCATAAGTAGTGTTACTAAATATAGAATATAAGTATTATATATAATCCTCCATAAAAGCATCATTGTAACATGGAACTAATAAAGTACAATTAAATTATGATTGTAACTAGCAAAAGAGAATTATTTATGTATATATATATATATATATATATATATCTATATATTTAGGGTTAAGCTAAAGTACCTTAGTTATTAGTCTTTTACTTCTATAAGATATGATCATACAATAGGTATAAAATGACTTATATGATTATAAAAATTAGGCTATAAACATTTATTCTTAAATACGTATCAATCCTTAATTGACTATCAATTTATAGAATTAAAAGTAAATAAATGTCAACCATATACAAATTGTTATGAGATTTAGTACTTGATAACTCTTTAGAGGCATAATAAATTGATTTGACTAAGAATGGTTGGCCAGCATAGAATAAAATTGAAACTATTAAAGTAAAGAAATAATTACGAATTAATGTGTAGGTATAATTAAAGAAATTATGCAATAAATAAACTTCATAAGGTTTTAAGCAAATATTAGCACAAGAAATCAATTTAAAAAAAAAACAATCAAAAAGAAGAAGAAGTAATAGTCATCCTAATTAATTATAAAAGGAAAACCTATATGTATAATAATACTGAACAAAATTCCTACGTATAGACTCATAATTAACGAAGCAGGAATATTAAAAATAATAATAATAATAAGTACAAAATAAGAGTAGTTATAAAGACTAATGTAATAAATGGTCTTAAATATGCATTAAATCTAGTCGACTAATAATGATAGACTTATATAAAACTAAAAAGGAGACTATTAATGAAAAGTAATAATGATAATAATAATAAAAATCATCCTTATTAATGACAATAAATAAGGAATATACTATGTAACAAATAATTATCCATAATGGTTATAAGAGCATTATTTACCATAAAGTAATAAAACATAAAATCAATAAATGATATCAATACCCACATATTGATCATAGTAACATGTTTGCTAATCTATCAAAATCATTGAAACAAACAGTGACTAAATAATGAAAAAATTTTCAATTTTTAATATATAAATTAAAGTTGTCTAGACTATCTTTCATATAGATGAAAATGCTATCATAATGATAATAATAATACCCATAACAATATCAAAAACACTATCAATAATAATAATTGAATATCATAAAAGGTGAATCAGTTGTCTCGCTACACTCGCTCATAGTGAGAGAGAAAAAAAAAAAGCATAAAAATAAACAGTGACATCTTAATAATAGTGATCAGAATCATAATAATAACCATAACATAATAATAATAACAAGATTAACAACAACAACAATAACAATCACTACAAAAAAAAACAACAATAATAAAATATTCCATAATATAAAATATCTAAACAAGTTTCTACAATGAGCAATCTCGTAATAATAATAAAGAATTTATTGATTTACAACTAACAATGATAACAATAAATCATATAATAAATTAAAAACTTAGTGAAATGTCCATATGTACATTAATACTTATGAATATGATATGGGACTAATGAGTTCTATTTCTCTTTATGGTTGGTTTAAGTCATGTTAAATGCATTAGATGATGTCAATATGTGGTTATCGAGTTTGTCATATCAATTAAGTTGAGTTGTCAATCACGTCAAGTTATCAATCATATCTTTGGCAAGTCTAATCATATTGTGTTACTTATTGGCTCATATTTATGTGTACGTATACTATGATGTATAGTATGTAAACTACTTAGCATTAATTTAAAATAATAAAAAGTATTGAGTATTAAGAGGACAATTGATTAATTAAAGACTAAATTATATACAATGAAGTACCTAATCGATAATTAACAAATAATTGATCTATAACAAAGTCTTAGAAAGAATAAGTTATGTATGCACAACTTTAATGACAACCAATGATAATTAAAATAATAAGAAGAAGCATTTAAATATAATAAAACCTAACAAAACTCACTAAAGCTTAATTAAATGACTCAAGATCCATTGAATAGATCAACTACATGTCAACCTACAACATAATAATTAAATTAGGATGGTAAAATTGATCAAGCATAATATATATTAAAAGAGTGATAATGTCAACATTAAAGTAAAGACAAGGAATAAGCTAATGAAATAATGAAAAGTAAATGAATAAAGTAACATATTAAACCTTAAAATAATAAAAAGCAAAAATAATAACTCACAATGTTAAGTAAATTAAACTAGAATAACATAGTGTAAATAACTATAATAATAAAACGATTACAACAGTTATAATCCATCCTTTCGTTAGTAATAACTAAAATGAGTTGCGCAATAAGGAGTTTTGGGTTGCTCTAAAGTGATGTTTAATGGATTGTAGTAGTACATCGAAAGTGGGAATTAAAAATTTTGAGATTATAGAAGGTAATAAAGTTGGAACTTATTGAATTGATATGGAGCTTAGTCATTAGGCCTTTGATTAGGTAAATAATTAGAATATAAAATTTGAAAATCCAAGATTCATTAAGTGGGGATATAAAATATTATTGATGGAAAATTTTAGAAAATCGAATTTCAATGAAGAGGTTTGCAAAACATATGAAACAAGGAAAAGAAGAAAATCTTATGAATAGAAGTCAAAAGAACACAAATTTACAAATGTTAATGTTAGGAAGATATTAGTTATAAGCTGGTAGTATTGAGAAAGTAATCCAAATAATCTTAAGTTCTTATTAAAATAGATTAAGGGATCAATATGGCAAAAATATCAATATAAGTGGAGAATAATTATAACTAAGATGATCGAAATTCCATAAACAAAGTATGTTAGAGAAACACAAGAGAGAATGAAGTAAAAGAGGGAAAAAAAATGCTATGTAATTAGAGATCTATGCATACTATTAGGAGACAATATATAACATAGACTATTATTTCAGAAGATTAATAATAGACTTATGAATAATCTTGTAATGGGATAAATACTGGAAAATGAAAAAAAAGATCTCAAAAAGCATAAGTGAGCAAGTATGTTGAGACATAATAAGACAACCAATCAAAACAAGAAGTTGCTTGGGAGGTACAAAAAGTGATAAGAAAGAAGTATTAAAAGTATTTCAATGATTCATAAAACTTTCGATAACAAAAGTTAAGAGAGGGTATTTGTAAAACTTAGTCAATAATGTATGGAATAAGGATTATAGGGGAAGGAAAAAAAGAAGCTAAGAAAGGGTATTTTTGGCATTACAAAGTCCTAAAAACCTTATACTTTTAATAAAGCCAAAATACTACGCCATCTCTTAGCCTCTTCCCCTCCTCTCACACGTGTGACCTCTATTGAACAACTTTCCCATGCGAATTTGATCAAGAATGAGAAACAACTCTACAAGTTTAAGGGGAAGGATAAAGGTAAGTCACTAATTCAATTTTTTTTTTTTTTATAATTTTCTTTAGTTTTGATATAAGAAACTAGTTTTTCATCTAGGACTCAATGAGAAATCAATCAATGATTTTATTTCATGGTCTAAAATGTCAAGAATCCAAAGGTGTTGTCAAGTTTCAAGCCCCTAAGGTAAGTTTTGATCTTAAATCCTTGTTTATTCAAAGTTTCAATCATATTGAATGGAGATGTTATTATAGGTTTGATAGGAATCATGCTACTAGAGCCTTAACTCGTAGTCGAGCCCAAGGCCTCGAAGGTCTGACACGACGAGTTCTCTTGCTCCAGTCAACTCCTACTAAGGCCAAACTGATCATGGCTGCTGATCAATTCCTAGTATTGAACCAAGTGATTTCCTATCTCTCGAAAGTTATTTGCTGAATATACTATTGTGGTGCTAATAGACCGACTGTCTCACTTACTCCTGCCCAATATATCCAAGTCAACCCATAGTTCAGCAACATTGATGCTTAGAGGCTAAGAGATCTCGCATAAGTCCTTAGCTACTCTTTCTTGGACGAGTCCACTACTGCACGGCACCTTTGCTTGACTACCCATCTTGATCGTACTAATTTGTCCACATCTTGTAGGGGCATTATCAATACATCGTTGCCACTTATCCAAGCTCACTTAGAGAATCCGTTGCACCTAATCATTACTTTTTATTGAATATTCATTTTTTATCCTTTTGTGTTTTTATCTATTACTTCTTGAAGACAATACCCTTTTTTGTTTTTTTTTTTCCATTTTTTAGACAAGTTGCCCTAATTTCTCGAGTATAAATACCCATTTAATATGTAGCTGCATTGGCCGATCATCATGAATACACTAAATATTTCCTTTTGTGAATATTACTTATGTTAGCTTATTTTCTCTTTCTTCACTCTTACTCTAACCTCTAAGTAAGGCTAAGTAGCAAGTAACCTCATTGAACTAACTCATGCATCATATCGATCTGTACCGTAATGCTTAAGTTAGTTTTTGTTATTTGTGAAGTAATGCTTCTTATAGCAGTGGGTCAAAGCTACGTAGAGGTTCAGTGGAAGTGTTTAGTAAGTAAGAGAGTGGAAGTGGTTGCTTTCATGTTTACATTATTTTACCTTGTTTCAAACATTTGAAAATAAAGCAAGTTCTATGTTAGCAATTTATTTGTCAGTATTGTTACTGTACTATGACTTAGCTTACTAATAGTATGAAAAGTGTATCGTATTGTTAGATTTAGAGAAATAGTTGCATTTGTAACTCAAGTTTGAAGATTGGAATCAAATTTGTCGAGGAAAATGACAGACCCGAGTGTTAATGCCAGTATTAGGGATGACAATAGTGTTGTTGCCTACCATGGTCAACATTCTCAAGGCACCCCTTAGAGTATTGACAAGAGACTTGATGAGGTGGCCAACCTTTTAATTAATTTAACTAGGGTTGTTCATGCATTGGCCTATCGACCTGCTGAGACAATGCACAACACACCACAAGTTGCTCGACTTGCTAAAGGTTAGAATCTCATTTGATAAGTTTAACGTAGAAGAGTAGGTAGACAAGTGAAAAGAAGGATTGAATTGAGAGAAATGGACGACGTTGAGGAAGAAGAGTACAAAGAAGAAGAGCGAGCTAGAGTATCACGACTTGCCAACCATGTGAAGCTTTAGATTCCGAGCTTCAATGGGTCTAGAAGTGTGGATAACTATTTGGAATGAGAGAAAAAGATAGAGCGTATTTTTTATTATTACTAATATGAAGATTACGAGAAAGTAAGGATAGCTGCTATTGAGTTCTTAAGATACGCTGCCATATGGTGGAAGAACTTCCAGGTCATGAGAAGACGAGAAGAGTATAGAGAGATTAATACTTAGCCTAAGATGAAGAGATTACTCATAAACATATTTGTGCCAAATACCTATTTACAAGACACTTTTGCTTAACTTCAAGAGTTGAGGCAAGGAGGCTGAACCATTGATAAGTATGTTCAAGAATTCCAAATGCTTATGATTTGCTATTGAACAATCTCTAAGTTCCTTACTAGGTTGAGGAGTGATATCCAAGACATTGTACAACTCTAGCAATTTACTTCAATGGATGAGGCTATACCGATAGCTCAATAAGTAGAGAGACAGAGAAGAAACAGAATACTCACCTAACCTTCAGCAAGCCGAACTAGTCATTCAAGCCAACCTAGTCAAGGAAGTTACCAAGCTCAGTCAAGTACTGAACCAACTAGGAAGGTGGATGTCCGAGTTGAATAGAAGGGCTGACCTAATAGTAAAGCGTCGACCCAGACATATGAGAAAGGATAAGGATTTGGAAGGAAGATAAGCCAAATCAAGTGCTTCAAGTCCTAAAGGTTTGAACAAATGGCTACTCAATGTCTAAACCAAAGGATTATGATTATTAAGGGAGATGTCTCAAAGGTTGAAGTTAACAGCACGAATGAGGAGCCTAAGAAAAGAGAAATGAAAGATAAGACTAACGTAGATGCTAACCTAATAGAGGAGGATGTGTTTGCCGAAGACTTGGATCAGTTGGCCCTAGTTGTCCAATGAACAATGAGTTTGGAACCTTCACATGAGGAGGAATAGAGAGAGAATTTGTTTCATATCACTTGTAAAGTAAATAATCAACTTTGCACACTAATAGTAGATAGTAAGAGTTGCACCAATGTGGCCTCTACAGATCTGATTAAGAAGCTAAAGTTGCCTACTATGGCACATGTAAAGCCGTACAAGTTACATTGGCAAAACGAAAGAGGGGCACTACATGTAACTCAGTAAGTACTGCTACCAATCTCAATTGGAAATTACTCCGAAAAGATTCTTTGTGATGTATTACCTAAGTGCACTTCACACGTGCTACTTGGACGACCCTGGCTCTTTGATCGAAGGGTTATGCATGATAGGTTTCGGAACACTTATATATTTGAGAAGGATGGAAGGAAGGTTACTTTTAATCCAATGACGTTGAGTTAAGTTAGCAAACTATAGGTTAAGCTTACTCGAGAATCCAAGAAGGCTTTAATCTTGAGTAGAGTCAAGCTTCGAGAAGCTATAAAGGCTGATATGCCAACTTTTCTGTTAGTTAGGAGGCTGCTAAAGTTAAAAGAATGGAATGAACTAATAGTTGAGGTAAGAAAGCTATTGGATGAATATATCGACCTGTTTCTAAAATAGTTGATGGAAGGTTTGTCACCATTCAAAGGTATTGAGCACTGCATTAACTTAATTCTTGGCACTGCCTTACCGAATAAACCAACTTATCGAATGAATCCTGAACAAGTTGTTAAGCTCCAATGACAAGTCAATGAACTATTAGAGGAAGGGTATGTGAGGGAGAGCCTCAATCCTTGTGTTGTTTCAGCGTTGCTCATGCAAAAAAATGATGGTACCCAGTAAATGTTTATTAATAGCCAAGTCATGAACAAGATCATGATTAAGTATCGATATTTGATCCCCTAGGTTGGATGAAGTGCTAAACGAACTGAGTAGAGCTAAGGTCTTTAGCAAGATTAACTAGAAGTCTAACTAACACCAAATTCGAATGAGGTTGGGAGATGAGTGGAAAACTGCATTTAAAACTTGCTATGAACTTTATGAGTAGATAGTAATGCCTTTTGGCTCGTCGAATACTTTGAGCACTTTCATGCTATTGATGAACCATGTGCTACAAAATTTAATTAGAAAGTGTGTTGTGGTATACTTTGAAGACATCTTAATATACAACTCCGACATGTAGAGTCATTGTGAGTATCTCCGTATCATATTAGATGTGCTTCGAGCCGAAAGATTATTCGACAATTTAAAGAAGTGTTGCTTTTGTCAAGAGGAAGTGGTATTTCTAGGTTATGCAGTAAGTAGAGGAGGCTTGTGAGTGGATAGTGAGAAGATTCGAGCAATTGTCGAGTGGCTAACCCCAACCACTTGTGCCGAGATAAAAATTTTCCATAAACTAGCATCCTTTTATAAAAGGTTTATTAAGAATTTCAACACCATAGTCAGACCTCGTACCAAGTTGACAAAGAAGAACATCGAATTTAAATGGGGAGAAAAGGAGTTTTACTAAAGTGAATGAGAGATTGAGTTCTACACCTATACTAACTGTACTTGACTTTGAAAAGATGTATGAGCTGGAATGTGATGCATTAAGCATTGGTATAGGCGCTGTCTTAATGTAAGAAGGCCGACAAACAAGCTTAGAGGACCTCAATTAAACTACTCCATATATGACAAAGAACTCTTAGCTCTTATCTGAGTGCTCCAACTGTGGTAGCATTATCTATTGCCGAGAGAGTTTGTCATCTATATCGATCATAAGTCTTTGAGGTATATTCGAAGTCAGACCAAATTATCAAAGTGGTAAGCGGGGTAGGTTGAATTCCTTAAAGGATTCAATTTTGTGATCAAGTATAAATGAGGAAAGAGCAACATAGTTGTAGATGCTCTTTCAAGAATACATGCGCTCTTGACCAAATTACAAACAAAGTTGTTTAGGTTTGTAAATATCAAAGAACAATATTCCTAAGACCCATACTTAGGTATTGTGTTGATGGAAGGATAGTGGATGAGTGTCATATGGAAGATGAGTACTTATTCTAAAAATAAGGAACAGTACGTGCTGACCTGTTCGTCGAAGGAGTTACTTATCAAGAAAGCCCACAATAGAGGACTCTTCGAACATTTTTAGTGAAAGGAGAATGCACAAGCAATTGAATGGATGGTTCTTTTGGCCAAGAATGAGGCAAGACGTGCATCAAATTGTTGAGGGTTGTGCAAGAAGGCCAAATGCCATGCCGAGCAAGGAAAAGCAATGTCTATACCCATTCCGACTAAACCTTGGATTGAGTTGAGCATGGACTTTGTCCTCTAGTTACTAAGAACAACTCGAGGCAAAGATTCCGTAATGTTCATCGTAGATAGATTCAATAAGATGGAACATTTTGTGCCTTACTTTAAGACTAACAATGCTTCGATTATTGCTTCTCTTTTTTTGTAGGAAATTATTAGGTTTACGGCATGTTGAGATGTGTAGTCTTGGATAGAGATTCAAAGTTCTTGAGCTATTTTTAGAGAACTTTGTGGTAACGAATGGAGACTAAATTACTATTCAGCACTTCCTATCATCCCCAAATTGATGGCCAAACAAAGGTGGTCAATCTCACTTTGGAATAATTGCTTTAAGCTGCAATAAGGAAGAACTTAACCAATTAGGATGTCTATCTGCCAGTGGTAGAATTTACTTATAACCAAACAAAGCATGACACCACTAAACAGATCCCCTTTGAGGTAGTTTATCATTTTAATTCTGAATTGCCTCTTAATCATGCCCTTATACCCTTGCTTGAGAAAGAAGACCCTAATACAAGAGATTGAGCCCAATCCCTATAATATACCTATGAGAAAGTTACTCGGTAAATTGATCAAGCGGCTAAGAAAATGCAAGAAAAAGCCAAAGGGGAGGAAGTTAGTACAATTTTAGCCTGAAGACCTCGAATAGTTACACTTGAGCAAAGAGGGGTTCCCGAACAAAAGAAAGAACAAGCTATCCGCCTAAGTTGAAGGCCCCTTTAAAATCCTACAAAAAGTCAATGACATTGCTTATAAGTTAGAGCTACTCAACGATTATGGGGTTTCCAACACTTTCAACATTATTGACCTCAGTCCCTATCACCTTAAAGAAACATTGAACGAGGACCAGTTGAATTTGATCTCAAATCTAAATCAACTTAGAAGGAATGTGATGGGTTATCGACTATTGGCCAACTCACTCGTGTATGCCTCAGAGGCCTCTAGTCCCTCACCCGAAGAATTCTCTCTTGCCAACCTACCAATGACAAGAAACAGTATACAAGAGGTGAATGGTTGAATTCCTTGAGAGCTTTAGGTTGTTATATTATGCTTTGTTTTTTCTCTTATGCCGATGCTAACTATCCTCTAGCCAAGAGCTCTATGCTGAGTGATCTCACCTCCAACTATTGAGAGTTCCTACCCAGTAATGAGAGCTAGCCTCTTACCGCCGAGAACTTCTCTCTCAGCCTCCCTCTAACTCTCACTGCATTCCTTCTCGTCTCAACCTTTTTGTTACTGTAACATCTTAATTCCTCTCACCCACTGTGAATAGAGAATCTTTGTATAGAACCCATGTTACGCTGCTACCTATCCATTTCATCTGATATTGTACTATTTTTCTCTCTTTGTCATTTTTCCTTTTTTCCCTTTTTCATAAGTACTAGGAATCCCCCTTTTCATATACCTTTTTGTAATTTCTTTATTTGTAATGTTACCCTAGAGACTTACTATAAATAGTCCATTTTCCTTATAAGTCAGAATCATCTTACCTTACAAAATAGACATTGAATATATGGTTCTTACGTGACTACCCTCTCTAAGTCTATTTTTATACACTCTTATCTAATCTTGCCAAATAGTTTAGGATTAGTGGCAGGTGAACCTTGACCTCAACTTATGCATCATATCAAGTGAAGTATCAAGTCATATCGTATTCGTTAGTGTGTCATATCCTCTAAGCAGCTTTACGTCAGGTACTCTAGTTAATTCGTTGACCTACCCACTCTATTTTCTTCGATATTTTGAAGGACCCATTAGTTCAAATCTGCTACGGTAAGTTCTAATGATAACCAAGCTCCTAAACACATCATATAATTCTTAGTATTAGAGCTTGAGGTTGTGACCAAGAGCTATGTGGTGATAGCCCCTACTAGTTTGCTGTTTGTGATACTCTATTTTCATTTAGAAGAACAGAGCAAGTTTATAGTTCACAATTCATGCGATATTTGTGTATGTAAGGATTCCTTGTGTGAAGAGTATTTTTTGACGCTTCGTTTTGAGAATATCGAATCCTAGTGTTTAAGGAGAGATTAATGATGCCAAGAGTGATGCTCATGGTTGTGGTCAAGTTACCTAACAAACATCACGTCCTACTAATGAGCAAAATACAAGACCTTGCTGTTATTGTGGCTAATTTAACTGTTTCAGTATAGAGAGTCTTAGTAACTGGGCCACGAGAGAAAGTTGTTGAATAGGGCCGAGAAATGAGAGATAGGTCAAGAAGACAGATGAATGAACTACGTACACCAAAGCCCATTCTAGTGAACTAAGCATTACTATGACGTGCCAAAAGAATGATGAGAAGGAGGTTAGAATTAGATGAAGTGGAGGAGTATGAAGAGGAAGAACAATATGTTGAAGTTAACAAGTGTGAACTTAGGGTTCTTAGGGGCATCGAACACCTCAAAGCACAGATTCCGAGCTTCAATGGGTCTAGTAGTGCTGACGACTACTTGGACTGGGAAGAGAAGATCGAGAAGATATTCAACTTCTACGATTATGAAGATGTTGTCCATATTTGAGTAGCTGCGTTAGAATTTTCTGGATATGTAACAATGTGGTGGAAGAAACTGTAGAATGTTCGCTTGAGGGCTTGACGCAAAATCCAAACATGAAATGAGATAAAGAGAGTTTTGAGAAGTAGGTTCATTCCTGAACACTATGAGCAAGATACCTTTCGACATCTACAAGATTTAAGATAGGGCAACCGGTCAATGGATGATTATGTCCGAAAGTTTTAGTTACTCAAGATCTAATGTGATGTTAATGAACTCAAGATGCGAACTATTGCAAGGTTTATTCCTGGGCTAAGGATCAAGATTAGTAACATAGTAAAGCTACGGAGTCTTGCAACTCTGGATGAAGCCATCAAGGTAGCATAGAGAGTCTAAAGGTAAAGGTAGAACTAAGTTAGTTGAATCTTGAATAGCCGACCTATGTTGTCAAATAGGCGTGGCATGCCAAGCCTACTAGATAATGACCGAGCATCAAACAGTTTTGAGGTGGAACATTGAAGGCAAGTGCCAATCGAATTAGAAGAAGGCTGAGGTAAAAGTAAGGCCGAGGAACCTAAGGTCTGAAGAGACCAAGGTCAAAGCTTAGGAAGAAAGACTTGAGAAATCAAATGCTTTAAATGTCTCAATTTTTGGTATATGGCTAGCAATGCCCGAACCACTGAGTCATGATTATAAAGGGAGACAAGCCTCAATTTGAAGTAGAGAGTGCGAGTAAAGGAGAGAAAGAGATGGGAGTTGAACAGATGCTAGAAGAGTTTCAAGAAGACCTCGATGCCGAAACACCTCTTGAGGGCAGTACTGAGTGCTGTTTTGTTGTTCGATAGTCTCTTAGTGCA
This sequence comes from Lumnitzera littorea, assembly GCA_024138015.1. Taxonomy (NCBI): domain Eukaryota; kingdom Viridiplantae; phylum Streptophyta; class Magnoliopsida; order Myrtales; family Combretaceae; genus Lumnitzera; species Lumnitzera littorea. The sequence goes on from JAMXBB010000005.1 coordinate 94,692,715, forward strand.
TTTGTGGCTAATGAGAATAAATAAAAGGAGAACCTCTTCCATACGAATTGTCAAGTGAATGGAAAGTTATGCACCTTGATCATTAACGGAGGGAGTTGTACCAATATCATAGCATAAGGGGTAGTTAAGGCCATGAAATTACCAACCCTCCCATACCTTAAGCCATACAAGATTCACTGGTCCAACGAAAAAGGAGGCTTACATGTTGCCAAACAGGTTAGAGTATCAATTACCATTAGTGATAGGTATAGGGACAAGGTGTTATATGATGTCCTCCCTATGTACACTTCCTACATATTACTCGGCTAACCATGGCTATTTGACTCGAGAGTGTTGTAAGATGGGTATAGGAATACCTATATGTTTTAAAAAGATGGGAAGAAAATTATACTAACACCCATGAGTCCTAAGGAAGTGCAAGAAGCCTAAGAGAAGGTTGCTAGGTCACTACAGCGGAAGTCCTTAGTGATTTCTTGAGCCCAGTTTGCCCAGTTTGCTCGAGAAGTTAAGGCCGAAAACTATGTGCTCCCTTTAATTAAGAGACTCTTAGAGGTGAAAGAAGCCGAGAGCTTAACTATCGAGGTACAACAACTACTTTAAGACTATGCCGACCTATTTCCTGATAAGATGTTGAAAGGTTTACCTTCCTTAAGAGGCATTGAGCATTGCATCGAGCTCCAGCCTAGAGTTGTCTTATCAAGCCGACTTACTTATAAGCTCAATCCTGAGCAAGCAGTTGAGTTGAAGAAACAAGTGGATGAGTTGGTAGACCGTAGATACGTCCAAGAGAGTATGAACTCATATGTTATACCAGTTGTACTAATACCTAAGAAAGATGGGTCGTAGAGAATGTGTATCGATAGCCACGCCATCAATAAAATTACCATTAAGTACCGATATTTGATCCTATGGTTAGATGATATGCTCGATGAGTTGCATGGTGCCCACATCTTCTCGAAGATTGACTTAAAGAGTGGTTATCACCAAATACAAATGAGACTTAAAGACAAATGGAAGATAGCCTTTAAGATAAGGGATTGTCTGTTCGAATGGATGGTAATGCCATTTGGCCTAACTAATGCGCTGAGTACTTTTATGTGGCTAATGAATCATGTGCTTAGAACATTGATTGGCAAATGTATTGTAGTTTATTTTGATGACATTCTGGTCTATAGTGCCAACCTCATCACTCATGTTGAGCATTTAAGATTGGTGTTTAACATTCTCTATGCCAATAGCTTATTCGGTAACCTAAAGAAATGTGTGTTCTATCAAAGGGAGGTTATATTCCTCAGATATGTTGTTTCAAGGAAAGGAGTTCGAGTTGATGACGAGAAAGTGAGAGTGATTCTTGAGTGGCCTACTTCGATTAGTGTTGCTGATGTCAAGAGCTTCCATAATCTAGCTTCGTTTTATCGGAGATTCATTCAGAACTTCAGTTCCATAACTATGCCTTTAATCGAATTGACCAAGAAGAACACTAAGATTAGATAGTTAGAGAAAGCTTAGAAAAGTTTTGAAGATGTAAAATCTAAATTTATGTTTGCACCAGTACTTGCCCTGCTGGATTTCAAGAAATTTTTTGAGGTAGATTTCGATGTATTTGGCATCGACATTAGTGCTATCATTATGTAGGAACACCATCCAATTGCTTATTTTAACAAGAAACTTCGCAGTGCTACCCTAAATTACTCAGCATATGACAAGGGGTTCTATGCCCTTGTTTGAATATTACAGAACTAACAGCATTATTTGTTGCTGAGAGAATTCATCATCTACTTAGATCATGAGTCCTTCAAGCATCTTCGTTGATAAGAATCAACCCCTTAGACCAATAATACGTAGCCGAGCAAGAGGACTTTGAGGACTCGCTCAAAGGATACTAGGTCTAGGCTATGGCTAAATGGGGATTCCTATCTCGAACTGGTCTCCTACCGACCTGACTATCAGATCCTTACTTATGTCAGATCTGTTCCTGTTCAATAATGATGCTTTATCCTAGAGGATGGCCTAAGAATAATCAAGGCAAGCTTCCGATCCAACTATAGGCATCCGACCCCGAATCAAGCTTACTTCTCTTTAGAAGAACTAATTGGTCCTCGGCCTAATCCAAATCAAGCCAGCCCCTGACTACTGCCAACACTTTCTATTTCGTCTACTTTGTATTATAGTCCTAACTCTCATCCACCACATGACACGTGTCTTTTGGCATGATTTTTCTAGAAGGATTCTTCACTTTTCACACTGAATATTCTATCTCTTTTGCCCCCTTTCAATAAGTTTCATGTAACCTAATTGTAGAATACCCTTTTTTATCTTTTCATACATGTAAAGTAACCCTAGTGGATGGGTATATAAATCCCCACTTTCTTGTACACAGTATTAATGAATCAATACAAAATTATTCACTTGAGCAAACTTAGTGTTCTCGTTATTATTTAACTCTTATCTATTCTCTTAAGCAAAAAGTAATGACAAGTGACCCTTCAGTTCGAACCAGTATGTCATATTTAGCAGATTGTAAGCTAAGTAGGATCGAGTAGTGTGTCATATTCGTTTGGTAGTTACTGTAAGCCCCAAAGTTAAGCCTCAAAGTTCAACCAAGTAACCGTAAAATTGAACTTAGAACCCAAGGTTTAGGGCGATCGGTTAAAAGATCCGATCAAACCCAAATTATAAACTATTGAGAAGAATATTAGTAAAAATGACCCCATAAACTTAAATTTAAGAAAATAAGTACTAAAATAGGAGACTATAAAATTTTCAAATTTTAAGCATAATAACTACTAATTACCAAAAAGGCAAAAAGTGTAATATAATAACTAATAAATTATTAGAGATAGATTATATGTATACTAAAAGTTTTAGAATGACCAAAATAATATTTAGGAATGTTCACGTGTACCCCACATGTATTTACGTGTAGATAAAAATACGCGTAATTACTAAAATTGGCCGAAAACTAAGCAAATAATTAAAGAAAATTATAAAATAATTGAGGAAAAATCAGAAGGGTGTGGAATGATGTAAACTTGGTCGTGGCATGTCAGGATAAGGAAAAGAAAAATTAACCAATAAGAATTAAGCAACACAAAAGCCAAAATGTAAGGGATAAAGTAATTGTCTTATCTAATTTAATGCACAATAATTACACTAAAGCCCTATAAATAGCAGGAAAAATCCAGGAACTCATTTGGACAGTTGGGAATCAAAGAAAATTAGGGAGAGTCGAAAATTGAGAGAAAAATTCGGTTTGGAAAAAAATTAGAAAAATCTGTGCAATTAGGGCTTCTAAAGGGAACCCCCACCAGACGAGCAGCTGGAAGCGGACGGCCACCACCAACACACGGTGGTGGCAGCGCCCAGGCCGGCCGACAAGGCCACGGCGGCCCGCGGTGGCCGGAGCCACCCAAATCGGTGAGTCCGATTTCCAGCCCGATTTTGTGAAAATTTGTAAAAATAGTAATTATAATTAGAAAATTATGAATTTTGTTATTCTGAGATATTTTTGTATGTAGTTTGTAGGAAAAATATTATTTTGATGAAATTATGTTCCGTAGTATATGGTCCCTAAGAAATTGTGCAAAACCGAGCATGATTAAACCGGAAATTAAATAGGCTTAGGGATGTAGTTTGGGGCTCAAAATTTTTCTGTAGGATACTCATGTGACATAGAACAGTGCTATGAAGCCCTTTTTCAAAAATTTATTTTCGAAATTTTTAGATAATTTTTAGGCTCTAAAAAGAGGCATAAAATGGGTAATTTATGGTTAATTATGTAATTAAATGATTAATTTCTGATTTAGTGAATAATTACATGTTTTAGGATGTTAAGATCTGATGGAGTATGATACTTATAGCATTTAGAGTGTTAGATGTAATTATTAGGTTAATTATGTAGTAAATTAGTAATAGAAAAACATAGTAAATTATGAGTTAATTTTGTAAATTAGAATAATTAGGTGTAAAACCTGATCTAGGATGAATTTAGATATTTTGAAATAATAATTGGTGTTTAGAGATGGTAATTAGGGTAATAGAAATATTAGAAATACATTATGTGCATAATATGCAATAATGCATAATGTGTAATTATTGAAAATATAATAAATAGAAAATATTATAATAAAACTTGATATTTTGAGAATAATAAAAATGCACAATAAATCTGATAGGAAACTTGAATTTATGTAATTATATGAAAAATGTAAAAATTTGTCACATTAGGAGTGAATTCGGTACACTGATATGGATTTAAGTGTATCGAGTAAAATAAACACTGACAAAGGGTAATGATGGTATTTAGGTTATCGGGAAATAATGTGATTAATTTCACATTATGGGTTGAAACTAATTTCTAGGGTTGGAATATAAAACGCTACTTAAAAATCGAACTAAAAACCTGATTTAGAAATCGATGCGAAAACCGAACCTGAACCTAACCCCAACCCTAGAATAATTGTAAAAGACTTAATACCTAGATAATTGGGCATATTAAACCTTAAACAAAGCCTAACAAGAAGCATTATAGGATAAAACGAACCTATAACAATTATATGAAAAGCTGAAACCACGTTCGTGTTATAGGGATAACCGGCGATGGCCTGAGCAAATCGGACCTCGAGTGAGCGAGCGAGGAGTCGAGGTAAGTTGGGATTAATACGTTGCTGTATTTTTTGGAGGCTTAAGATTATGCTTGGTTGTGCTTGTTAGATAGTTGAATGTATGCATGTGCTTGATTATGGGTGATGCCATGATTTTGTTTGTTGCTCTGGTACATACTGTATGAATTGTATGTATTGATTGGTCACCCTAAATTGGACTTAATCAAATATACGACCAGTAATCATAATCGAACATGCATGGCAACCCGTTAGGGGATTTAGGACTCTCCGGCCAAATACCGACCCCTTCGGAAGGGATAGCGCAGGATTGCAAAATGGTCCCTTCTTCATCCTCAGTCGAACTAAGTGACAGGAGAGGAGGTCGCGGCGGGGATGAAGACAGTGGTTCGAAGGTAGTCGCGGGAGGAGCAAGGTCTCCATTACACAAGCCTGGGTTTGGTCGTGAGCTGTTGCATTAACGGTAACTCCTCAACCCGGATTAGAGCGGGCGCAATTTCTCTAATCTCACGACGGGCCGGACAACGTCGTGCGATGGCATTTGCTTGCACATGCATTGCAACTAATAAATGATTGAAAACCTTGTTGTGTGTATGGTATAGTTTTAAGTCCTCCGTCCCTACTTACTGAGCTGTGGTTGCTCACATCCCTATAGACGTCGTGCAGGTGCTGGCTAAGAAGCGGCAACAACTACTCTGAAGCTAGCAACTGCTGGATCCTGGGGAGTGAGGAAAAACATTGAAGAATCAACACATGTTTTACTTTTCATTTCTAATTAATGTAATAACTGAATTATAGTGATTATATATATATTTCCTCACTTTCTTAGGTAAATGATTTGTTTAAATTACAAATTGTCTACTTCAAAGCGGGTTAGTCGTGGACGCCTTGTGTAGATCAGGTCTAAGATAGCGGTTATAAGGCCAACTTCTATCTTAGGGTGGTTTACACGGCGGGGTTGTTAGGACTCTGCCGCTTCGGGGCGTGACAGTTACCATGACTTTGATAACTTTTTCCCGATTTTTTTTTTATTCACTTTGTTGTGGTGCCACTCCATATATTCAACCCTAGAGACACATCATCCGTAGGCAACAAAAACTTTCTGGATATCATGCCAAATGAGTTGAATTCTTGGAGTCTTTCTATTACGCCATCTATTATAAGAAAGGGAGTGCCAACATTGTGGTAGATGCTCTTTCTCATCCTCATATACTCATCACAACATTGTAAGCCAAGGTTCTTGGATTTGGCACCCTGCCTGATTAGTATGAACATCATCTACATTTTGGGCTCCTAGTGGCCAAGTACAATGTTGGGGGAGCTATAAACGGATTTTACTTAAATCAAGGGTTTTTTATGAAAGGTAAGCAAGTCTATATACCAAGTGGTTCAATAAGAGAACTACTCATCCAAGAAGACCATGTTAGGGGTTTAGTTGGCTATTTTGGGGAAAAGAGGACGGTTGAAATATTGAAAGAACATTTCTATTGGCTTGGGATAATGAAGGATGTATGCTGAATTCTACAAATGTGTGAGGTGTGTAAACATGTAAAGGGAAAGAGAAAGCCATATGGAGAGTACACACCCTTACCTATACTAGAGCGGCCTAGACCAACCTAAGCATGGTGGTGGTAGATCAGTTTAGCAAGATGAGCCATTTCATTCCTTGCCATAGAACAAATAATGCTTTATTCGTCACTAAACTCTTTTTGTAGGAAATTATGTGATTGCATGGTATACTAAGAAGTATTGTGTCTGATCGTAACTCAAAGTTCACGAGCTTTTTTTGGAAGACCCATTAGAAGAAGCTCAGCACTAAAATCATGCTCAGTATTTCTTGCCACCCCCAGACAAACAGCTAAATTAAAGTTATAAACAGGACAGTCGGCAACCTCTTGCAAGCTATTGTTGGGAAGAATTTACATGACTAGGATTTATGCCTGTCTATCATAAAGTTTGCTTACAACTACTTCGCTCATAATTCAACAAGAAAACCTCCGTTCGAGGTCATTTATGGACTTAGCCCTAGATTTAATTATCAATTTGACTATACTAGGGAAAAGCCAACCCAGCCTACAGCGAGCTAACGTATTCTAGAAGTTACATCAGAGAGTTGCCGAACAACTAGCTGAGACTATGGCCCGACAGAGGGAACAAGGAAGCCAAGGAAGGAGCCAGGTCATTTATACCCCTAAAGACCTTATTTAGATCCATCTAAGTAAGGAACACTTCCTTGGCAAGAGGACAAACAAACTATCTACCAAAGCAGATGGACCTTACAAGATCCTTCGATGTATTAATGACAATGCCTATGAGGTTGAGTTGCTCAAGGGGTACAGCATGTCAGCTACATTGACCACATTCAACATTGGCAACCTAACCCACTATGTGCCAAATGACAATGAAGATCATGATTTGAGGGCAAATCTTCAATAACCCTAGGGAGCTGATGGGTTATCGACCGCTAGCCCACTCACTTACGCACGTCTTTAAGGCCTCCAATCTCTTACCCAAAGAATTCTCTCTTGCTAACCTACCGATGACGAGAAACAGTACATAGAAGGTGAATGGCTAAATTCCTTAAGAGCTTTGGGTATTATACTATGCTATGTTCTCTCTCTTGTACTAATACTAACTATCATTTGGTCGAAGGCTTTACATCGAGTGATCTGACCTTTAGCTACTAAAAGTTCCTACCAAGTAACAAGAGCTAGCCTCTTACCATCGAGAACTTCTCTCTTCGCCTCCCTCTAACTCTCACGGCATTCCTTCTTGTCTTAGCCTCTTTGTTACTGTAACATCTTGATGCAAACAAAGAATCTTTGTACGAAACCATTGTTGCACTGCCACTTATCTATTTCATTTGACACTATACTATTTTTCCCTTTTTGTTGTTTGTCCTTTTTGCCATTTTTCATAAGTATTAGGAATCCCCCTTTTTATATGCCTTTTTATAATTTCTTTATTTGTATTATTGCCCTTGAGACTTACTATAAATAGTCCATTCTTCTTATAAGCTGAAATCAATTTACCCTACATAATAGACATTGAATATACGGTTCTTGTGAGTCCTTAAAAGTTCCTTAGTGTATTATATTCTTTGGAGCTGTTCATAAATTTGCTTACTTTCTTTCTTTACTGTCATTTCATGCACTTCCCATCACTCATTTCAAGCTTTTGACAAGCTTGAACCCATCCTTATGAACGACCCTATCTACTCTTGGCTCTAGTCCAAATTAGGGTTGATTGTGTAGAGGATGTAAAAAGATTTTTTTTTGGATTTGGTGTTTAGAGAGGTGTAAAATGAGTTTTAGGAATAGATGAATCCTTCGAAGTGGTGGTTTTTTATTAAGTTAGAAGTAGCAATCAAAAGGTAGATGAATTGTATGTTAAAACATGCAGAAACCTGCAAATTATAACAAGGCATCCAGATGTGCCCCCTCCGCTCCATATCATCTAAACATTAGGGAGGTTACTCTCCTAATATGCTGGTGTTTGGATGCCATGCTTTGTGGCATCTGGATGCCACACCATATGTTTTAAAGGTTGCATAGTTTTTCCTATTCATTCCTTTTGAGCTTTTAAGCCTTGTTTTTTATTCAAAAACCTTTCTAGCATATTTTCAAACAAGTTTACCAACCAAAACAATTCCTAAACATCTTTTCATCAACTTAATCCTTAAACCTTACAGTGGCCAAGATTGAAGGTGAAGGAGTTTAGTTAATAGGATTAGAAATGGTTGTCAATTGAGAAATGCAGGACTAAGTTGGTTTTTGTTCTATTGTTAAGTTTTAGGGGTGTTATAAAGTTGGTTTCCAATACTACAGCAAAACTAGGTATCGGATGCTCATGTTGTGTGTTTGCTAAGTTACCTATTCAACCAAACTTGATTAACCATCCAAATTAAATGTGAATATGTCATATGTGCTTGGTTATACCTAAGGGCTTACGAAGATTAGAGATCTTAGGGTAGTAATTTAATGATGCTTGCACAACATTGTCCTAAGTGGAATCTTGCTTAGAAATAATCGAGGTAGATTTATGACGTTCTTTAGCTCCTAGGGTGTTAGGGAGGACCTAACACCTGTACTATATGGTCTTATAAATTATATATATGCGTGTTACGTTCGTAAGTATCCCTATGTTATTTGATGGCTAAAACAAAGACAATAACTTCTTGCTTGATACGTGATACATTGGTAGGTACTTGTAATGCACGTAACTTGTGATGTATTGTTCATGTACATGTATTTGCCATATTTTATACTAGGCTTTGGCTCATCCTATGTTAATTTTTCAATGTAAGTTTAAATAGATTTTGTAGGGTTGTAGATTTGGATACAATAATGAAGAATTGTTGGTTGGGGAGAAGCGAATAGAATTTTACTTGTGAGGATAATATTTGAATCTAGATAGTTAGTATTTAATAATAAGATCTAGAAATACTTATTCATAGACTTGTAAAATTTACTTAGAAGTAATCCTGAATTATTTGAAGAGCTTACATTTTATTAAACTATTGGAGATTCTAATAATTATTCTGGAGATTTTAGTGAAAATTTACGCTCAATGTGTCATTAGATGTTAAGAACATGTTGTAGGCTTTAACGTGCCAAGTTCTAGGGTGTTATACAAAGCCTCAACTTCAGTTCAAAACCTTTGTTAGTTCTAAAGTTTTTTCTTCGATATGGACTTCTTCTGCTGGTTTTCTTTCCATAATTTTGAGTATACAATATTTATGATACTTTTTAACTGAACACTAAATAAGCTTGTTAATAAACATTTAACATAATGTTTTCTAATTATAAAAACATCTTAAAAATATTTAACATTCTCACCCTTTTATACAATCAAATATTCATACTATTACATACTCTCACACTCCACCTTAAATGATTATTACATTAAAAAATTATTTGATCACCTTTTATCCCTGTTTTTATTACCATTAATATAAGGGAACGCTCTGTTAAAGAAAAAATAGCAAAATATCTATAGAACATTGCTATCAAAACATTCTTGTTTTCACATTCAAAAATGATTTCACATAAAAAAATAAGTATGCTAATTCATAGAATATCATATCAAAATATTAAGTACTTGATATATACCAAAAGATGTAATACATTTGAATACGGAAAACATTAATTTTCTTTTTGAGGGAAAATAATTTTTTACGCTTTTCTCCTTCTCTAGGTTTATCTTTTCAAAAATATGCTCCTTAGCAAAAAGTTAGCGGGATAAGGAATACATGTTAAAAAAATGAGACTAAAACGATTATTCCAAATCATAATTTTTTCTTTCCAACTGAGATTATTACTAATCAATAATCATGTCCATCCAAGCTTTTGCCTTGGAATTTGCAATCACTAAAAACCTATATGTTGTTGAACTTGAACAGGCTTAGTTCCTTTAAAATTCAAGCTCATTTTGTAATTTAAAATTTCTTGAGTCTTAGTTAGCTTATTGTTCCAGTAAAAGCAATTATTTTCTAGAAACATGCATAAACCTTTTGATAGTCATATGTTTAATCTACCTTGTACCCTTTTCTTTAGTTTGGATACTTCATTCGATAGTTTCTATTCTTCACAAAAGTTCCTTCCTTCAGATTCTTCCGCTTAATTTTAAGTTGTTCTACTATTATACAAACTGTTTTGTCTTTTAAGAGTATTTTCCTTTTCCAAAGCATAAACTAGTTGTAGAACATTTGTTTTGTAACTTGCTAATAGCATATTCAATTTTTTAATCGCTTTTTTGGAATTTAATAAGCAGAGAATTTTTTTTTTTTCTTCCAGAATCTCCTTTTCTTCTTTTAACATTAAATTTTTTTTTTCAAGTTTCAAATTCTTGACTTTTGCTTTTGATAAAGCAACCAATAATTTTTCAGTTTCTTTACAACATCACCATAGAAATCATCAACGTTGCTAATTTTTTCATATACTGCACTTAATTTTTCCCATATATTTTTTTATAGTTTTACAAGAAGAAACTAAGTCAAATTCAAAAGGATGTACAGTACTTAACGGGATATATTATTCCCTTGAATTGGTTAATATATATTTTATATCTTCAGTTGTTGCGATCGTAACTGGATTGCCTTATTTTCATTTTCAAATGTTGATATATGTTTCCTAATCTGTTCCTAAATATACGTCCTCATCCTCATTTCCATTGAGCACAATTAGTGCCTTCGAAATAAAGAACTTTATCCAATATTTGACTCTATGTCATTGGATCCCCTTTTTATTTATTTATTTATTTGCTAGGAGAAACTACATAACACATTCACTAAAAACGCCAGAGTATCGAACATAAATTACAACTCGTAAAGAAGATGAACTAAATGATCAGACCTAATCAACCTAAATAAAGGATTTGGAAGATTTCCATCCCAAAAACATGCTTACGAGCCCCTTTTTCCTTAAGTAGCAACCTAATTGACTCATCTATTTGCTTTCCTATTTACAAGGGATAGTGAACAAGATATAAAGGATGATTTCAATAAATGGATATCATCTAAAATTGCACCAACAGACTAGCAACTTCCTTAACCTTGCAAAGAGTTGAAAAGAAAGGAAGAATTTGTTTCTACTACAATCTTGCTCCAACACTTCTCCTTTGCCCACTTACGAGCTTCTTGCACTGCCTCTGCTTCTACCACTAAAAAGTCATTTGCTTTTAGACTTCTACCAACTACAACCAAAAATATACTTGCACTGTCACACACCACTATACCTAAGCCAACCACTTGATGTCTCATACTCAACGATCCATCACGATTGAGGTTTATCGTGCAATTGTCAGGAGGTTTTCATTTGTCTAAAGCTTTATTAGCATACTGGCTTAATTTTCAAATACCAAACTGCTTAGTGACACTTTAGAATTTAGAGATAGTAGCATGTATAGCTATAGTAACTTTCCTCAAATCCGACATATAGTGATTAAAGATACATATACATCATTGCTTCCAAATATTCCAACAAGTGAAACCTATGACTCCCATTAACTGTTTGAATTGTTCCTTTGACAAACATGATTTTTCATGCACCCCATGAATCCATCTATCAAAGGATGTAATCATTGTCTAGTCTATTCTGATTCCCAAAATTTCTAACCCTACCGGTCTTGTCTAACTACACAACAAAATAATGTATTCAATCGTTTCTACCCTTCCACAGAATTGATAGGTGCTCGAATCTTTCACATGCCTTTAGTATAGATTCTCGTTCGTACTCAAAGCATTGTGACATTATATCCACATAAAATGCATCTTAGGCAAGCACTTGGCATTCCAAATCAATTTCCATATAGCAAGTTCAATGTAATGAGAAGAAGAAGGTTTACTTACCACTCTCGTAAAGTTTGGCATGAAATTAGCATGGTAGGTAGATTTGACACTATAATCTTCGTCTTGTTCTAAAGGCCATATTATGCTATCACTTTCCATGTTTCTTCCAATAGGAATTTGGACAATTTGTTCAGCTATCTCAGAGGGAAAAATTGTTAGATGCGGTCTTGTCTCAAACTACCTTCTTTGGCATTCAAAAGGTTAAACACCCACTATACTTGGTTGTTTCGTAGATCTGAAATCTGCAGAGGCTTTTTCATAATTGGTGTGACAATCTATGGGTCATCCCACACTCTTATGGTGTCTCTAGTACCTATTCTACAACTATAATTACTTTGCACCACTTCTTTACCCACTAAAATGCTTCACCATACCCAAGAAGCTCTTCCCTCAAGCTTAACTTCCATGAACCTATCATTAGGGAAGTAAACACCATTAAACACCCTTGCCAAAAGTTGATCCGAGTAAGTAAAGAGCCTCCATGCTAGCTTACCAAGCATTGCATCATTAAAGGCTTCTAAGTCCTTAAAGCCTAAGCCACCCTTAATCCTTAGAAACTGCCAATGAGTCCCAATTCTTCCAATGTATTTTTCCTTCAACTTCATTGTTTCCCTACCAAAATCTAGATATTAATGCCATGACTTCTTTATACAATTTTCTTGGGAATTTAAAAATAGCCATGGTATATGCAATATTAGTTTCACTAACATCTAGGAAAAACATGGAGTCATTTACAAAAAAATGATGAGTTAACTCTAGGTACGCAGATTTAATCCTAATTCCTTTAATCTCATTTCCATCTACCGCATTAGTAATTAAACTAAAAAGTACATCGACAACAAATAAGAACAACTAAGGAGATAATAGGTCTCCTTACCTAATGCCCCTAGAAGGTACAATGCGACCCACTCTTTTACCATTTAGCATAAAGTTATAAGACACTGATGCCACTGTAAACATGATCCATTTGACCCATTTTTCATGAAAACCAAGCTTTTGAAACACCTTTTCTAAAAACATCCAATTAACTCTATTGTATGCTTTCATCATGTCTATCTTAATTACACAATAACATTTTTTCCATCTCTTTTTTAGTTTCAGGTCATGGAAGACTTCATAGGTAACTACAATATTATCCTAGATTAACCGATTAGGAACAAAAGCACTTTGAATTGGAGTTATGACACTATTTAGCTGAGGCTTTAACCTATTTGCAAGAACTTTGGTGATAATTTTGATAGAGAAATTACAAAGACTGACGAGGCAAAAATGACTTAATTCACACACATTTTTCACCTTTGGAATAAAAACTAAGTTAGTTTCACTAATTTTGGATAGGAGAGTACTCGAGTTCATAAAATGGCAAATCGTATTAGTAAGTGAAGCTCCAAGAACATTCTAGTAATTCTAATAAAAGTAGCTTGAGAACCCATTTGGCCCTAAGGCTCTATCTAACCCAAGTTGAAATACTGCTTCTCTCACTTCCCTTAAATCTACATCCTTGATCAACTGCTCGTTCATCGGTCACTCACTAGACAAGGTGTGCTATTCCATACACTTTAGATGTCTTCAATATTCTCCTCTTTGAATATTTTTGTAAAGAACTAAATGAAAAGGTTATTCAACTCCATTTCATCCTCTTTCTATACTCTATTCCCATCTTTAATTTTGAAAACCTTGTTTGTTACTCTTCTATTTGAAGCAACTCAATAGAAAAACTTAGTATTATTATCCCCAAGTGCTAGTTAATTCACCCTCGCCTTTTGCTTCTAATATAACTCTTCTTTAGACAAGACTTTGTCTATAGCTAGCAACAAATGTTCTTCTTTTGAATCATCCATCTCAAGATAATGCTTCACCTACTCAATTGCCAGCAAATCCATCGATTGTTTAGCTTCTTTCACATAATTCAGAATTGCTTCTTTACTCCACTCTTTTAAAAAAAAAGGTAGCATTTATCCAACTTTCGAACCAAAGCAAAATAGCCCCCTTATGATTCATTTTCATTCTACATATGTCAACAGCCTTCAATACTACATTAGTTTTGATTAAATCGGAACAATCGACAATCATGAAGATCTTGTTTACATATGTCAACAACCAATGGCAAATGGTTAGATCTATAAAGGGGTAAATTTGTTACAACGATATCTTTACATTTATTTAACCATAATTCATTTCTAAAGCCCCTACCCAATCTCTCTTTCACCTTACATCCTCTTTTCCGTCTATTACACCATGTGTATAACTAACCTTTAAAACCCAAATCGTACAATTGTACTTTCGATATCATTTGTTGGAAAGCCATGATATTAGAAATAGGCTTAGGGTTTTTACCACTTTCTCTTCTTATGTTAGGTTTTCATTCTAATCCCCTATATAATGCCACGCCTCTCTAACTTGCTTGGAGATATTTACGATTTTCTTCCAAAAAGCCAACCTAAGCTCCAAAACAAGGGAGGCATAAAACCAAGTTATTCTCATCCACTCTTCCCGATCAGACAATCTAACCCCCGTATCAATCAGATTAACATTAGCCCATAGCACTTCTATTTTAGAATCTTGACTCCACTAAATGGCTAGGCCTCCTGATAAGCCTTTCTGGTCAACATAAAAAGAATACGAGAACCATATTTTTCTTAATACCTAATCAACATAATTGCTTCTGTTCTTCATTTCCATTAAAAACACAATTTTGGGTTAATGAATGCAACATACCTTAGATAGGGTCTTTACCATCAAGGATCAACCCAATCTTCAATAGTTTTAGCTGATAAGACTCATGGCAAATGTATGGTTGAGTTGAGCCAACCACGATAGCCCTTAAACATTCTCTCAACTTTCTTATTCTTGACTTCCACCAAATTAGTAAAAGAGAGATTTCTATGCATAACCCTTTTTTGAGTAACCATCGCTTTTGTCCTTTGCCTACTTAGCTTTTGAGCATGCCTTCTTCTGCTAACACCTAGAAGATTCTTGTCCTTACTCTTCTTGGTCCCCATAGTAGAATTTGTTACAATCTCTTCAACTCCTCTTGCTCTTTTAAGGCTCAAAGATAAGAGATGCTTAGCCAATGGCAATGGATTAATGGTGTCTTCATTATATGCAACAAATACTATAGCACGGGATGTTTTGCTCGAGTCTAAAAGAGAAATCAAGCAAAGTGTCTCGACATGTTGGTGGAAAGTTCTTCCAAGGCTTAGATTAGATAGTTAAGAAACTAGTTTTGGTGAAGGAAGAAGGTTTATAGAGTGGCGTTGGTCAAAGGAGTACAAGGCAAAAGTATAGGGTAAGACTGATTTCAGATGAAGGGATGAGCTAAGGTTCAATGGGTAAGAGATTGTAAAGTTTAGGAACATGGTGAGGTCACTAATAGATGTTGACGCAGGTGTTCTAATTGAGTTAAAAGGTGTCTAAGTTTTATAGGTAGTTAGTGATTGAGAATGGGTTTTTGCAACAAATGGGTCCTAAATAAACAAGTAGGCTTCATAAGTGTAGTCTACGGCCACTTAGCTAAAGCCAAACTGCAACCTTCAACAAGCTCTATCACATAATCTATGTCCTTCCCTTTAGATGCTGACTCATCCTTTATATGAAAAGGCAATAACCCCACATCCACCTTACTCCCTTGACATTGCGAATGAATAAGAGGACAACTCCTAGCAGTTACTAGCAAGGAATAGTTAGTTTCAGTAGATGAAGATGAGAAAGTTCTTCCCTAATTATGATGTAACTACTTAGAACCAAAACCACAACTAGCTGATGCTCACAAAGAAGAACCATAAGCAAGAGCTTCACTATCTATAGTTTTTTTCACCTTACATAGATCTAAAGTATGCCCTAGCTTGCTGCAAGCATAACAAAAATCAGTTAAACGCTCATGTCTAAAAGAGATCCCTAAACACTCATTTTGTTGATAAAAAATCCATCGACCTTTTCTTAATAGTTTGTAAACATCTAGTTTTACCTTCACCTAAAGATATTCTTTCCTTAGATTCTCACAATCTTCTACCTTTATTACCATGTTAAGGCAAGCACCAATTCTCTAAACATTAGCATTAGTTAATAGTCACAATGGAAGCCCTTTAATTCTTACCCTGAACTGGATAGTGGAAAAGCAAATATCTTCTAACTTCTGCGATGCATCCTATCTTTCTAAAATAACCGAGCATCCAATGAAAAGCGATGGTTCTAAATGAAGTACCTTCTCAATATTGTCTTACTTATCCGTTTTGCATAAAATAAGATCATTCTGCATAGGTTCAACCTACAACGGTCTAAAACCTACCCATGCTCTCAATAAGATGTTACAAGCAACTTTGCGATTGATCTGCTTTAGGGCCAATATCTTTCTAACAAATAGAAAATCAATAGTAGGTTTCTCAAAGTCTAGTATAAGGAGCTCTTCGTCATCTTGATCAACATTACGAATGTTAGAGGATCTTAAGATGATGATGCCATCAAGGCTTGTAACCAAACTAGAAAGAATGTATTAAAAAGAAACCTATAGAAAACAACTGGTTATAAACTTAATTCAGCAGAGAAACTAAAGACTTTAATGACAAAAACTGTAAAGACAAACTAAGTAAGAGGAATATTAATAAGGCAAACCAAATTAAAAGACAACCTAAAAGGGGTGCTATAATAAAAAAAGGAAGACACAACAAACAGATGAAATATACTACAATTAACTAAGAATGCCTAAGATGGAAGATTTGAGTAAAAGAATAATATGGCAATATCCCATGAAGGAGATGGTAACTCCTATGATAAGAGAGAGAACCATTGTGCTCAAAAGTTTGCACTTTGTGTTTGAAAAATGTGTACCTCTCTAATACCAATTATCAATGCATTCAATCAATTAAGAATAGGGTGGAATTGATTTTTTTTTTATAACTTTACAAAATTTTAAAGTTTTTATGCAAACTTTAGTCAAGATCACTTCTTGACTATTTGATTAAGGTTAGATATTAGAATTTGCTATTTAGTTCTAATTTTGCAATCTTAAAAGGATTTTTCTTAGCTAAAAACACATAACGAGTTCTTGTTCAAAATCAATCAGAGGAGTAAGGAAGAAAAATAATTTAAACCCCATTAAATAGAAAAATACATGAGATGCAGAAATTAAGAGTAAGGGAGAGAGAAATTAAGAACACATCAATGCTCTCTTTAAATATCCTGCTAAGGAATTAGATTTCTACATTTGCGTGTTCCACAATTTTAAAAATAAACAAGGGTACAACTATCAATTTACTCTATCTCACAACCTTGAACCTAGGATTATAAAGACCTAAAGAGTCAACTCGCATTTCCTAAATAGTCTCACCGACATTTAGAAAGTAATATGAGTAAATGAAATCAAGGAATACAAATGGGATTTCTCTAGATTTTAGCATACATTATAGTGAAATCAAATTTAAGGCTTTACCACAAAATATTAGTCTATCTCTTTTCTTTTTCTTCACATCATTTGTATTCTTCAATCTCATGTAGCTCTTCATATAAAAATTTAGTAAATGCTTGAATTTGATAGTAACCATTTTTTGGTGTCAAATAACAATAGATGCACATTAATAATAACAATTATTATTATTATTGGTTTAAAATCGAAAACCACTAGCAAGTGTACTAATCATGCAAGTATAGATTAGTGGTGAGTACTTAAGTTTATAATCCATGTGGAATGGTGTGCTAAATCCTAACTTTATTAGTCCTATTTATAGCTAGGCAAAACAAATATATTAAATTTTGAATATTTTAAAAACTAAAGATAAACTATCCTAATAAAGTGTGAGATACAATGCCTTGGACAAATGTGATCAAGAACCAAACAGTTAGAAATTCAATCAATGTTGTGATAATGCTACTATTCTGTACTACGTTTACATTGTTGAATTATTAGGTTTTCAAACAATGAAGTAGTGGGTAAAAAACACCCTTTTCCTAAGCTACTAGTCGAAGTAAAGCGTATGTCCTTATGTCTATCTTTAATCCGAGTTAACCACTAGTTGAATTAAAGCATATATCCTTATTTCTATCTTTAATCCGAGTTAACCATTCACGGAAAGAATAGAAATGGTTTTTGCAATCATGATCCTAATCTACATGCGTTCCTAATCATTCAAAATACATACTCGATGAAATATTAATTCACAACTCGACAATAGTGATAACATAATAGCATAATGCGACAACTTATATCTCAACCTCAAATATTCAATTCATTATCTTAATAAGGCACAACAGAAACAATAACTAAAACACATTCCATAATAAGAAAAGAAAGAAGGTATGAGACAACCTTAGCTTGGTGATCCTTCATTCACATCCATTTAGGACATGTGTTGCTGCTTGCTCCTGGATTGGAATCCATTAGTGTTACCTGAAAATAAAAACAGAAAACAGCTGTCACTTGAGTTTCCCAGTCTGTGACCAAAGGAAAATGAAAAAGAGAAATATATCCCAGCAATTCCTCAGTTCGTGTTCTCTTTATATCATTGACGGTGGGTTTATTGTGGGCCTATTTCTATGATGGTCCTCCTAAATGAAGTCTGAGAAATTGAAATTGGGCTTGTGTCCGTGTCTCTCTCTTTTTTTATTTTTTTTTTTTTTCTTCAATGCTTACACAGGTGTTGGGCCTCCCATCCGAGACCACATTGTAATATTGTATATTCTTCAATTCCGCACATTTTTCAATTACAAGTACTGAAAGAATCATGCATTAAAATTAATATAAAACCGATGTTAAAAAGATGTAATTAACATATAATCCATTTAACACCAAATTTTCATTCTTTTTCCAAATATTGTACATTTAATCGATTAAAAGTGTACTTTATCACTTTAAATAAATCTTAGCAAAAATATCACATTAAAATACACTAGTGTAATTTTTAAAGTAGGTTACATGCTATCGCTTGAATACTTCGTAAGAAAATAGTCGTTGTGATAGTTGTTTGCTCATTAATCTCTTGCTCATTTAAATGCTTCTGCTTGAATTCAAAATGTCGGTGCTTCTGAAGCTCCGATCTTAGTTTGCAACTTCTTTCACATAACTTCTTTCCATGACTTAAGTCTGCACTGAATAAATTTATCAGTAAACATTTAATATAGTATTTAGTTATCATCGAAATATCTTTATAATACTTAACTAAATATATGTTTTATATACATACTTTGTGGAATATAGTAATAAGCTCTTAAGCTTTGCATATTCTTACTGCGACCTCATTTTTGTGACTTGATAAATATTACTAGTTTATTATTATTATTGGGTGCTAATCCAGTCTATACTTGTGGGCTTCGAGTTGTTAAAATATTTGCTAAGCCTAGACTTGTAGATATTTCCAAGTCATTTGTCAAACTTAGATGAGACTTTATAGTTTGCTCAGGCGCCTATTGGACCTGTTATTATCCCAATTTTCGATGAAGCATAGAATTGTTTAACATGTGTATAGAAGAAGGGAAATCAGGTAGAACCAAATTAAAAGATCCATCATTTACTATTTGAGTAACATGCCTAGTTAAGAAATCTAAATTAAGTAGCCAATAGTTTTATAAACTAATAGTATAAATACTGATGTTTTAAGTAAAATGAACCCAGTTTGAATCTTTCTTCCCTAATTGTAATTAGAAAAAACAAAAAAGGAAAGAAAATCTGAATTAAGTACTCTCCTCTTATTTAATTGGAATTGGTTATGTATAATTTTCTGTTTTAGCAACATATCGAGTTATTTTCTCTAGAAAAATTGTTATGGTTAATATCTTTAAACAGGTGAGATCTTAAATTTTATTTTGGAAAAAGATTTCTAAAAAAGATTTAACTATAGCTAGTATGTTTTAATTTTTAAAATATATTTTGACCACTAGCTGTTGAGGTTTCACTTAAGAAACTAAAGTCTTTATTTGGAAAGTAACTTTGCCAGCTATTATGATAAAATTCTAAATTCTCTTTTAATTTAAGAAGATATGATTTCCAAATTCTCTTATAATTATTTGAGAAAATATTATTTTTGTGGAACTTTCTTTCTAATGTTTTCAAAATGTGCTTATTTGTTTTAGTTTGACTGAAAAGCTTTTTACATAGGAAATTGATTATTTCAATTTACTATCTCTTAGTTTTTTTGAATTTACCCCTCTTATGTGTTGCCATATGCTATAAATTTTACAGGGTACCATATGGAACCTGTATATATATATATATATATATAGATATTATTTTATCTTCTTTCAAATATTGTACGAGCATATAATTAATATTAAATTTATAAATATATTAATAGATCAAATAGTAATATTTAAAAGGTTCTTATATTTGCAAAGTAACACTATAAAGCTTTAGTAGGTAAAGTAGAATAATCTTTTTAATAAGAAATGTTCAACCCTTAGTTAGGTCATTCTAAATTATTTATTTAATCTTTTCCTTTCAAATCATCAATATAAATTTTTATCAAATTATATAATTGTTACATGTTGAATAAAAAAAAAAAAACAAAGTTTTACCCAAGAAAAGAAAAATTATAAGAGAAAGGAATAAGATAGTAAATATAGAAAAGGCGTATCATCTTAGAATTTTATTTTAGTTTGGGATAGGATATCATAAAATTTACACTCTATATATTTTAGAATATATGTTCCAAAATAGATACATGGTACCTTATTGTTATATTTATACCCTACCTTATGAGAGTAGATTCTGAAAAATTATTACCCAAAACTTACTCAATAAAATAAAATTTAAATAGATACTCAACATAACAAGATTACCTACTTATCTCTAGTTGAGATTACAAGCAAGAAAATATTGTTATAATAATATCACCATGAATTTTAAAAACTTAAATAATTTCAATTATTTAGAAGAAAAATTTAGACTAACCAAATTCTTATAGGAATGTTTTTAATAAAAATTTCACCTATCCATTTGAATTTAAACCATTTTCCTAATATAAGGAGAATTGATTCCTAAAGATTGACAATCGTCCTATCGGGCTTAGACTTTTGAAATCCTTCAATCTGAGTTCGAGAGGCAAAACAATGCTTTTTCCGAAGGTCATTCACCTCCATTTTTCTTTTTCCTTTGTTTTTTTTTTTTTTTTTCCAACTTGCACGTCCATCATATTATTGATACTAAAGAAAGACTATAAATGAATAAAAAGGTTTCATACCTACAAGCTTATGCAATATCTTCTCAAAGATCATTTTCTAAGATTTCAGTGTGATAACTCATTTCTTCCTCTATCTTTTATGGTAGTTGTGTACTTTTATCATTTTTCTAAGAATTATGACTAAGAAGGAATTCATTCTCAATGTGAATAATATTATGGTAAATTTCTTTTGTTGGACTTGGTTCACCGTTTCTACATTGTCATCCTGACGATAGGCACACTAGCAACTTTTAAGGCATCATGATGACTAAAGATGGGCGCGTTTCGGTTTTATATAATTCGCTCATTAGATTGAATAAAAACTAATATTATGGTTAAGTTTTTCTTTTTTTTTTTCTCAATCCGAACCTTACTCTATAGATTGATTCATAATTTTTCTAACCTAAGGGAAAAAAAATAAAGGTTGATCCAGTTTTCTTGCAATTTGAATCAAGAATCTTAAAATATATGGGAGAAATACTCACATCTTGACGTAAGTATTTTCCACCATCAACGGAAAAAGTACTTCCAATACAATTTTGTGACCAAAAACCAGAAACTTTTCTTAGAGGCAAGATTTTTCACATCCATCACAATTAACTAGGGCATTATACATCCGAAATAGCTATTAAATCCTACTATGATTTAATTGGTACTTTAGAAGCTAGATATTGTCTAAATCAGCGCAAGAAAGAAAAAACAAAGAAGCAATTTTTTCACTTATTTCCGGTACCTACATAACGTAAGTGAAATATTTGAGATATTTGGTTTGACATTCCTTATTCATATTCTTATTTAAAAGTGAAAATAGTGAACAAAAAAAATTCATGTTAATTAGAGAATGTCACTAGGAAAAAGGAAAATAATATTACATTTATAAAAAGAAACCTTAAAAGTAATGTTATTAAAAAAAATAATCCTAAGAATACTATAATTAAATTCGGTTTTCCAAAATGCGAATTTAAAATATATTAAAATTAGGTTTTCAAAAGTCAAATGCATGAAATTTAACATGAAAGCAACTTTTAAAAAGCCAATTCTATTTTTTTTTCAAGTCATAAGCAAATTTTTATTTAATGATACCACTAAATTAATATTATTTTGGTGGTGTCCAATGGTGAGGGTTTGTGACTTTTATCCAACAAGCTGAGTTGAAATCCTGGTGATGCTTGTTTGTTTTTTTAGCATAATTAACTGTTGGCGTATCCACATTGCATGTATAAAAATTATTATTATTATTTTTGTATTTAATAAAAAATAAATATGCATTTCTTTCACACTTATAGTAAAATATTTTATATTTACTATTATAAATTTCACTTCAATGTATCTATATAATTTATAATGACTTCTTTATAAAAATCACACAAAATAAAATAAATTATGGAAATTGTAAAAAATATGGCTTTATTGGAAATTGTGAAAGGAAAGGAATAAGAAAGTAAGAGAAAGAAAAAATGGGGAGGAAAGAAGATGGAGTACAGTTTTAAAAAGTGTAAAAGAAAAATTAGATATAGTGATTGTAAAGAAAGACAATTTTATCCATGATATAAACTATATATAATTTTATAATATTATTTTAGTATTGGTTTTTTTGTTAAATAATATTTGATGTTGACACACTCATGTTGCATGTGAAAATAAATCAAATAAATAACTTTGACGTCATATATAGAAAAACGCTAATAATAAATGTTTATAAAATCAAAATTATAATAATCTTCTAAAAAAAATAGCAAATGTTAATCAAACAAAAAGTATAATGAATTTTTCAAATAATAGTAATATTGAACAATTAAAATAATAAATAAATAAAACAATAACAATTTTAAAAATAAGTACGATAGAAAATAATAATAATATAGTTGAAAATATTTGTAAATAAAGGGTGGTAATTAAGAAGTTTGTGGGATGGGTTTGATTTTTTTTTTTTTTTCATAACTACCATGGTTAAATCTATAAAATATAAGTGGTTAATTATGGATAGTTAAAAAAGGAATTTCCCTTTAATAGATAAATATTGTAATAATACCAATTAATAAAAATAAGCTGTCATTCTTTTTTAGGAATTTAAATAGTTTCTTAATATGTTTTAGATTATGATGGAATAGAATTAAGAATGAAATTTCAATCCTTTATTTGATAATAACCACATAATTCTAATTCTATTATAGTAATTTATTTAGCACTGAACATTTTTAGATAAATTGTATTATATATTTGTTGCATTTATAAAAAGATGTCCTTAACCTTTGATGAAAGGCATGTCCTTGACCTTTTAAAATTTATAGATCAAATATAATGTACAGAGTATTATAACATAGATTATATTATTATTGTAAAAAAAGGGCATAATATGTTACTAACGTAAGCAATAATTTATACAGTATATTATAATAAAAAAATTATTGAATCAAATAATGCATAAAACCAATGATTAAAAAAGAATAGGAAATACATATAAAAAATAGGAAATGTACAATTGTAAAAATACATTATAAATGTATTAAGACAAACTAAAAAATATGCTAATTGTATTGTATTTGGCTCATTAAAGAAGTCATCATATGTCTATAAAACCAAAATGACAAAGAAAATATTGTTTTGTAGATTTTATACCTAACAATACAAAACCTTTCAATGGCAATTTATTGAAAGATGATCCTAAAAAAAAAATTCTTTATATGAAATTTTATCAAAGTAACACATTAAGAACAAAATGTCCATTCTGTAAGAGGAAACTGAGGATAATAATTACATATAAAATGAAAATCTTTTATAATATATGTATATCATGAGTACTTACCAACTATAATGAAAAAAAAATTAAGTTTTAAGATTATGAAGTCTAGAAGTCCAAAACTCATGTTTTGGCTTAATAATATAGATATAACTTATGCTTTATGTTATAAAACAAACTCTCATATATAAAGTAAGATCATATTAGAAATTCATTTATTTAAAGAAAATTATATACATACCTAATACCCTTTTTTCTATGTTTCAATTACATTATGATGAAAAATAATAAGAAGAAAGTAAAAGACATATTACATAAGGGTATAATTGTTGTAGCTACTATATAGAAATTTAGACAATGTATCAATAGAAACCCCAATCATCAATTTAATTATTCGATTTCAACATTTCCATTTGATAAAAATTCAAAATATTAATTTAAAAAAGGATCGAAAAGACATTACACAATGGAAAAAAAAAAAGACCCAAAGCAAATAAGTAAGCTATAACTTGTCAAATATGTAAGCTATAACTTGTCAAATATGTCTTTCGTTTCTTCATGAGCATTACTAATTCTTCTTGCAAAACCAGTTGAAGGACTTTAATATACTTCATTTTCCTTGTACCTTATCTCCATCCTAAATCATTGAAAAATGTGTTAGCATGCAATAATATAGGAAGAAATTTGCCAATGATATATATATATATATATATATATATAATTCAATATTGAAAAAGGAGATCGAATTTTAAATAATGAAGATCTACTAAGGGTGAGAGCATAATCTTAAAGGACAAAAAAAAAAATGATAATTTAGTTGGACTTAATATATTTATTGAGCAAGACATAATTAGAGATTTTAAACATAATGAAAAAGTAAAATAATTATAATAATAATATCCATAAAGAGAAAAAAAAAAGGCAAAGAATTATAGAAAAAGGAAAATGAATAAATTTACATGATTGAATTCATATAAACATCATGCAAAAAAAAAAAAAAAAAAAAGGGGAATGGAGAGAAAATAAAACTTACTTGGATAATCAATCTAAAATGTAAAGTGAAATGAATCAGTAAAAGTGCAAACCTTTATTCTTAATGTTATCTTTCTTGATAAATAATCTAATCCTATTCTTCTATCCATGGTGGAAGTTTGGCAAACCTTGTGCAATCAAACCAGTATTTTTAAACAAACTCTTTCAAAAAATATATGTTGTTTTTACCAATAACTACGTCATATTATTTCCTAAGATATCATACTTCAAGAATCCTGAAATAATTTGACTAGTTGATGAGTTTACAAATTGGAGAATAGAAAAGGATAAGTGAAAATGAATAAATAATATATACTCAAAGAAGTAACAATCTTAAGTTAAATTATACGCTTATGATGTTTGTTATCAAGCGTATTTAAAAAAATAGTAAAATAGCCATCAAGCTTTGTAAATATTTATAAAATTTTGAGAAGAAAATTTCTGTGTGTGTATATTTATATCACAGGCCAAAGAGGGCCAATATATATACAATATAGACGCACTAACTAAGCTTCTAAACATAGAAAATAAATATCCTAAATATACTCTTTACACAATTGACAGATATTTACAGATCCTAAAATATTCTAATACCTTCTAAACATAGAAAATATCCTAAATATACTCTTTACATAATTAACAGATATTCCTAAAATATTCTAATACCCCCCCCTCAAGTTGGTGCATGAAGATTGCAAACCCCCAACTTGCGTAGAAGATACCCAAACTGCTGTATCCCCAATGCCTTAGTAAAAATATCAGCGAGTTGCTCAGAGCTACGTACATAAGCAGTCTGAACATGTCCATGTTGAATCTCATCACAAATAAAATGACAATCAATTTCAATGTGCTTTGTGCGCTCATGAAACACAGGATTTGCACTAATGTGTAAAGCTGCTTGACTATCACAATACAACAGGTATAGGATGAGAGTGTACAACATCAAGAGACAACAAAAGACCCTTTAACCATTTCAGTTCACACACAATGGTAGCCATGGAACGATATTCTGCTTTAACAGAGGATCTCGACATTGTATGTTGCTTTTTAGTCTTCCAAGAAATGGGAGAAGTCCCTAACATAACAAAATATCCAGTAAGAGATCGTCGAGTTAAAGGACAACTCCCCCAATCAGAATCACAATAAGCATACAACCGAAAATCACTATCAGCTCGTAAAAGTATTCCTTGTCCAGGACTACCCTTCAAATAACGAACCACGCGCAAAGCTGCTTCCCAATGAGCTTTCCTTGGTTGATGCATAAATTATGCCAAAATATGAATACTGTAGGACAACTCAGGTCGAGTAAGAGTCAAATAAATCAGTCTTCCTACCAATCTCCGATACTTCTCTGAATCTGCCAACAATGCATTTTCTGCTAAGACTAAATGATGATTTTGTTCAATAGGAAAACTAGATGGTTTAGCACCCAATAATCCAGCTTCACTGATAATATTCAAAGCATATTTGCGTTGGCAAAGAAAAATTCCTTCTTGATTCTGAGCCACCTCTACGCCTAAAAAATACTTCAATGTCCCCAAATCTTTCATGTAGAAGTAGTGGCATAAATAATCTTTAAACTTCTGAATAGTAACTCCATTATTCCCCACAATAACAAGATCATCGACATACACCAGTATACTCAAATATATCTTGTCTCGATTTAAAGTAAACAATGAATAATCAGATTGAGATTGAAGAAATCCATACTGTTTTAATGCAGTTGTCAATTTGGAAAACCAACATCGGAGAGCCTGTCGTAACCCATAAAGTGATTTACGTAATCGATAAACTTTGCCAGGCTGTTGAGTAGAAAACCCAGGTGGCATCTTCATGTACACCTCTTCTTCTAAATCTCCATGCAAGAATGCATTATGAACATCCATTTGATGGAGTTCCCATCCCTTTGTTGCTGCCACTGAAAGAAAAGTACGTATAGTAACTATTTTTGCAACAGCAGCGAAGGTCTCATTGTAGTCAATTCCTTCAATCTGATTATTGCCAAGAATCACCAATCGAGCTTTATAACGTTCAACCGAACCATTTGAGTTATATTTGATCTTGTAAACCCATTTACTGCCTATAGCTTGCTTTCATTGTGGCAAATCTTCCAAAGTCCATATCCCATTAGCCTCAAGTGCCTCAATTTTTTTCATCATGGCTTCTTTAACATCGAATGTCTTTGATGGCCTGAATATAAGAAACAGGCTCCTTTTCGACTGTCATAGCTGCTAAAAAAGAACGATGTTGTGGAGAAAATTTGTCACAATTTACATAATGTGCTATAGGATAAGAGGTACCTGTGGACGGAATTAGATTGGAGGAACATGCAGAGGGACTTATTTGTTGTGCAGTATATGTCACAAAATCTCACAACCGAGTAGAAGCTTCTTTTGTTTTATGACCCCGTCCAAGTTGTTTTGGAATAGATTCACCTAAGATTTCAATGACACCTTCCCTGTCGTTATTATCACTTTGAGTCACAGTCAAATTCTCAAGTACCTCACTTTCGTCTTCCTCATTCAATTCACCATTAAAATGATTGGTGATATCGAAAGAAGCATCTTGTACAAGATCTGGTTGCACACCTTCCTTATCAGCATATGGAAATTCAGATTCAGAGAACACAACATCCCTGGATACAAAATATTTTCCTGTATCAAGATCATAAACTTTCCACCCTTTTTTTCCGAAAGGATATCCTATAAATAAACAACGTTGACTCCTGCTAGCAAACTTGTCTTTTTCCCTATTTAAGTTCCGAGCATAACACAGGCACCCAAAAGTTCGAATGTGATTATAACTAGAAGGTTTACCAAACAATATCTCATAAGGAGTCTTTTCTCCTAATAACTTAGAAGGAGTCCGATTGATCAAATATGCAGCCGTTAGAACAAATTCTCCCCAAAATTTGATGGGAAGATTAGCCTGAAATCTTAAAGCTCTAACCACATTTAAAATATGACAATGTTTCCTCTCAACACGTCTATTCTATTGAGGTATTCCTACACATGAGGTCTGATATAAAATTCCATTTTCAGAAAAATAGTTATGCAAGCAAGCAAGCAAATTCAGTCCCATTATCACTTCTAACTATCTTCACATCTTTTTGAAATTGTCTTTTAGTCATGGCAAAGAAATTACGCATGACAAGTTCCACTTTTGTTTTTTCAATTAACAAATATATCCATACACCCCTAAAAAAATCATCAACAATGGTAAAGAAATACAAGGCCCCACAAGAAGTATTAATACGATAAGGTCCCCACAAATCACAATGAATTAATTCAAAAATTTCATTTGCTTTAGTGTCATTAGAAACAAAAACTTCTCTTGTTTGTTTAGCTCTCAAACAAATATCACATGGTTTATTCTTTACTGAACTATTACTAAATTCAACTTGAGGAAGAGATTCCATAATTTTTGCAGACGGATGCCCTATCCTCCTATGCCATAATTCAAAAGAATCTATATAGCTTGTCTTGCATGCTTGGACTGATACTGCTGATTTCAAATAATAAAGTCCCTTGCACTGGTCACCCACTCCAATCACCATCCTCGAGGTACGGTCCTGTATAACACAAATTTTATCAATAAATTGGACGTTACAATTAGAGCCATCAAGCAATTGCGACACAGATATCAAATTACAATTCAAATTTGGAACATTGAGAACATTGTCTAGTTTAATATGTTTTCCTAAGCAAACTGATCCCTCCTTCAATGCCATCACCTGCTCTCCATTAGGTAATCCAATTGAACATACCACAATTTCTTTCAAATTTGTTAAACATTCTAAAGTACCTGTCATATGTTATGAAGCACCGGAATCAATAATCCAATTCAGATTATCCTTACCATTCATCTTCTCACTAGTACCTGGTTTGCACGTGTTCAACAAATTGAGAAAGAATGACCATTGTTCTGCTGTCAAGGTCTCAGAAGCTGTATTTTCTTCCGTTGCTGCCATTGATGATGATGGCTACCCAATTACATGAGCTGTATTCACCTTTGGCATATTACTTTGCCCACGCCCTGCACTCTGTCCCCCTGGTCCACGTCCAGCCCCTTTGGGTCGATCACCCCACCATTCTGGATATCCAATGAGCTGAAAACAAGTTTCAAAATCATGTCTCTCTCGTTTGCAGTGTGAGCAAATGGCAGATTTGTCTTTCACTTCTGTTTTACACTTTCGCCCTCCTCTATTGGTCTGTACTGCAAAACTCACAACTTCTCCATGTTCCTCCTTCCCTCGTGAGATGTTTCTAACACGTTCTTCTTGGTACACCAACGAGAATGCCTTATTCAAGTTTGGCAATGGTGCTGTGCTTAAAATATTGGAACGAACTGCTCCATATAATGCATCTTCCAACCCCATCAATAATTGATGAAGCCTTTCTTCTTCTCGTTTCTTGTCAAGTTCAGTTGCAATATTATAATTGTATCTCCTACAACGGCAGATGGGAATTTGCTCATAATTTACAAGCTCTTCCCAGAGTTGTTTTAATTTCTCATAATAAGTCACAGTCGACATACCTCTCTGTTTGCAGTTGGCAAGTTCTGCCTTGATCTGCTGAACACAAGGTCCATTAACAATAGAGAATTGCTCTTTGATATCTTCCCATAAATCCTTTGCAATCTCCATATATGTTATGGTAGATCGCAATGTTAACTCGATTGTGTTAAGCATCCATGAAACCAACATTGAATTCACAGTCCACCAATCCTCTAATTCAGTGGAATCATCAGCAAGTTGATTAATCATTCCATCAATAAATCAAAATTTCTTCTTGTTTCTTGGCCTTCAACGACGTTTGCATCGCTCGAGCCCATTCATCATAATTATCTCCTTTTAATTGCACCTGAGTAATTATATTATTAGAATTATCACTTGAAGTCAATAAGTAGAGGGAAACTGGTTTCTTTCCCTCGCTAGTCATAGTTTTTTTTTTTTTTTTAACCAGGCTTTGATACCATATAAAATTTTCAAAAGAAAATTTCTGTATGTGTATATTCATATCACAAGCTAAAGAGGGCCAATATATATACAACATAGACGTACTAACCAAGCTTTTAAACATAGAAAACAAATATCCTAAATATACTCTTTACATAATTGACAGATATTTACAGATCCTAAAATATTCTAATACCTTCTAAACATAAAAAATATCCTAAACATAGAAAATATCCTAAATATACTCTTTACATAATTAACAGATATTCTTAAAATATTCTAATAACAACCAATGTCTATATTTGGTGGGCTTGATAAATGAACAACTACAATCAAAATGGATGTAAAGCAGACGATGAAAAGATAAAAGAATAATTATACATGAATTTGCGTTTTATTACTGTTGGACTTTAAGAGAAAGAAGAAGAACTAGAAGAAACTGGACAAAATGGTTTAAGTCTGAACATCTCAACGAAAATGTCTTTGATGCCATCAATAGTAGTACCAAAGCCATTCAAGTCTTTGAATCTCTCAAAATTAAAATCGAAACCTTGAAAAATTTATAATTGCCACCGCTAACATACTAACTCTCCAAATCGACAACTTCGAAGCACGACACGAGCTTGAAATGCAACATGTTTATAAACATAGCGAGTGAATAACTCAAACTGAGAATTGCAACAAAAATTAAATCCATAAATGAAATATAATTATTTTTGCATCTTAATTTGAATTCAAAATCAAATAAACACACTAACCTATGAAGAAATAATATGCCTTCATTGGAATTGAAATATAGAAAAAATAAACACAATAACAAATTGAAACATACAATATGATGGGAGAAGAAATCAAGATTCTAGTTATGGAGAGAAAATTCATAAGAGACGTCAAAGTTCTGAAGTAACCATGAGTACAATGAATGGATGATTTATTGCCATTAATTAGAGAGAGAGGAAACGAATGGCAGTAAAGGGAACAAAGAGTATGGGTGAGAAAAATATGGATTATAGAATGAGACGTGAAAACTGCCGAAGAAAATTTTGGATAATAATTTATTGAAATGACAATAGCAACCTTAAGTATTTTTTCAGAATATGGATATTACAATAACTAAAATGTTAATTGATTAAGAAGAAACAATTAATTGGTAATTAATTATAGGATGATTACTTAAATCTTCAAAAGTTTTAATAATATAGATAAAAAGCCTTGCAAGCATCCAATGTTAGACGTAAAAGTCTATAGCCTCAACCACTCCACCAAATGCATGCTACAGCCAAATATTTAAGTATTATTATATTTAACTCTTGCAAAATGGATTTTTTAAGATGCTCAATATGGGCTCTTTAAGATCTAATTTTATTTCATTTTAAATTTTTATTTTGAAAAACCGAATTTAAGTGTAATATTCTTAGAATTATTTTTGTAATGATGATATTTTTAGGACTTTTATAAAAATATATATAATATTGTTTTCCTTTTCTTGAATGACATCGTCATAAACCTTTCACAACCAAGATATTGATTACTATAAATTATTATTATTTTTCTTAACTTATCTTGGTTCGATACATTTCAAAAATTTTTTAAACTTTTAGGTTTGATTTATAATTTTTTTTAAACCTAAAAATATGGCTTAAATCTAATTTACATTTTAGTTTATCTAATTCGACCTAATTTAAGTATTGAAGGCAAAAGCTAGTTTGGATCCAGATGCTAGGCTAGGTAAGTAATAACAAATAGCTATAAGATTTTGTATGAAGTTCTTAGAAGTAGCTTTATAAGAAGATCATTCTATTATATTGTAGGCTTTCATTGTAAAGATTTTTAGATGTAAGAATGTATTCTTCTAATTGGATTATGAGTTTAAAGGTGAAGTTGGAAGTGTAATACTCTAGGCATAGCCCATTGTTGTAAAAGGTTCCATTGTAATTTGTTAAGTTAAGAGAAGTTTTGTGAGATATGTATATTGTAGAGTTGATTCGATAAGTCAATTATAGGTTCAACCTTATCCTTAACTTAAAAATGATATAATGAACAACCTTTTAAATATCAGGAGTTGAGAAAAAAGTTTTGGTAGATGCTTTGAGAGATGAGGGATTACACTTGACTTATAAAAATTAACACGGGGTAGAAGAAACGGGACTATATACAATATTGAAGTATGGAATATGTCATGGAAGCCACTAGTAGGGGGATAATTATAGATGTATATGGAAAATGGATTTTTGGCTTTCCAAATATACTTGCAGCTAAGCTTAGGGTTGTAGGAATTGCAAAAAGGATTGTTAATAATATCGATTCTTCTGCGACAGTTAGCCTTTTATCTCATCAAACTAACACAAAACTTCGTTATTACAATGTATTCATGGCTTAAAGGGAAAAAGTTCTTCTATTTGTAAGGGTGGAGGATTGAAACAATATCATAAGAATTCAATGCAGTTGCTAATAATTTACTCGAAAGAATACATTATACAAAGAGCAGAAGCAAATGAAGTCTCTTTTCAATTAAATAACACTTAGTGGATATCACAGTTGTAAGGAGTACAAATTTCCAGGACAGTAATAGTGTAAACATCTTCGCCACTTTTGATAGCGGTGGGTAATCTGCTGCTCTTTTGTACCTATTATAATTAGATGTATATATTATAAACATATTTTCCAAGAAATAAAAAATATTAGGAAAATGCTTTCTTTTTTTTTTTCTTTCATGGTTCCTGGTAGTGGAAAGGATCCTGCAAGCCAATATGCGATAGCATAATCTTATGAATACTACATAGTACTAATAATTGATTAAAAAAAAAAAGAAGAAGAAGAAGAATAAATTAATGAAAATGTTATTGTTTATTCCCAAACAAATCAAGTAGTTTATTGATATCTTTAAAAGAAGTTTTAAACACAGTAAGTTTTATTTTTGAATATAAATTCAACATAAAATAAGTCTAAATCTCACAAATAACATAACCGAATTAGGAATCTTTATAACTACAAATTAATTGTAAAGTGTGGTTAGTGGGTCTATTACATGTAGGCCACTATCTTTTACTTTATGTGATATAAATGTTCGATTCTAGTTCAACAAAACAATATATATTAGTGCAAGCCCATTTTACTTTAATTTTAAAGACAAATTTTTGGACCGAGGGTCTAGGCCCCTTGGCCCCGTAGGCCCGTCACTAGTAGTACTTGTTAACTATTATATAATATTTGAAAACATTTCCATGAAGTAAATGCAGCCGAAGACAAATATATGTGGACATCTATTTAGAAATAACTAGAATGTGAAGACATAATCAAGAAATTTACAAGAAGACATATGAAAGTAACATATGGATTACGACAGCCGAATTCATCCAATTTTCAGTCAGACGTGGAATGAGTACTTAAGGGCTCCATGTACAAAGAGAAAAGAGAGAAACCCACTTTGGAACTCACACTCAAAATAGCATTATTGAACTAAAAGAAACATCCTATTCCTTCTTTTCCTTTTTCCTTCTCTTGTCTCTATTCTTTTTGTTCTCCCTATCGTAAACGTCATACCATTTTGATTCTTGATTAGTTAAAATTAAATTTGTACGTTTTCAAGACATTGACTTGATAAGAGTTGATATTGTATAAAATAAACACAAAAAAGAAAAGGAAAGAAAAGAATGCCTGTTCAATCGTGATAATTTTCCAGACCCACATTTGCACTTTCTTCAATTAGATTTTAGAGAAACATTTGCAAATATATCTTTTAAAAAATGTATTAATTAAATGCAGATAGACCAACTAAATATCCTAACCTGCTTTCATCTCCCTATGAATTACCTACTCTAAACCATCACTAAAGTACCAAAATTATTACAATTTATAGATCTTTTAGCAATGGTTTTGGGGCTTGATAAATATTTTGGGAGCTATATTCATGTTCTTAAAAATTATATGGAGGTGAAGTGACACTTTAAGATTTTAGATGATTTATCCCCATCTAGTCAATAGTTTGACAGTGTATTTGCAGTGAACCTAGTATTTTATTCTCTTTTTTTTTTTTTTTGTCTTTATTTATTTCTAGATATTGTAGCTATTTATGTAATTTAAAGAATGAGATTAATAAGTTACGAGTATAATGTGAAAAGACCGTCGAACAAGAAAATTAAATATGACTAATGCTCTCGGAAATGTGGTGGCCCAAGG
Source organism: Lumnitzera littorea (assembly GCA_024138015.1). NCBI lineage: Eukaryota > Viridiplantae > Streptophyta > Magnoliopsida > Myrtales > Combretaceae > Lumnitzera > Lumnitzera littorea. The sequence goes on from JAMXBB010000005.1 coordinate 94,726,739, forward strand.
CAAGCGTTGATCACATTAAAGAACTAAAGTAAATAATTCTTAGGAACAATTTTTCATTACTTTTTGTGGAAATTAAAATCTAACAAATTTTGATATTATATACACATATACATATTTGGAAAAAAAAAACATGGGGTGTACATATATATATATATATATATATAAAACATGTCTACTGCTTTTAAGAAAAAATAAATAAATATGGATTAAATGAAAGATATTATATATATACAAAGCTTAAATTGCATTTTAAAAATTCAACATTGGAAATAATAAAAGTATCACATTTCATAAATGTGATTTAATATTTTTCTTACTGTAATTATGTCGCATTTAAGAGATACGACATATATTAATTGTATGTATATCGCATAAATACAATATAGATATATATACATATGTTGTATTTAAGAGATGTAACATTAATACAATTAAATATATTAAGATGCGATATAAATATAAATATCTATATCACATTTTAGAGATATAAGATATGTTTGGTAAATTGATAATATTTTTTATATAATTAATAAATACGTAATATTTATTACATAAAATAATAAATAAATAAAATTCTCTCTCTCTATATATATAGAGAGAGATAAGATAATATAAAATATGACTTTATATTCATTTTCTTTGAGCTTTGATATTAAAATGTAAGAAACTATATGTGATGTCACACCTTAAAAAAATTGTGTTTGTAGCAATAATTTCAAGTTAAAAATGTCTCTTTATCAATAAAATTTCAATTTGATAAATTTTTATAAATCAAGGTGAGGAAATTGGAAAGATTTCCAACTCTTATTCAAAATAGATTATGTTTAATCTTTTTTATCTTAGAGACATACGTACATAACTGTTATATAAGAGTAATATTGAAATAAGCTGTCTCACTGAGTGTTCTGTCCCCCTATTTTCACAAGTATAAAAACGAAGGATGTAGGGAAGTCCCCAAAAATTAGGAATCCTTAATTTCATTATTAATAGTATAAATTACATTCATTATCTTGAAGGGTTAATTGAGTACAAAATAAATAAGATAGAAAGCCATTTTGTACCCTATTATATATATATAAGTTTCTAATTTTCAGATTAGAACTTACTTGATTATTCTATGGAACATATAAGTTAATTTTTTCTTTTAAAAAAAAAAAGAAATTACCAAATGCATTTTCATATCTAAATATAATACTTGATGATGCTCAAAATCATAATAAGAACATATTAGAAAACAATATTACTTAATTATATAACAAACTTTGATTGAAAGGTTAAATAACAATGAACATACAGCAAGCTCATAGCACAATACAACCAGAATTAGAATTGTAAGATAAATTTAGGTTTTGGGCAAATAATGAATTTACTATCCAAAGTTTTATGAAATGACAGATTTATTACTTAATCTTTCAAAAAATCAATTGCATATTTAATTAAAATTTTCGTCAACATTTGTACAACCTACCTTAACTCTATTATTTGCCAATTACCGAGGTGAGTAAATGAACCTATCACGAAATGACACGTCATTTACTATTGTTTTAACAGTAAGAGAGCCACATAGGATGTCTAATGGACCAAAAATTTAAAAAAAATAAAAAACCAATGGACAAAAAGAAAGAAAATGACAACAAACCTTTAATCATGGCTTCAAAACCCTGACCCAAATCAAAGTCATGGCTTCAAAATGTTGAAACCCAGCCCAAATCAAAATCACTGCTTCAAAACCGTAATTCTTATCATTCCTTTTACATCAACATTGCTATGACTGGTTCCATGAAGAAACCAAGGACGCCACTTGGTAGAATTGCTTTTCATTTCATCATCAAGATTTCCTCTATGCTTTTTGCATAGTAATAGGATAAGAGCACTACTGCATACATGAAACACCACACAAGCAATTCCTGCTCCAATTCCCACCCAAAGAATTTGCATTTTCCTTTTTCCTACATAATTACTAGATGAACTATATCGATTTGTATAAGCAAGGTTCTACTGTGGCTTAGCTTATATATTAATTTTTTATCCATCTGGCATCCTATGTGGCTCTTTTATTATTGAAACAGTAGTAAGTAACATGTCATTTCATAATAAGTTCATTTGTCTACCTCCACGAACGGTAAGTAACAAAGTCGAGGTAAGTTGTACGAATGCCTACGAAAGCTTTAATTAGTTATGAAATTGATCTTTTAAAAAATCAGGTAGTAAATTTATCATTTCTTAAAACTTTGGGTAGTAAATTCTCCATTTTCCCTTTACCTTTTTCAATTTCTTAAATATTTGTTTGTTTAATAATGTAAGCATATAATTTTGGGTTATACGTTAAACAAGCCCTTATTAAGATTTGTGAAAATTACAATCCACCCTATAAACTAGTGATTTAGTGTTAGTAAACCTCCTAAACTTCAAAAGTATTACTTCACTTTTTCAAAACTTTTCAAAATCTGTGTATATGCACCAAAATTAATGCTAAAGCCCTAACGCGATTGCTGCATTTGAGCAATGACCGGAGGTTTGCATAAAATTTGCGACAATTAGTATAATTTCAAAAGTTTTATAACGAAGTAAAGTCATACTTTGAAGTTTAGAAAATCTATGGCTCACATGTATATAACACTAAATACCCATTTATTTATCAACAGACTCCAATTTCATGCCAATTTCATGTTTTTACTTCTAAGTGATATATTATTTCATATATAAAAGTAGAAAGAGCATTTTAAAAACCAATATATTAAATTTAATAATAATATTAATCATTCCATAATTAAAGCAATGTTATGAATATATAATATTAACATGTTATGGGAGAATCGATATTTGGAGTTAACTTTTGAGTGGTTAAAATATTATATTAAATTATTCAAATAGAAAATTCCATCACAGATACTAGTATTAAGTTTTAATTCATTGTTCTTACATTAGAAATATGACTAATTAACTTATCAATGTTGCACTTATAGCATCCAGGAATACTAAATCCCCTACTAGGTCTTCAAGGTAAAAAAGATTTTGCCAAAAAGTGAAGAATTTATTGTCATTTTTAAAAGCTGACTATAAATGAAGCACTTTCAACATGCCTAGGGGTAATGTACTATTTTGAGTGGGTCACCGGAGTGGTACCAAATTGACACAAACTTGAAATACTAGATTGATCTCAAAATAATAAGGATTGGAGGAGCAAGTGATACCAGGATAGAGGGTACTCAAGATATACGACGAGAGACATATCCAACTTTGCATTATTGTGTGCGTAACATATTAGATGATTGAGTGAACTATTGAGGTTTCAATCACATCCATTTTGAATTAGTGGGACAAAGTATTAGGTGAATGAATCGAGGGACTAGAAACTTACTTCTTAGTTTCTTTCTTAGCATTCCTGGTACATTTATCATTTAGATTTGGCTTTTTAAATTTATTTCCATATTTTTCATAACTATTCATATCTTTCATGAGAGGAAATCACATAAAAAAAAAAAACAAATACGTGATTAATAATACAGATAAATTAAGAAAAAAATAACCCAAACCATATTTCCAGCTAGGTTATAGCTTAACTCTTTAGCAAGATGATTTATGCTATAAAGCATAAGGTTAATGTGCGATAATGCTTATAATTTTATACACTCCACTGCTAGCTTTACAAACGTGGTACCAACGAAGAGTAGGGTTCAAAGAGGCCATCATTTTAGGCTAGTTTTTTTATTTATGCCAAACTAAGAACTTACTCTATATTTTGGGGCTGTCTTCTTGTTCCTCATCATCTCTTGGGTTTTAATGTGGATGGATTTGAAGGGCCTTTCTTTCCCCATATCATTTGAGTTCTAACCAAAATATTGAGTGACATAAATATCCCTACCATTGGGGAAGAGTTGTAAGTAAAATTGTCAAAAAATCTTAAGTTTAATAGGTTGAAAATATGGATTATTAAACCGGTTTTTCTATTCTTGATTTTAATCATTGGTTTCAGGTATAAAAGATAAATTTAAAAAGAGGTCTCTTAAAGTTACTTAATTATCCTCACAAATAAGTAAAGTGGCATATACTCTTAACAATCGGTTGAAAAGAGTTCATAAGGTAAGAGTTTAGTTGTGCAATTCTTGTAGCATTTGATTAGATAAAAAAAATTTTGTCTCATTCTTTTGTTTGTAATTTTACTTAATGGTTAGACAAAAAAATTGAACTGATAGGCTAAATAAAAAATCTAAATTTTATCATATCTATATCATAATATAAAAATAAAATTTACTGAATAAAAATAAGAATATATTGCATTCTCAAAAATAACTCTCTATATTATAATATTGAGTTAATTAATATTATTTTTATTAAATATTACAAAAATTATTTATTTATACTATAAATAATTAATTTTTTTAATAGCTAGCAAATCTATGGCTTTTATTTAATAATATATATAATTTATTTAATGATATGAATTCAATAATCCATTAAAATCGAATTTTAAATAATATAAAAATATAATTAAAATATATATTCAACAATGTTGAGGATATAAATATTAAAATATAATAACAAATCCAGTATTTTCGTATATCAAACAAGTGATAACATAAAATTTTATATCTATTATTATACAAATTAAACATGATACAATAAATTGTATTGTCCAATTCTCTATATACTTATCATATTTAGTTTTCTTTATCAAATCTAATCCTCACAATAACATTAAAAAAAAAAGCTACATTAACCTTAATTTTACGATTTTGTCTCTACTACTCCGCTGAGACCATAAGCAGGTAAAATGTGGGCAAGGAAATTGCAAGAATTTCGTTGAACACGTTAATTTTTTTCCAAACGTTTCGAGGTAGAAAGAAAGTAGGTAAGTCCTTCAAATATTTTTCCAATGAAGGTTCATATATTAATTAAGAACTTTCAAAAATAACAAATATAATGTATCAAGTTTCAAAATTTTCCTTTTCATTTATCATGTGAACTCAAGGCAATTATAAAATATAGTAACGTATAAGGTAAGATTTCTTTAGTCAGAATAAAATCTTTTTTATCCTCACTGACATCTCGGATGATTTTTCCTAACAAAAACATATATAGTAACATTTAAATGAAAAGGCATTACGAGCATATATAATAAATATTCTTCGTACAAGACTTCATATAGGAGGAGAAAATATGAATAATGAATATCATTTGAAGGTAGACGAAGATTACTCCAATTGACGTGTGCTCTTATGGGTTAGGTGTTTTTTTTTTAATCGTTTAGGATGAAGATTCCTTATATATTCCCTTTTTTTTTTTTTTCCAGATATAATAGCATGAGATTCATTGGAATATAGCCCGAGCTATCATCATTTGAGAATTAAGAAAATTTAATCTGCATAAAAAATATGTTATATCATTTGAAGAAAAATGTTCACCATTTTTCAAGATTAAGTTGTACATTCCAAAAACAAAGGAAGTATAAAAATAAAAATTTCTACTTTTACCTCCTAAATATCCGTTATTATTTCCCATAATAAATGTTTAATACAGGTTATGTTTTTTTATATGATAAGCGGAAATATGTGTGCAGTTTTTCTGTAACAAAATTAATTTTTATGTTCTCTCTCTCTCTCTGTCCTCTCTCTCTCTCTAGTTTCATATACTTTTTGAGTTTTGAGTTCTATCTCCCTCCCTCCTCCTCCAAGGCGCCACCCCAATGAGGCAGCGCACAACCTCACGCACATGACTCTCTTATTCCTCCTCCTCTTCCTCTTTTCCTCCACCACTCTCTCTCCCCTCCCACTGACCCACTCCCTCGGCTCCTCCGCCACACTCGCTGCCACCTCGTCTGCCGTCTGCGGCCTCTCAACCTCCACTCTCTCTCCGACTATCCAATGCTACCTTCCCAAGACCCAACAACTCTTCCACCTCCTCCCTTTCACTTCTTTCTCCTCTCTCTCCGCCGGCTCCACCACGCTCTGTGCCCTCCGTGACGGTGGTGCCACCTTCCTCTGCTGGGACAACATTGGTAAAAACTTCTCCCAAACAACCTTTCTCCCCAAAAGAATTTACTACAATGCCTCTGCTCCATTGAAACCTCTCTCTCTTTCTCTTGGGAAAACCCACATTTGTGCTATATCATCAAATACAAGTTCCATAAAATGCTGGAGGTTTAGTAATTCAAAATATATCCCAAATGGGTCTGATAAATTCATGTCGATTTCATCTGGTTACGGATTTTCTTGTGGGATTTCGGAAAATAGTAGTAAAGTTCAATGTTGGGGTAGTGACAAAAGTGCAATCCTTATTGAATCCGAATTTAGGAATTTTAATATGTCAAGTATTGTAGCCGGTGGGTCCCATGTTTGTGGAATCAACAGAACTGGGTATGTAATTTGTAAAGGGAGTAATGATCTTGGTCAGTGTAATGTTCCTTTTAATTTACCTGGAATGTACTCTTTATTGTCACTTGGTGAGAGTCATAGTTGTGGGATTAGGAGATTGAATGGGACAGTAGTTTGTTGGGGTGGTGCAGGAAGGTATTCTGAGGATGCTCGGATTGAAGGTGTTTCACTCGAAGTGATCATTTCGGGAGCAAATTTTACTTGTGGTTTAGTGGCTAGTAATTTTTCGGTTTTGTGTTGGGGACCGGGTTGGACTGGTTTTGATCCTGTTCTTCCCTTAAGTGGAATGATTCCGGGTCCTTGTGTTAAAAGTTCTCAGTCTTGTAGTTGTGGTGTTTATGTTGAGTCTCAAAGGTTGTGTTATGGTTCTGGGGTTATTTGCAAGCCTTGTGGGAGTCCATCTTTTGGTATTGTCCCATCCCCACCATTGCTTCCCACAACACCATTGTTGTCTCCAGCGCCACCACCTTCTAATTCGAGTCAATCTTCAGGTTCTGAAGGCTTGAGAGGTGGATTGTTGGCTTTTGCCATTGTAGGATCTGTTGGGGTTGTTTCTGGATTATGTAGTATTGTTTACTGCCTCTGGAGTGGGACAATTTTCGGGCATAAGAAGAAGATACACAATTCAGTACAACCAACAATTACTAGGGGCAATTCAACCAATGGTGGTAACTCAGATAGTGGCCAATTATCTAGATCCTCTACTCTTAAGCGCCATAGCTCCAGAGCAATTAGACGCCAGAGGAGTGGAACTTCGAAACAGGCTGAGAGGGCAGAGGAATTTTCGCTTGCAGAGCTTGCAGTTGCCACTAATGATTTCTCTACTGAAAACAAACTTGGTGCTGGAAGTTTCGGTGTTGTTTATCGAGGTAAACTGCCCGATGGACGGGAAGTGGCCATCAAGAGAGGTGACACTGGTTTAAAAACCAAAAAATTTCAAGAGAAGGAAAGCGCTTTTGATTCGGAGCTGGCGTTTTTGTCCCGGCTTCATCACAAACACTTGGTAAGGCTTGTTGGTTACTGTGAAGAGAATGATGAGAAGCTTTTAGTTTATGAGTACATGAAAAATGGAGCACTACATGATCATCTTCACGGTAAGGACAATGTCGACAAAACAAGTAGTTTAGTGAATTCATGGAAAGTTAGGATCAAGATCGCGTTAGACGCTGCTAGAGGAATCGATTATTTGCACAATTATGCTGTGCCGCCTATAATTCATAGAGATATCAAGTCTTCAAACATATTGCTTGATGAGAATTGGATAGCCAGAGTGTCCGATTTCGGTTTGTCGTTAATGGGTAATCCCGAGCTCGATCCTGAGTATAGGTCGCTAAAGGCGGTGGGCACTGTTGGGTACATTGATCCTGAATACTATGGCCTTAATGTACTCACTACAAAGAGCGATGTGTATGGTTTCGGAGTGGTGCTATTGGAGTTGTTGACAGGGAAAAGAGCAATATTTAAGAATGATGACAATGGGACCACCCCGGTAAGTCTGGTGGATTTCGCGGTGCCTGCGATCATGGCTGGGGAATTGGTGAAAGTTTTGGATCCGAGGGTTGGGCCGCCAGAGTTGAACGAAGCAGAGGCAGTCGAGTTGGTTGCTTATACTGCAATGCATTGTGTGAATTTGGAAGGAAAAGATAGGCCTACCATGAATGATATTGTTGCTAATCTTGAGAGAGCATTGAGTCTTTGTGATGATAGCCATGGTAGCATTTCAAGTGGTGCAATCTCCGTTGATTTTTCACCACCAAATTAATTTGTGTAGAAAAACAATGATTCTACATTTTTTTTTTTTTTTTTTTTACATTTTAGATATCTCGTTAATGGGTTTTTGACACTCGTTAAAATGCTCAAAGAAAAAACATTTTTATATCTTTATAGATATTCACATAATCCATCCATTAAGAAACTAAGTGTACAGATAAGTAAAAATAGTTTCTTCTTTTAGCCGTTTACAAGTGTCCGGACAATTATTAACATCTTCATTTTCAAGTTTCATCTAACGTTGATAATAGGAAAATTGACATATAGGAGTTTAATTTATTTGTTTTCATGCTTTTACTGGTCAATGGATTGATTTTATTTTATCAACATGAATATTTTGCCTTCCTAAATAAGACCGTTTTTGAAGGTTGAATCTTGTCCTTAATATTTACAGCTATTTAAACTTTTTTTTTTTTTTAATGGTACATTTTAGAGACATTGAAGCTGAAACAAATAAGTAGCAATCATATGGGGTGTATGTCCAAGTTGCCTTTTAATATTTGCATTTGCTCCCTTTTGACTTACCTACAATAGGCTGGTTTTGTATATTAAAAATAGAATTCATCATTAAAGTGCATTTATTAGGACATTATAAAAAGAAATTTTCAAATTTCAATGCTTTGGTTATTCAAAAGAGATGTGTAATTAATAATTTGAAAATTTTACATAAAAAGCCTAATCATTTCGAAATCAAACATTGGAAGTAGGAAGACCAATTTATGGATCTACCTCTATTCCTAAATGACTTAAATTGGGCGTCTCCAATGTTTGAGTTCGTGTCAAAATGGTGGTTTAGTTTGTGAAATTGCGTGAAGAATGTAAAGAAAGGACCACGCTTTTGACTAAACCGGTGAAGCGTGCGAGTTGTGTAATATGATCCGTTGTCCCAAATAGCTTTATACACTGCACTTTGGGAGAAAGGAAAACAGCAGTTTGTACTTTATTACCATACCCCACGTCTTGTTCCAACATTTTCATTGTGGGTTCCTACTCCTAAATCTACATTTGACCTTAACAAGGTAGACTTGAAAAGGTAGATGCAGAGATGTTGCCTGAATTTGGAAGGAAGCGAAAAAAAAAAATATATCGTAAAAACTGTACGTCACATATTTAGTTTTGGTGTATCTGTTAATGGATTTTGCTTTTTCTTTTTCAATTATATATTACATAATTAATAAAAGATGAAAGACTCAAACGTGATCCATAAAAAGAACGATTTTCGTATCAATTGAATTATAAGATCCTAGTATCTGTTAATGGTTTAAAAGAGAAAATTTTTTACATTTTTTAATAGTGATTATATATTCTAAAAAGCATAAATATATAAAAATGTGAAAATCCTTTTTATTTGATTTTCTTAACAAGTGTTTAGGAGTCAGATTAACAAATTTTTGTTTTTTTTTTTTTTAATATAGAAGAAACAACATAGGAATTTACGTTGAAGTGTAAACGTACAAGTTATGGTTACCTTTTCTTTGACTCTTTTGGGCCAATGTAACCTCCCTTGACTTTGAAAATTCAATGGAAGCCGTCGTTGGGAAGGGGAGGAGTTTGTGGGGTACATGAAAGGCATACTTACACAATATCATAATTGTTTTTATTAGCTAGCAGACCAGGAAAATGTCTTAGAATAAATTATGATTTGGTCTTCTTGATTTTTGACAATACACAAGTTTAATCTTAAATCCAAAAGCATTTATCTATTTGCATAACTTCTAACAAAACTCATATTTTTTTTTTAATGTTTTTATCTATGGTTTGATTTAAATTATGGTGTAGTGTATAACCAATTTGAGTCTCTAATTTTTGATAGAAAAAAAAAAAAACCATAAAATACCATGAATATTCCACTAAAATAAAGTATAAGTCCAAATCAAATCATGGTACCAAAAAATTCTAAACCAAAAATATGCTTTTCTTTTTTCCCTTCCGGGTTTATGTATGGTTCGATTCGTGTTACAAATTGAATGAAATTATGTCCAAACCTAAATTAAGGCCTAAGTACACAAAACTTAGATTAAGGAGGTAAATACAACAATAAAATATTTGACCCTAGCAGATCCAAATTTCACATTTCTAGTCATCAGTAATAGAAAATAACAAATACATCTAAGTGCGTTCGAAAGATGCACATGCTGGCAGCAAGTTGCATTTAAGAGGGAAAATTATAAATGAATATATATATATATATATATATATATGTATGTGTGTGTGTGTGAGAGAGAGAGAGAGAGAAAGAGATAAACAAGGATTTTATCACCATCACAAAGCTAATTTGGCACTCTGACCATGGGAAAGTCCACATAAGATAAAAAATTTCACAAATATAAAGAAATTCCTACTGGTAGTTCTAATTTCTAAAAATGAGATCAATTTGTCAGCGGTGTGATTTATTTTTCACATTTATTTACTTAATTGCATTTTTGAAATGGGATAATTAAAATAGAGATGGTGTCTGTTTACCTTTACGATGTGCGTTTATATTCTGGAAGTTGAGATTATACATCACAAGATGTAGTACATATTTGAGAATATATGTTTAGTCCATCGTTCAAATAAAGAATAAATATTATAATATATGTTGATGTAGAAGTTGTAATTGTCTACTGATGCAAATAGAAGATTTAACGCAATTATAGCACAATTAACAATTTACTGTTATATTATTCTAAGTTCGCACAGCCTATTTAAAAACAAATGTCTAATCCTCTGTATTGCAATCATCTCGTGAGAAATGAAGTCTTCCTTTGGAAGAATGTGTTAGCTGGCACTGAAAGAAAGCACTGAATTTTCTAATCATCGTACTTATGTCACACTTTGGTTGTTAAAGTGGGAACAAATTATATATAAAGTATTAAATGTTTCACATTGAGGTTGTTAATATTTCACATTTAAGGCGTCAAGACAGGCCTATTCCAACTCTTTCACATAAATATATTTTTTTTTTTACATATAAACAAACTAAGTATGTCGTTTATGACTTGCTTTTGTATCATTGGCAGATATCGTTTCTTTTGAATGTTTTTCTTATATACTGCTTACAGCTATTAATGTCTACAAGCAATTTAAACAAGTCCATAGCAAATTATACAAAGTGGAATTTTTAACTTGTTTGGCTCTATCAAATCTTTAAAAGACATCAGATTTTATAGGGAAAATATGTGTATAAATTGGATCTTTAAAAGCTTGGCCATGAACTGTGTGTAACATATGGAACATAGGACAAAACACTAATTATAAATTGATATAAATGCCATGTATTAAATGGTTTGTAATGGAATCTCGATGGAATTAAAAATGTTTTTTTAATAAATTACATTGACTATTTTTATAAATTACATGTCATTCGGCTTTTTGGAAAATAAAATTTCCCTCTCTTTGCCTACGTGGACGTACACATAGCAAATATGATAATGTGTCATTGCCATATCAGAACAACTAATAGTTTTAACTATATATTATGATTATATATACATATTAATTAACTAAAATAATAACGAAAAGAATTTTGAAAAAATATAAAAGTAAAAGAAAAGGCTAAACAATTAAAATGGCGGTGTTTTTTACCTCTTTCTTTTTTTCTTTTTCTAGTAGTGCATCCGCCACACTAAGAACACTACCCAACTCGACTACAACCTCATTGTGTTTTCCAACTTATTTCTTTTCTTTTTATTTAAATAATGGTGGTGGATTAAATGATCGTCTTAATTAGTGAGTTGCATAATTTACCTGAACTTGAGTCAGTCTAGCCATCTCAAAGTGAAGGAGTGGCTAGTGTTTTAAAGGGGAAATAATAATCAACATTTTTAAATTTTTTTCTCTTTTATCTTTTTTTCATTATTTTAGTTAATTAATATGTATATACAATGCTACCATACCTGATGGGAACGGTTGACTCAAAAATATGAGAAAATCAAAAACTAAGGAGAGAATCGAGTTTAACCAAAAGTTAAACGTAAAGGTTTTGACCTGAGTTTAACAAAACTGTATATATGTAATTATAATAGTAAGTAAAATTGTTAGTTTATTTGACTATCATTTTTGCCATTCATCCACATAAATAAAAAGAGGATAAATCTATTGTATTTTCAAAAGTGGCTTCATAAAATTGTGGCCGATATAATTTTCTTCTTTGAAAATTGGAAAAAAAGAAAAAGAAAAAAAGAAAGAAAGAAAGAAAGGGAGAACAGATTCCACGCACACATCCACATACGTAAAAAGAGGATAAATCTATCGTATTTGCAAAAATGGTTTCGTAAAATTGTGGCCGATATAATTTACTACTTTTTTTTTTTTTTTGGGTTGTCGAGATAATTTACTTCTTTAAAAATAAAAAAAAAAAGGAAAAAAAATAAAAAAGAAAGAAAGAAAGAGCGAGAACAGATTCATGGTTGGTTAGTTATGTGCTGCATTCAGGTGTCACTTTCTCGTTGACCGTTCGACACTGTTAGGAGGAATCTACAGATAAAAGAGATCAGGTCAACCTTAAAATTCAAGATGAACAGTCAAATTAGGATGTACAGAAAGCCCTTACCAAACTTTCACAGATCAATAATTGAATGCATTTTGTATATTCCTGAGGGTGTCACTTTCCTTTTTTCCTCTTATAAGCTGTTAAATAAAATAGCAAATAAATGCAATTCTACATGCTATGTTCTTATATGCTATTAAAAATTGTTGAAATTATATCGATACCTTTACAATCTTATGTGCTACAAGCAACCAAGTCCGACCATTAGAAATAAATTCTAGCGACCACCTTCAATCCCTAACTCCTAACCGCCACCAGATTTAAATTCAAATCCTGCAAAATTTTTATCTTTCTGACAGCAGATTCACAGATATATAAATCATTTTCGAATTTTAAATAAACCCAATACATGAAATTAATTAAATGAAATATCAAATTGTTTTATAGAATTTGATTTCCAGACACCATGCTCCCTTTATACCAATTTTAAGATCAAAATGCAACTTGTAGATGTAAATTATAGCCATATTCCATTACCACCTTCACAGCACCATGTGCCAAATTACAATTCTTACATTTCAAAGCATCTGCTGTTCAAAAGAATCTAAACAACAGATTCGAGCAAACCACTATCGAACATAAAACACGTTTAAGATGCAATATAGATAATCAGTTTCTTGTTGATTGCAGAAAAAATTTCTAAAAAAAAAAAAAAACAGCTCACATCACTATGACAATAGATAATACAACGCTATTTTAGAATCTTCTCTGCCTTTTGGATTTCATTTCCCTATGTGAAAATAAACAACGGGATGCTATTTAGATTCGTGGATGTCTTCTCTGCCTTTTGGATTCCATTTCATTCATATAATCAGATAGCCGCAGGAGACCCTTATATCCATAGTAGGATACTGCAATCACAGCCACCCCTATGGCGAAACATAGAAGAAGCCATCTGATGCTGGTAACAATTTTCTGTACCAAAAGAAAGCTCGCGTAAATAGTCATGCAACTAATGGAAATTCTTCATAATTACTTTCTTCCGATTCAAACTTACCTCCAGTTTCGAAGTTCCCTTCACTTCTTGCACTTTTTCATGCCGCCTTCTACGTTTTGGCACATGCGTCCGTGTGTCAGGCTCCTTTTCCTGAATAAAGCCACAGAACGTAAGCTATCATACAGGGGGAACAAAATCAACTTCTTAAATTCACGGGCATGTGGCCATTTCTGCGCATGCAACAGATATAAATGCTTGACTAGATTATGGATACAGTGCCAGAAAAAGTATCCGAGATACAGGCATAAAGCAAAAGAATGTCCTCAAGGGCACATCATATCAAGACCCTGGAGTGAAAGCAACAAATTGAAACGCAAAAGGAAAGAATATCCCAGTAACACCAACCATCAGGTTATGCAATTGTATAATATGATCCAAAAAAGCAAGGTTAAGTCAAACTACAATTACCAGGCTTTGACATGCCAAAATAAATTTTTCAGGAGAAAAGAAAGTTGAGGAAGCTTAAGAAACACAAGAATATGGATGCTGTAGGTATCAGGCTTTACATGCTTAATTTTCACAGCATTTCAATTCCTATGAACAACTTTTTATTTTTCTTTGCAGATAACATGCGAAGCATCACCATGTGTTTTGGACATATAATGGTTCCAGCTTACGAGAGTATATTCTTCTTCATGATCTTTATGGTGTTAACTGTTACAAGGTTTCATTCAAATAATTATTCACTTTTAACAGCAATGAAAAAATTAAATGCCATCGCACATTGCTTTCAGATTTTGGCGAATGAAAAGAAAAGATACCTAGTGTTTCCAAAAATAACATTCAGAATGAAAAATAAAACTGGACTTGCAAGATGGAGCATATGATTTGTCTGTGCAGATATATAAGATCCGGCTCATGTAGGTGTCACTTTTCAGAGAGATTAAAACCACTATTTCAAGCACAGTTCACTAGTTTCAGGCATAGCTAAGCAAGTCAGTAAGTACCTTGACAACTTTAGGTTTGCGTAACTGCAACTCAGCGTTAGCAACTTGTAATTTACTTTTACAGTCAGAATTGCAGGGAAGAAGCCCATGTCCAAACTGATTCTTTGAAATATCTTTAGGATCACTACCAGCAGCATGGTATGCCACTTGAACATCTTGACATAGCCACTCCTTCTTCAATGTCTGGCACGCACAACGGACAGTGACCTTCACAAACAAGATCCAACATAGAAAATAATTATTTCTCCAAGTGTTAAACATTTCACATGTCAGAAAAAAGCATGCTGGAAGCATTCATATGTACAGACTCACATATAATTGTCATAATCTGAAAAGATATAAGATGATACCTTCTTGGAGCACTTGTCTGGTGAAGGGCATTGGCCTGAATGACATGTCTCAGGACATAGATGTGTGCAGTAGGGCAACTTTCTGCTCAACATCATGAAAGTTAGAAAAAGTCAACATGGTAGTGTCCAAAAAGGGAGTAAAGCAGAGAGTCTTATTTGAGTTTCAAAGTTACCTGTGGCACGGGCCACGGCATGATCTAATGGCCATCTGCTCCTTCTCAGACAAGTTGTTGAAAGAGGTGCACTCAAAAACATGGACCATTGAGCCACAGTGACACGATCGTTTCACCAGCACTTTGCAAGGAGGGCATTCTCCAGGATGGCAAGGAAGTGGACAGGGATGAGGACATTGAAGCTTCCTCTCCTGAATAGATTTTTAGAAGGAATTAATTATTGACGACCTTCAGTCACTAATCATTTAGTCAATGACAAAAATCAAGCTGGAAAAAAAAAAATCAGGATAGCAATTCTTTCAACCAACAAAGGTGAATTTCAAAGTCATACATTTTTTTCGGGTAATTTCAAAGTCATAAATTGTCTCATCAAAAAATGGAAACAAGGAATGTGATGCATACAAAATGGAAACAATTCAAAAGGGCACACCTTTTGGCATGGAAGAGTACATTCTTCACAAGATTCACCCCCTCTAATCTGTGCTCTCATGGAAGACGGACTCTTCAAAGCATGGCAAGTTTTAGTGCAGAAATGGTTTCCACAAAGTAAAGGATTGCCACATAAATTATCACATGAAAACTTGGTTGTATCTGAACAAACCATCTGTGTAGAGGTACAAATACAGTCAGCAAGCAAAAATGAGATAGGATCCATCCATGCAAAACAAGTATAAAATCAGGCAAAATGAATAACATAAGGAGTAAAACTCACCATTTGTTCAGCTCCCATATGCTCGCCAATACATGATCTCCAAACAAGCTCTGGACATGGAGGGCATGGAGTTCCAGGAGTAACTTCACTTTTGTGATTAGATTTTTTCTTTTTTGGTTTTACTACAAATTCGGGATTATGAGGAGGTCTAGGCCCATGACATCTAGGGAAGGAAAAGCCCCCAAAAAAAAAAAAAAAGAAAAAGAAAATTACATGAATGGATGTGAAGGCTTAAATCTGGACAGGATTCACACTACCCATTCTTCAGGGGGAAAAGGGAAAAGTTCAAACCTCAGTTTGCACTTATGACCACAAGGATATTCTTCATCACATGCCAACTTACATGGGGGACATGCACCATAGTGGCATTTGTGTGGCTGGAAAAAAAAAAAACTGTGGGTCATTCAAGGGAAACAACCACAAAGGACTTAATATATAATTAAATTGGAGGTACACTTGAAAGCTGCAAGACCTAACACATGAGAAGAATCCCTAGAACAGATACGGAATAAGAGTAGATACAGAGAGAAGAGAAGCAGGGAAAAAAAAAACTGCTTTTTAAAAAGGCAAAGAGGCAGGAAGGACATCATATTAGCATACACTCCAAGGTAGAACATGGGAAAACGTTTTGGCAGAAGACTTGATGGTCCCATGATATAGCAACTAAGAAACCAATGAACAGATGAACAATACCTTAGAATATGATGCATGCCTACACAATTGAGGGATTTGACACTGCTTACGGCATTTTGGAGGCTTTTGGTCCATTTCAATTCCACAAGGCACCTGAACAGATGGAACACATTATATGGGTTGGGATCATACATGCTGCATAAGTTGCTGATGATTAAACTTTATAAACAATTTACATATCACAATCCAAGAGCTCCCCAAGCTAAATTATGATTTGTTTGGTTAATTCAATATTAAAAATAAATAAATAAATAAATAAACATTAAACAAAAAAAAGAAAAGAAAAGAAAAGAGTAATGAACTACATAACTTCATAAGAAACTACATTAAATGATTCTAACATTTATCGATCAAACCTATCCTAGAAACAAGAGACATGCTTAATGTGGTAACAAGGGAATCACTTACAACAGACTACTTACCCACTTCAATCTAGGAGATTATAACGGTAAACCATTCACAAAAGTACATGCACGGCTTAACTAGAAAAATTAGAAGAGCAACACAAACCATGTTTAATTAAAGAACAAGAACAGTAAAGGAAGGAAACTACTAGATCAAAACATTTCCAACAAATGTATCAAGAGAAGCATTGATGCAGAAGACTTTGAATTTGAGGAGCATCCATATAGAAGACTTAGACCCTTCTAGAGTATTTTAATCTCTAAACAGCCCAACTACAAAAAGGAGATCTCCAAGAGAATCTACTGCAGTAAGTAAGAGGGTTCAAAAAATACAGCCAGACATCTCTAAGAAACACTCCTACAGGAGGTGTGGAAACATCTTTGGCACCACAAAATGAATGAAAATTGTATTGTCAATGCTTCAAAAACACACAGAACTGACATTGTTGGCATATAATCCATTAAACAAAGTAGGTTGTCAAATGATTGGCCAAAAAATGCTTGGAGTGATGAAATCTCCACTACATCCAAGAAAAGTCAACAGGAAACCTCCAAAGCCGCAATGAAGAGCTTAACCGTGGAAGATAGATCCTTTTTCCTAAATCATCAAACCCCTCTTGAACAGGGGAAATAATTCAATCCACCAATTAAACTTCTTCTCATATGATCTGAACCAAGGAAAATAATTATGGTTAATTTGTTTCGCCTTTTTCTTTTTGATAAAGTCATGTAATTTAGGTTACTTTCGTTTTACCCAGCTGAAACAGAAACATGGATTAGAGTTGGATAAATATATTCTATAGGATGCTCTTTGATATAAGTCAAATCATGCTGCCTAAAAGTAACTCCTCATTTAATAACTACTTTTCTCAGTATTATCCAATATAGATCCATACTTTCACCAGTTTTAAATGGGAAGTCCATTGGAAGTCCCAAGCATTTCAAAGAAGTATATCAAACTAGCATCTCAAAATGGCAATGGAAAGCTCAAATCTGAACGAGATCCAGTGGAAAAGATTTGTTACTTTTGGATAAATTGCTTTTGAGAAGATAGGATAGCCTCAGACTATCAAAGAATGGGCCTAATATTGATTGATTTACCGAATCCCCATCATGATATGTGAAGGCATCACTGCCAAAAGGTTAATGAGAATTGGAAATTCATAGTCACTCCTCAATCCAATCGCAAAGCCAGTAAGATGTCCTCCATTTTCTGTTTGCCCAAAGTTCTATTGACAGGCTCCACAATTACAATAAGAGAAAGAGAAGAGGGAGGGGCAGTGCAGCAACGTTAAGGATCAACTTTCATGGTGTCCTCGGGAACGTTACCTAGGAACAAGGACTCCAATCAATCAGAATCAAAATCTAACACAAGAAATGCAGAAAAAAGTCCAGCCAATTCAACTACCTAACTACTGAAGGATAATGTAAGATGTATATTCAAATTAACATAGTCAAGTGCTTGCTCAAAGAACAGCTTGCCAATGCCTTAGATGATTGGATTTGATTTGCCAGTCCAAGCATTTACTAGGAACCAAGACTCAACCACTAATTCTGTCAGCTAGAAATGGAAGCTAATTGAGCTATCTAAGTGCAAGATCAAGTGGCATAGCATCTCGACTAAGTAATAAGACCAATAAGCTAATGGGCTGAAAGTTCAAGGTGGTAACTTTGGTTGTCTCCATAACTGGGGGGGGCTGCTGGATCATGACAGTGATCGGCTAAGGCATTGGAAAAGTCTCACCTGACAATCAGAAATTTATTGTAAAAAACAACCACAGGACTGAGCAAGCAAGCTTCTTTTAAATTGAAGATTCCACACAAACAATAAATTGAAAGATTAACCAAATGTTCGGGAGAAGGAGAAGCCCTTTAGTAAGGAGAAGATTTGCCATGAACTGACTGCAGAAATTTTGCAACAGCAACTACATCTCTCCAGAATCGTGTCTGGTTACATAAAGCAAGCCTTGTTGCTATCTCAAAGAGGCAAGGTGTAAATTGTAATAGACACTAGGTATGCAACAAAGAAACCATCATCTTACTTCCTTGACAAAGAATCCTTTTAGTCTTCGAGCATACTGAATCATACATAGCCTGCCCTCTATCCAAAATCATAAAATAAAAAGCATCCCCAAAAGATTGTGTCGAAACCCAAACCCAAGGCTTTTCAATTTGCTTGGCAGTTATTAGGATAAAAAGGAACTGACATCATGAAATGTATGACTAGTTAAAGTTAATGAATTGAAAAGGTCATTTGCAAATGCTACAGTAGCATGCTAAATGGAGTGTATCAAGCTCAACCATGCGATGTATCTTTCAAAATCCAGAGCTTAATGAATCCAAAAGACTATTATCATTTCATTAAAGGCCGGTATTTGCCTTCATGTAAGGGTGGCAAATCCCATAAACAATATATATGATGTATCAGTACCTACCAAAAAACTGAAATGAATGTGAATGCAAAAGTAAACAACTCAATTTTACCCCAAAAGTAAACCACTAAAGATTCCACCCAAAAGAGACCTAATCAATTGCTAAAGGAAAAAGTGGGAGAAGAGAAACTTCTAAACCATTGTGTTTTAGACAAAGAACAACCTGCCTCACCTCATAGTGCGTCTCACCACATGCACAAGAAATTGTCACCATCACAGGACAAGGAGCACAGGCACCTCTAGAAGAAGGAAACCAAATAACCATTAGAATGAACATGACCAAGCAGGTACCAAGATTTCACCCTCAAGTATCATTCTTCATCAACAAGATGACTTCACATGATAACTTCTTGAGGTTACCAGCCCGTATTCAATGTGGAGATCACCTTAATGGCTTATATACATGTTATATTAGAGATTCCATACCTGTGACATGGTGAAGGACATTTGTGATTTTTGCATCTAAGCTTCCTGTCACAGATCTGCATTCTCCAAAAAGGGAGTAAATAAAATTGTCTATCGACTATATAGGTAACCTGATCAAAAGAACAAAACAGAACCGCAACACACACCTCAGAGCATGGAGGACAGTCCCCATCACAGCATCGACGCTTGCAAGCATGACGTCCGCAATCTCGCATTCTTAGACACTTCCTATCACACGACAAATCTTGATAGCAAGGAACCTATTCTAGAGTTAGCTATCCCAAATTAAACCTCCCATAAGAACCAAGAACCAGCAAGCAAATACACACATTCTTACCTCTTTCTTCAAGCTTCCACATTTGCAAAACTTGAAAACAACAATTCTACATGTCTCGATACACAGTCCTCGGTGACACCTCTCGTGGCACATATGCATCCCACAACTCAGCATTTTCTCACATGTAGCCCCGCATAATGGTGCATTCACATCACAAGCCAACCCCTCAAACACTCTCTTCCCACAAGGACACATCCTCCTCCCTTGAAGAGGACAATCCCCACATTCACCATAATGACACCCTCTCTCACAAATATGCTTCCCGCATTGCAAGGCCTTATTGCATGGTTCCTCACACCTAAAATCCCTCTCACAACACTCCCTCTCTTCAATCTTCTTCCCACACTGACACCTATAAACCCCACGTTCCTTACACGGTGGACAATCCCCCTTATGACAAATCTCACTACATCTATGAGCCCTACAATCTAAAAGCCTCTCACATTTCTTCCCACAAGAGAAATCCTTAAACGCGCAACGACGCACATCCTCCACGCCACCACAAAAGCACCTGCTCCTAACTAACTGTGGGCACGAAGGGCACGGACCGGGATGACAGAGCAACAAACAACGATGTCCACAATTATTCCTCAATGGCCTATCACAAACTTCCCCACAAGAATGTGGCAATACCCAAGGATCATCATGGCTCGGGTTTTCAACTTTTCCACAGAAACAAAGATACAATTTTGGAACTTGGGTTTTAAAGTACTCATACCTACATTTGGGGCAGTTCCAAGTGGAATTCTCTGCCGCTTTCTCGGATGCAATGGAGAGTCGCAAGAGGGCGCGTGCGGAGGCCAAATTGAGAGATTGTTGAGCCCATGATTGGATACAAATGAGATGGAAGAGAGAGAAGCAGAGGGAGGAGCAGGACCAAGTGGGTTCAGAGGGTTTGATTCGTTCGAGACAGATGAGGCAAGAGAGAGCTCCGGAGGAAGACGAAGTGAGGAAAGATTGGATCTTGGAGAGGTCTGAAGGCGTCGGGGTTTGGGGACTTGCGGAGGTGAAGTGGAAGTAGGATTTGAAGATGGAGTTTGAGAGGTCTACATGGTGGAGAGATGGGGTGGTTTCGGTGTCTGAGTCGGAGTCGGAGGCGGTGAGGCGGTGGTGGGTGGTGGAAGAAGTGGTGGCAGGGGTGGACATTTCGGTGAATGTTGAGGAAGTTTGTGATTCGTCTGGTTCGTGAGAAGAAGTGTCGGGTTTTATTTCTAACTACAATTCTTAAAATATATTTATATTAATTGAAGGATTTTTTATTAGAAAATTATCTAGATAATGGCAGCGTGATGCCTATGTAAATATAAAAAATATTGAATACATGAATTGTAAAATAATTATATAATAAATTACATACAAAAATAAGATTGAAATCATGTTGGACAAAGTTAAACATCAAAATTATTGAAATAAAAATATCATTATAGAAACATGAAATTTTACCTTCCCATGGATCAGAAAACTAATAGACGATAGATTAAGAATATAATTCCCTTGAGAAGAAATTAAATTCGAAGAAGAAAGTGAAACCTTCAATCATAAAGAAACATGAATAGATTAAGAAGAGCGACAATCTCATCTCTAGTGGCCTTGAGAAACACCTTATAAGTGATAGTTGCTAGACTAATTAATTATTATCACCTCAATTTAGCTTATATTACACACAACTTATTATAAACAAAATATTTATAAAAACTATTGTTTCATAGTTCACTAAAATCATAGAGCCCTACAAAAAAGTAAAATTGGGTAGCCAAAATTTGTATAGATATGAGTTTAAATAAAATTTTGAAAAAGTAAAAGCTTTGAAAAGAGGGAAAAGAAAAAAAATGTAAAAAAAGAATTACACAAATACCACCCTTGAAAAAATATTTCTAGGACTACGATAATTGAAATTGAAATCGGCGATTTCGATTCATATTTACAATCTTCCAGCTGAGCCCATATGTGATTTTGGTTGAAAATGCAATTAACACCTTAATATGTGATTTTAGTTGAAAACAAATTTTAATTGGATTCTTTATTTTTTGTCTATCCAATAGGCGATTTTGTTTCATAATGAGACGATTTTATACTCTAAAGCACCCTTCTTACTAATCATTACGATACAAACAACCCCATATACTTGGCACAACAAAAAATTATATTTTAAATTAATTAATATAGCACAAATTGAATTTTATCCAATTATATGTTAATGAGATGTTTAGTTTTGTCCTCTTTCTCTATCACACAGATATGCGCTTTAAGTCAATAGAGAACATATTTATTATGTATTTATATGAATCAATATTGCGATGTGAATTAATGATATTAATTTGTGTCAATATGAAATTCTCGATTCTAACATAAATTCGCATCTCAAGAAGCGCTTCCAAACATATTAATAATTTAAAATACTAAAGTCATGAAAGCATTATGAGATATGTAATTATAGTATCAAAATAGCTACATGGTATTTTGAAAATAAGTAAAAAACAAAAACTTGAAAGTGAAATATCCAAATCTAATAGCATCAACACTGTTGTCGTATAAGTAAACGAACATCCTAGGGATCTACATTAGCTTAGGGCTCAACCATCTAGGCCACATCTAACTAGGTGATATATTTCCTATCTTGACTATAAGCACCAAAAAACGATGCATACATAAGGACTAAAGTAGAGTGCATCTGTGTAACTCCTTTGCTCATGTCATATTGAGGATCTTTAACTGGCCTCCTCAATGGTACAAGGGGAATAGGAACCTAACTACTAGAGTTCTCTCCCACGACAGGGGTATGGCACATATGATCCTTGGAGTTCTCCTTAATGAATAGTTTGTGGTACTCAAATCTTAATGGTTCAGGAGATGCTAACGGCAAGTAGTGAAGGGGAGAAGTATCGTCTCGAATCTATTCACAAGGCTATCTACGTCCTTGGCCTCTAACCCGATAATGACCACATCCCTGACAGCTCCTCTCTCTTTGTAGCTCATTTAAGGGGGAGTTGTCTTCATCTACATCAAGACTAGGTGCAAGTGGGTCGCTTAGTAGACCCCAATAATCCCCTAAATGAGGTCATCAACCCAATGCTGCTTAGATATAATGTCTTGGTTTATGTATATAGTCTACCTACAATCCGAATATAAAAGTTTGAGTAACATATAACTAGAAAAATAAATGTGTAATTGAAATAATGATTGTATGTACTATATACATCGAGAAGGCTCCTAACTAGCCGATGTATCTATAAGTAACTTACTAATACCAAGGGATGTAGTCAAGATGTACACCAAGCAATAGCCAAACTTGAACTATCTGGTTTCATTGATAATCCCAATTTGTTATCCAATTTACATGTCGTATCGCCCAATTAATTTCAATCCTGCCCCTCAAGTCAATTTCATGTAGCGCCCATCCGATGTCAAGGTGGGTCAAGATCTCTTACATCCCACCAAACTGTAAGCCATGTAGTCAAGATAGTGTATCTCCACGATATGAAAGTATATAAGTAGGACATGGGCTAACCATACATTACTCCCATCCCAACAATAAGCGAGGAGTCTAACAACATCTTGTGATCGTAGAAAGTCCAAACAACCTGAAGTGATGATCAATAATGAGGTTGAAAAAAAGTAACAATTACTGAATAAATAAGGAGTTGGTTTTGCTAAATACGTACTTACTTCGAACGCTATCAATCGAATGCATCTCTATACTGTCCAACTACATGCATGGATTGCTTAGTGATGTCAAACTCCGCTTCTATCAACTTATAAGTGGTCGACCATTGACAACTGATATAATCCGACGACGTAAAGGGGTGATGTGTGGGAAATGCTCCCATGCTCATACCTGAAAAATCACCAATAATTCTCTTATAACTAAGAAAGAAGAACTAATGTTAGAGGCATTATACGAATTGAACATATTGCAAGTATGTTTTCAATTTGCTATTCCTTACCTGACCACCCCATGCAAGCTCAGACCTATGGGATAGCTACAAGTAAAGTAGTGACCTATCAGCCGGTTTTAGATCTATCTACTCTTGCAAGTGTAAAAAAGGAAAAAAAAAATAGTAAGCTTACCATCATACTCATAAAGGAAAAAAACAAAACATTAGCAAAACAACTTCTTAAATACATTTCCATATATATTATCAATCAATATTATCATAGTTTTTTCACTTTCACTAAGTCAAATACTGGTGGATCCACTCAACGTTGGTTGTCTTCCTCGCTGCGGACATCTTCTCCTACTATGTCCATCCCTACCACATAGTCTACATATATAAGTCAACAATCCCTCCCAAATGTCTATCTCATTTTGGAATCTTTTCTCTTATAGCCTGCCTAAATTCCTATCCCTATTTGAAGTTCAAATTGGATGCCATACAGGAATGTCAAGATAAGGCCAACTAGCCTTATCGATACAGGGCATGAAGGAACGCATGTATACATGTAGTTGATTCTACAATGTGTACCAATACCCAATATGTACAACATAATCAATACTTATTTTTCCCATAATAACTATAGCATAGGAGCACGGAATTTTATATGTTTGACACTTATTGTAAGTATACCATACAATCTTAAGTGTGATCGTATGGTTGTTCTCCCCTTTCTATCCGTGTGACGTAGGTTATGGTACAATAATGACCTCGAATATTTGCTCATTATAGCAAAAAATCACGACACGGTGACCGCTGGCCATTTTATGTTACTTATCAAACTTTCTTTCCGCAAATTTGGTCAATACTTTGCCAATACCCATCTGCTCCGCTAACTCGATCCTTTGTTTGTTGAAATAGTGTTGCAATTGTAAAAAGTTTTCTTAAGTAGTGCCACAACGAGCAAGTTCCTAATATCTCACAAAGCACTGTTATAACTTTCGACAATGTTGGTCTTCCTATGACCAAACCGAGCTCCATCATCGTGTTCTAGTGTCCATATTTTAAGATGTAGGCTTCTAAAGTAAACTCTAATATGAGAGCTTATAATCTTGGCCTTATCATAGTAGGAGCAAAACTTTTGAAGTTATAACTGGTACGCAGCCTTTTTTACTAGCTCTTTGTAGTCTTTGTTCTTAGCCCAAGTGTTGAAGTTACTGGCAACATGTCAGATACACCACCGCTAAGGCCAACTACTTTACCAAATTGCATTCTCACCCTCTACCACAAACTAGATCTTAGCATAACGGTCCAAAATCAAACATATATCAATATGATCTCTTATAACGTGCATGAGTACATACGTTAGGAAACAACTCCAGCTATCTCGACATTCCTCATCAACTAGGGCGAAACCCAGTGGGACTATGTGATTTTGACCATTAACTCCAATTATAATCAACAGTTTATGTTTGTACTTTCCATAAAAGAATGTTCCATCAATCATAATGACAAACCTGCAATGTATAAATACCTCAATGCACAATTCGAATGCCTAAAAGACTTTGTTGAAGAATACATACTCAGCAGTGTTACTATCTCGCCATTTCCACTCTACCATAGTATAAGGATTAGTCTCTCGAATCACATTTAGTAGATGTAGGAACACTGCATATGATTCCTCCCACTTACCGTAAGCCTATTCAATCACTTTATGCTTTGCTTCCCTAATTCTCTTGATGTGCATAGTATAACCATATTGTTTACAAATAGTCGCCTACCATTGTCTTACCTTAACGCTAGGTAACTCTTAAACATCCTTTATTAGAAAGTACGATAAGGTGTTTGAATCCAATCTTGAGTGGTCCTAGTTATAGGAGGATTGTGGCATGTGTGTAGACTTACAAACCTAGTTATCACAAGCATCCTACATATTGCTTCTTCCAAGCTCTGAGTCTTTACCTATAGCTCTTTTCCCAATCAATGCATCTAATAGACCATAATGTAGGTTCCGACTCCTTTACAATGAAGTTATGCTGGTTCATAACATTATGCAACCCTATAGCTGTCTGTAGATTTTTTTTTTTTTAAACCGCATGCCCACCTTCAATTCATCGTTGAAGCTCTAATCACTATCATTCATACTATCCTCAGACACCATTAGTTTATCCCCAACACTTATCATGTAGAAAGGCACAAGTTCTGACATCTTGACCATGTCCACACATGTAGCTAAACCATGCCTCAAATCATTCCATCTACGTAACCCTTATGCTTCTTCCACTTCCTGCAACCAGCATTCACTTGGACCAACGTCAGCATTACAATCTATATCATCAGAATCTTCATCAATATCCTTGCATGCCAGTTCATTCTCCATATCAATATTTCTATTAGACTCACTAATAATCAATACATTAGGTTCATTGGACATGTGATTGCTACTCGATACAAGACTCAGTAGGACCAATTAGGATTCAAACACCTTGGTTTCAACTTGTAGTCCAACATCCTCACCGTGCCCTCCGACATCATACTCAACTACAAGAGGGGCTATCGGTAGTGGGTTCACTTCATGAATTTCAATATATACTTCTACTAAACCGTTGACCCCACCACGTCTTACTGAGGAAGCCATCAGTTGTTGGATATCATAATCATTACTGATGGGGATGGCATAAAACATGTCCTTGATCACACTTACAAGGGGGGATTTATGAATCAACTTAACTAAGTGTGTCATCATGTCAACCCGAATCTGTTTACATATCAATCCAACAAATTGGTCACAAGTGGCCCCAAATGTAACTTCAAATACTAGTCTCGAGCGCCTATCATACTGTACCCCATCCTTTCCTTCCATAATATTTCCACTAACATAACAAACCAACCTTATATTATCCATTGTACACCTATTTGCCATGCTAACTTCATAAACTTCAGCATCCATATATAAAAATACTACCTTATACTAGCACACACACTCTACTAGAGCTCATAAACACATCACCTAATTTGATTTCACTATCATAATCCCTTAACGGTACTACAATTAGTACTTACTCCAACTAAAACAAATAAAAGAGTTACACCATCTCGTAAGCCAATTCATTCTCCACACCCCTCAATAATAATTATTTATACATGTATTACCTAATACGCATGTATACATACAATACAGTAACAAAGACAAATTTACACAAAGAAAAACTACATATACATACATATAAATTGTACTAAATAATGAACACAATGTTTTAGGCAAAAAGAAAAATTTAAAAACATGCCATAAAAAAAAACCATGATACATATATATAATTGACTAGTCCATAAAAAAAAAAAAAAAAAACTATGGCATGTATATATAATTGACTAACAATCACAAATTTATGCAAAAAATAGTTAAGCTTATAGATAACAGAGTATAGATTCACGTATATGTTATAGTATAGACGAACGTTCTAATGTATCTAAAAATTACCAATAAACAACAATATACCATCATGCATCAAGTAAGAGCACTATTTCTTCAATCAACATGTACTAGAAATAGATCAAAACGAGAAAAAACAATATCTTTTTCCATATAAATGTCTAGAGAGAGAAAGTGACGATATTGCATAAATTGTCTCCCTATTTCAAAAAATTGCCCACAATAGAGATCTACACCATACTACTACTTCAATTCTATAATTGATTCACAAAAAAAAAAAAAAGGATCTAAATGTCGAATTTGGTTGAGAAAAAGTTTAGAGATGATTTAAGAAAGAGAGAAAGATGAAAGAAATACTGAGATGTAGAACGGGGGAGGAGCAAGGTTGGGCATAAGTTGAAATCACTTCTTCAAAAGGCGATTTTAACTACTATAATCTTGGGAATATTTTCCTAAGAATGGCACTTATGTGATTTTTTTTTTTTGTATTTTTTTTTCCTTTCCCTTGAAAAGGATGAATAGGTTTTAATTTCCCATATCACAATCTAAGTTCATATAAAATAAGATAGTAGTGCTTTGTGATCAAAGGTTAAGTTGTCATGGGTAAGGTACTTAGCCTTACAGTTGTCATTCCATGTAAATAACTTTAGCCTTTACAAGACAACCCCTCCCATAGGGTTTTAACATCGACAAGCAATTAGGGACCTTTCTCCCTATTGGTAGTACCTTATTATTAAATCTATGAGTTAAGATAACCCAATTTATTAGTGTGGGATATAAGCCTAGCCAACAAACTTCCTTTAGGAGCTTTGATCCAACTAGGAAGGCTCCATCCCTTAGCTTGTTTATTAGTTGAGGTTACCTTATGCACCTAAAAAAGTGGTGATGGTTGCCTCGTGTACCTGTCATCATGTAGAGTATATCTGTATGCTCATTAATAGGTAGAAGCAAATTTGACTTGTAGGTTGTTAAGGGGAAACCAAGTTGTTCTCTTGCAAGAGTTAGCCTTACTAAGGTCACATTGACTTGTAGGTCGCCATGGAGTGACCTGGTTGGCGTTTAATAAATGACCTATAGGCTACTAAAGAGTAATTAAGTTGGTGCTGAGTTCATAAGCCTAGTGTTTTCAATAAAAGTTGCCTCTGAAGATGTTGATTCCTAGGGGGATAAGGAACTTGACTTGCAAATGCTTGGTAGAGGAGATCATTCATAGTACATTTGGGAGGATATGCCAATCATGTTATAGGGTGACAAGGAGCCAATGATATGGATGTCAACTAGTGTTTAAGTGGTTAATTTACAATCACTAAGCTTTTATGATGTAATAATACAATAACAAATCATTTGTCATGTCATTATAGCATGAAGACTTTTCATATTTATTTTATTTTAGGATATTATTTATTAGCATTATTTTACTATTTTTGAGTTAGATTTATTTAAGGTTTTATTATTACTAGTAGTTATTACCTATTTGCCCTTGGGATTTCTAAGATGTCATATTAATACTTTATTTCAAGACCTTTTCAAGAGAGAATGAGTTTTCCATATTGAAAACAGATCATTGTGTGAGTCTCTTCTTTATATGACCTTCATTAAAATTAATTAATCATGCATAACATGGATGGACTAAGTTTTAGTCCTTTAATTAATCAGTTGTGCATAATATCAATCAATTAAAAAAAAAAAACCTTTTTTGTCCAAAAAAAAGAAAAACAAAAAAAAACCTTTAATTTAGTTGATTATACATATTATTAATCAATTTTATCAAAACCCTAGTTCAATTTAGTTTATGGTATGTAATGATACTTGATTTTTGCTCGACTCAAGGCCCAACAATCAAAGCCTATCTTAAAGCACATGCTAGTGAGCACTTAAGTAACCAACAGCTTTACGTGTCATACTGCGACTCCCCTTCTAGTTTGTAGGCCAACGCTAATGAAGAATGCCAAGCAAAGGTGGGCCAATTCCCCTCGTTACAACGTACCTAATAAGCCATACGACAAATAATCAATAGATCAATCCCTAACCAATGAACAAACACCCACCGATTGTCTAAGGTAAAGCTCAAGGCTCGACTCCTTCCATCGAGCACTGGCTGGCCTTCAATGAG
Source organism: Lumnitzera littorea (assembly GCA_024138015.1). Lineage (NCBI taxonomy): Eukaryota > Viridiplantae > Streptophyta > Magnoliopsida > Myrtales > Combretaceae > Lumnitzera > Lumnitzera littorea. The sequence goes on from JAMXBB010000005.1 coordinate 94,756,303, forward strand.
TGCTTCGGCTTAGCTTTTGTCTTTGGTGGTGAAAACCTACTAGAACTCATTAACAAGCATTTGACATCCGTAGTATGGTCAGCGTGCTGATACCTCTATCCCTACCAGATCATTGAACTACAGATTTAGTAGTTTGGTCGGCTACAGTGTGCTACTTATAGTAGAGCTCTGTTACCTATTGTAGAGCGTATAATCTGTCAACAACTAGTATGAACGAACTTCCGATTACTACATGCCTAGGTAAATCACATAAAAAGCACCAAGCACTAATAAGTAAGGGAGATGAGATCTAGTTCCCCCAAGCCCTTTTCTCTATCTATCACAGTCGGAACTCCTCACTTCACTCCCCCTTACACCACCTCCACCCCCCTCCCCTACTCCAGAAGCAAAACTTACACATCGGGTGAGCACGACCTATGATGCATACAAAAGCCAAGAGTAGACAAGGCTAGTCGTAAGGACGAATCTAAACTTGCTGAAAGCTTGAAATGAGTGATTGAAAGCACGTAAAATAATGGAAAAGAAAGAAAGTAAGAAAATCCATGAACAACTTCAAAGGATATAATGCACCAGTGAAACTTCTAAAGACTCACACCACAGTTCAATGATGCACAAGTTGGTCGGTGAGGTTACTTGTTACTTAACCTTGCTTAAGAGTTAGGATAAGAGTGAAAAAAGAGCAAACATGCTAATGAGAGAAATGTTTACAAAGGAAATATTCAATGTATTAATGATGATAAGATGATGCGGCTACATGTATAGTGAGTATTTATACCCAAAAAATTAGGGCAACTTGCCTAAAAATGGAAAAGACAAAAGGGGGATTGTCTTAAAGAAGTAATGCACAAGAAATACAAAAGGTAAAAATGAATATTCCAAGAAAAGTAATGATTAAGTGCAATAGATTCTCCAAGCGGGCTTAGATACGTGGCAATAATGTATTGGTCATGCCCTTGGAAAATGTAAACAAATCAGTACGATAAGGATGGGTGGCTGACTAGGGGTGCCGAGCATATGTGGATTCATTTGAAAAGGAGTGGTTAAAGACTCGTATGGGATCTCTTGACCTATCAACTTCCATGTTATCGAGCAGGTGTTCGACTCAACCATAACCAGGTAAGGGCGTATAAAGGGTCAGGCTGCAAGCAAAGTATTCATCGAGTTGACACATAATTTCTAAAAGAAGTAAAGTCACTTGGTGCGGTGTAGGAAGTTAGTTAGCAGTAAAGAGTAGCTCGGCCTCAACAAGGGTCGGTTAGAGTAGGATGATTCACCTCGTTAGTCCTTCTAGTCCTCAAGCTCAACTGTGAATCAAAGGCCCAATAATTTGATTCCTATCATTCCCTCCTGGTTGATTTAGATTTAGGATCAAATCCGGCTAGTCCTCATTTAATGTTCCTCTAGGATGACAGGGACTAATGTTGGCAATGTTGACAATTTCAAAGACCCTACAATCTTCAAGTAGTTCTAGTCTGTAGGTATTATTGTTGACTTTCTAGAGGATTTTGAAGGGGCCTTCAACTCAAGCGAATAGCTTTTTCTTTCCCTTGTTCAAGAACCTCTCCTTGCTCAAGTGTAACCACACTAGGTCTCCAAGTTGAAACTGTATCGATTTCCCCCTTTGGCCTTTTCTCGCATTTTCTTAGTAGCTTGGTCAATTTTTTGAGTAACCTTATCGTAGATATATTGTAAGGACTGTGCTCGAGCTCTTGCATCAAAGTCTTTTTACTCAGATATAGGTACAAAGGTGTGATCAAGGGGTAAATAGAGATTAAAGTCATAGACAACTTTGAAGGGGGTTTGGTTAGTAGTGTCATGTACTATACAATTGAAAGCAAATTCTTCCACCAGTAAACAGGCATCCTAATCAGCTGAGTTCTTACCTATTGTAGCTCAGAGTGGTGGTCCCAAAGTACAATTGACCACCTCTGTTTGGCCATTAGTATACGGGTGACAGGAAGTGTTGTATAGTAGTTTAGTCCCCATTCGATGCCACAGAGTTCTTTAGAAATAGCTTAAGAACTTTATATCTCTATCTGAGACTACACTCCTTGGCATGCCGTATAACCGAACGACCTACTGCAAAAAGAGAGGCAATAGCCAAAGCATTGTTAGTTTTAGAGCATAGTAAAAAGTGTGCCATTTTACTGAATCTATCTATGATAATCATTATTGAATCATTGCTTCAGGTAGTTCTTGGTAATTTGAGGATAAAGTTAATGCTCAACTCAATCTAGGGTCTGGTTGGGACAAGCAAAGACATTTGCTCAGCTCGACACTTGGCCCTTTTGCATGCAGCATAGCCCTTAACAATCCGGTGTACGTATGACCTCATTTTCAGCTAAAAGAATCATCTACTCAATAGTTCATATGTTCCTTTCCCCAAAATGTCCGAAGAGCCCTCTACTGTGGGCTTCCCTAAGAAGCAACTTTCTTACTGAGCAAGTTGGCACACGCAATTTTCCACTTCGAAACAAGTAACCATCTTCCATTTGATAATCATCCATTGTTCTTCCATCTAGACATCACCCAAGTATGGGTCTGAAATGTGGATCCTGTGAATACTATTCTTTAATACTTGCAAACCTAAACAATTAGGCTTGTAGTTCGATCAGAAGCATATGTCTCATTGACAGAGCATCTGCAACTATGTTGCTCTTCCTTTGTTTATACTTAAATACAAATTCAACCTCACTTGTCGCTTCAACAATTTGGTCTAACTTCAAAGGTATCTTAAAGACTCATGATTGGTATAGATGATAAACTATCTCAACAATAGGTAATGTTGCCATATTTGGAGTGCTCGGATAAGAGCTAAGAGCTCATTGTCGTATACGGAATAGTTCAGTTGAGGTCCTCTAAGATTCTTGTTATGGTAGGCAATTAGTTGACTTTCTTGCATTAAGACGGTACTTATACCAATGCTTAATATGTCATATTCCAACTCAAATATCTTCTCAAAGTTAGGTAAAGCTAGTATTAGTGTGGAAGTCAATCTTTCATTCACTTCAACAAAACTTCTTTCCTCTTTTTCTCCCCATTTAAATTCTATGTTCTTGTTCTTCAACTTAGTTAGGGGTATGGCTAGGGTACTGAAATTCCTGATAAACCTTTTATAAAAGGATGCCAATCCATGGAAACTTCTCACCTCAGCACAAGTGGTTGGGGTCGGCTACTCGACAATTGCTTGGATATTCTCATCATTCACTCGTAAGCCTCCTCCACTTATTATATAGCCTAAAAATACCAATTCATCTTAGTAGAAGCAACACTTCTTCAAGTTACTGAATAATCTCTTAGCTTGGAGCACATCTAATACAGCATAGAGATGCTCACAGTGACTAAGCATGTTAGCGTCATATACTAGGATGTCATCAAAATACACCATAATACACTACTCGATCCGATCTCTCAATACGTGGTTCATCAGTTGTGTTAGTCCTGTATAAGATATCAAGAGGGGGGTGAGTTGATATCTTTAAACTTTTGAAACTTTTTTGTTGTAAAATAAAATTACTCCTCTTAACAACTTATATTAGTGAATAGTCGTATTTTAATAATTTAACATACAATAATTAATAATGCAAATTAAAAGAACATGGAAGGAGAATATTAAGCTTAGGATTTATAAAGCTTTGGCCTTCTATCTACTACTCTCTTTTAGCTTCACTACTAAGGACCCGATTTACTTCATCGGTGCTGTTCCACTTGATCCACTAAATCAAATCACAAGAAGATTACAAGCTTTCATCCCTCATGGACTTCACAACACTTGATCTATCTAACTTATCCATAATCTAAGCTAATTACAAATCTATAGAGTATAAATGTGCCTGTCTCAACAATCAAACAACAAATAAAAGTTGCAAATTACAAGTGAGAATAAAATTATAAATCTCAATTAATTTCTTTTTAAAGAGAAGTAATGATTTTTGTTTAGTTTACTTTGGTGTAACTTTCTGAAGAAGTATCTAAGAAACTTTCTATGTCTTTTTAGAAAGTAAAATCTTATCACTATTTTTGTGTAACGAAAACTTGTTTTTCTAGAGTAGTTGACGTTTTGAATCCTTTCTCTTTTTATACTAAAATCTTCCAACATCTAATTTTTTGAAAATTATCTTCACTTTTATATTTATCCAACCATTATTTGTTAAAAATAATCCTTAGATATTTTGAGAGGATCTCAGTATTTTGAGTTTCAAAATCAACTCTTCTAATCTTATTTTGATTAGGTATACTTCAATCTACAACCACTAGATAAGCTTCAGATTTGAATTTAATGAAGAGATATGCTTTATCAGCAACTTCTAGATAAGCCTCATATTTAATAATTTGAAATTCCACAAAATCTAAAACAACCTTATCCTTATCCATACTTGTATATATCTTAATTTATCTAAAATAAATTTACTAAAAAATAATCCCCATGGATTTTAATTCTGACTTTAGTAAAACAGGATTAAGTGTATTTCCTTAATATACCCAATCTAGTGGAGTTAGGCTTTGTTGAATTCGAATCTAATATGAGTTAAATTTCATTGTTATATGTTTCCAAACCAACTTTCTGAATAATCTTCTGAAGAGTATCAATCGTCTTTTCTTCAAAGTTTCTGAATAAGCTTCTAAAGTGCTATATCACTTTTACTTATAAAGGTTCTGAAACACTTTCTGAAAAATTTCAGACTATTCTCTTTTTCAATTAAATCAGACCTTTTGAATAAGTTTTTGAAAACAACTTATTTTTGTAAATTTAAACTTTCTGAGAACTCTTCTGAATACCTACATTCTTAATGATCTATTAGCTTTTATCCCTTTTTGTTATCATTAAAATATATGAAAGATATCTAATAAGTCGCATGAAGGTGCTTGGTGCTTTCGATAAGCCAAATCACATTACTATCCAATTGTAGAGTCCATGTCAAGTTTTAAAAATAGTCTTCCACTCGTTTCTCAGCCTTATTCGAATCTAATGGTAACCAAACTTTAGATCAATCTTGCTAAGGACTTTAGCTTTACTCAATTCATCTAACATGTCATCCAACCTAGGGATCAAATATCAATATTTAATCATGATCTTGTTCACAACTCACTATCAACACACATTCGCCAAGTACTATCATTTTTTGGTACTTAAAGCATTGAACAGCATAGGGACTTAGACTCTCCCTCACATACCCTTTCTCCAAGAGTTCATTGACTTGTCGTTAGAGCTCCGTAGCTTGTTTGAGATTCATCTAATAAGTTGGTTTGTTCGGTAAGGTAGTGCTAGGTATCAAGTCAACACAGTACTCAATGCCTCTAAATGGTAGTAAACCTTCCAACAACTGTTCTAGGAACAAGTCAGAATATTCATCCAATAGCTCTCTTACCTCAACGAGTAATTCAATCTGCTCCTTCAATTTTAGTAGCTTCCTGACCAACATAAAAGTTAGCATATCAACTTTTATAGCTTCTCGGAGCTTAGCTCTACTTAGTATTAAAGCCTTCTTAAGTCCTCAAGTAAGGTTAGCCTATAATTTGCTAACTTGACTTAGTGTCATGGGATTCAAGGTAACCTTCCTTCTGTCCTTTTCAAACACATAGGTATTTCGAAATTCATCATGCATAACCTTTTAGTTAAAGAGCCATGGTCAGCCAAGTAGCACATGTGAAGTGTACATAGGTAATACGTCATAAAGGATCTCATCAAAATAATTTCCAATAAAGATTGGCAACAATACTTGCTGAGTGATAGGCAGTGTCCCTCTTTCATTCAGCTAATGCAACTTATACGGCTTCGAATGTGTTATAGTTAGAAACTTTAACTTCTTAATCAGATTGACTGATACCACATTAGTGCAGCTACCACTATCTACAATGAGTGCACATAATTGATCATTCACCTTGCACATAATATGGAACAAGTTCTTTCTTTGCTCCTCTTTATGTGAGGGTTCCAAACTCATTGTACATCAAACAACTAGAACTACTTATCTAAGTCTTCGACAAACACATCTTCCTCTACTAGTTCATTTTCTTGAGAAGTTTCTTTCTTGGCAATAGTCTCCTCCTCAGGTCCTTGTCAATATTATCCACTTCAAGCTTTGAGACGTCTCCTTTGATGATCATAGCTCATCAATTTGGACACTAAGTAAGCATATATCTAAACCCTTGGTACTTGAAATACTTGATCTGGCTCGTCTTCCTACCAGATTCTTGTCCTTTCTTATATGTTTGAGTCAACACGACAATGTCAGGTTGGCCTTTTTATTTGGTTTAGACATCAACCTTTTTGGTTGGCTCAAGACTCTTGGTAACTTCCCTAACCAAGTTGGCTCAATTGACCAGGTTGGCTTATTAGGGTTGGATCAACATTTTGTTTCTTCTCTACCTCTTTACTCGTTGGCCTATCCATATAACTTCATCCATTATAGTTGTAAATACCCAATTTTTACCTCCTTTTATTTTTTCCATAAGGTAAAAGGTCTTAAATTAGAAAAAAAATTAGAAAAATAAGAAAAAAAACCCAAAAAATAAGAAATTTAGAATAAATCACAAAAATATAAAATTTAGAAAAATACAAAAAATAGAAGATTTATAAAATAATAAATCTTTTAGATAGTTTAATAGAAAATAATTTTTAATTTAGATAAAATAAAGAAAAGGTCATTGTGCTTAGGCTTAGATTTGAATATGGCCTAAGTTGACCTAGTCCATATGTGCAATTTTGCACAGATAAATAAGGAAAGACCAACAGCCCAATTGGATAAGCATTAAAACTTGATATTGCATATGACTTGGAGATCTTGAGTTCAATCCATAGAAGGTGTAAAATACATCTTTTATTTTCTTTTCTCTCTGACATACTCCTACATACATAGCTTTGTATTTAGCATCACATATTGTCAAAGGTCACCTAATCCAAGCATAAAAGAAAATCATATTGCATTTAATAGTTTACATCATTAACTCAACAATGATACCTATAAATAAGGGATTTCATTTCACTATAAACCATCAACTTATCACTTACAATTACTTAAATCTGCTCACAACACTACTCTCTCTCTCTATATAGCCCCTTTTTCTAAGATTCAAACGAACTTTAGCTTGATTTGGCTCTGCCTTAGTTTTGATTTGTGTTTTGTTCTCCACATTTTGTTTTCTTTGTTTTTATTTATTTTTGTAATATCATACTTTTTCTTTTTCTTTTTGTTGTTGTTGTTATGATTGTATTCTATTTGAAGTTATAAAAAGCAAAAAAAAAAAAAAAAAAACAAAATAAGGAGAAGAAAAAAAAAAGAAAAAGGCCTAGTTTATTTGGTTTACTTATTTTTATGTTTTAGTAAAAAATATACAATAAAAAATAAAAATAATAAAAAAATTAAAAAATAATAATAATGAAAAATAAAGATGTCCTCTCACTTAGAAAAATCTTTTTTTTTTAATAAAATAAATAAACTCTTTAGGTATGTTTTCCATAATTTAGATATCTTTTCTATGATTTAGACTTCTTTTCCATTGTTTATGCTTTCTTTTTATAATTAGGCTTCTTTCCTATGGTTTAAGCTTCTTTTTTATAATTATGCATGTTAGCTATAGTAATTGTATATTTTATGGAAAATTGTATTTAGGTATTTTAAGATTTTTCTAAAAATTTTTATCACTTAGAAATTTTTTTTCCAAATAAATAAAAAAAATTAACCTTTTTTTTTTAAATTAGGATATTTTAGAATTTTATCAAAAATATAATTATCAAATTAAGACCCTTTTCTTTTAGGTGTTTTTCTTAAATAAAATGAAATGGATAAGAAACATAAACTTAGCCACTTTTTAAATTTAAAATCAACCAACCCGCTAATATTTTTGAAATGAATTACGAAAGTTTGATCTCGAATAGTGGGTATGTAAGCACCTATATGTATGGAGTGACTTAAAAAAAGAAAAAAATTATTTTCTCCCTTTAGTAGTTAATTCTTTATATTCTTATTTTTTGTAAATAAGTAGAATTTCAATTATAGCTTGTAAATAAATGTCATTATAAGGGTATATTAAAAGGTAAATTTAAATTTAAAAAGATTAAAAGTGGTACTTATTTAAAGTTTAAAAATTAGCCCCCGAATCCAGATTTTTAGTTTTTAAAAATTGTTTTAACAAAAAATCAATTTTATCGAATGATTAATAGCTAGGTTATAATCAATCTACTCAATTGATTATAACTTAACTCTTTTTCTCAACTTCGATCGAGTGATAACTTTAAAAATGTTTTCAAATATAAAAGAATTGGTTTTCTTTAAATTTTAGTTAAAGGTTAGTATTAAATGAGTAGGGTTTAATACTAGTCAGTTTAAAGAAGACTAATTTATATAAAATTGGGAGGAAAAAACCAGGCTCAACAGTAGTAGATTGTTAGAGTTCCTTAATATCTTGGATATCACTTCTTAACTTAATAAGGAACTTAGAGACTGTTCACACTTATGGTTCCTCTACTTCATAACAAATTATAAACCTTTGGAATTCTTAGACATACTCATTAGTAATTTGGCCTCCTTATCTTCGCTCTTGAAGTTAAGCAAAAGTTTCATATAAATAAGCATTTGGCACAAATCTGTTTCTAAATATTCTCCTTATTTAAAGCCAAGTATTAATCTCTCTATACCCTTCTCATCTTCTCATGACCAAGAAGTTCTTTTACCCCATGGTTGTGTATCTTAAGAACTCAACAGTAGCAACCCTCACTTTCTCGTAATTTTTATATTGATAATAATTAAAAAAATGCTTTACCTTTTCCTTCCATTCTAAATAGTCATCCATACTTCTAAACCCATTGAAGCTTCACATGGTCAGCAGCTCGCAGTACTTTAGCTCGCTCTTCTTCTTCATACTCCTCTTCCTTAACGTCATCCATTTCTCCCAAGTCAATCCTTCTTCTCACTTGTCTACTTACTCCTCCATCTCGAACTTGTTGAGTGAGATTCTGAATTCTTACAGGTTAAGTAGCTTGTGAGGTGTTGTGCATTGCCTTAGCAAGTCGATAGGCCAATGCATAAATAGCTTTGGTTAAATCAACTAAGAGGTTGGTCATCTTATCAAGTCTCTTGTCCTTACTGCTAGGGGTGCCTTAGGATTGTCATCCATGGTAAACAATACCACTGTTACCATCCCTATATAATACCCCAAGGTCTCGAGCTAATACGATAACCTTAGGATTCAAGCCTATAAATTTAAAGCGTTGGGCTATGTTATCTATTTTATTTCAAATTTCATAGTAAGGTTAAAAAAGTTAGATGAAGCAATTCTAGTAAAGTTAATTTCTTAAAATAAGCATTATAAAAATATTAATTTAAGAAAAATATCAATTTATCGATAAAGCCAACAAATATTGAAAACATGAAATTTGAGCTTTTAAATATAGCGAGGTATTAGAAATAAGTTATTTAACTTATAAAAATAATAAATAAAGTCAAATTATATATAATATGCATAAATTTACATGTGATATACATTATAAGTATTAAATACATATATATATTANTATCAAGTCTCTTGTCCTTACTGCTAGGGGTGCCTTAGGATTGTCATCCATGGTAAACAATACCACTGTTACCATCCCTATATAATACCCCAAGGTCTCGAGCTAATACGATAACCTTAGGATTCAAGCCTATAAATTTAAAGCGTTGGGCTATGTTATCTATTTTATTTCAAATTTCATAGTAAGGTTAAAAAAGTTAGATGAAGCAATTCTAGTAAAGTTAATTTCTTAAAATAAGCATTATAAAAATATTAATTTAAGAAAAATATCAATTTATCGATAAAGCCAACAAATATTGAAAACATGAAATTTGAGCTTTTAAATATAGCGAGGTATTAGAAATAAGTTATTTAACTTATAAAAATAATAAATAAAGTCAAATTATATATAATATACATATATTTACATGTCATAAGCATTATAAGTGTTATATATATTAATAGTAAATTATTAAATTAAGGAAATTAATATAAAGTAATAAAAAAATTAATAAAAAAAATGAATAGATGAGTCATCTAAAGATGTGATAGCCTAGGATCAATTGGAGATGATAAGTCAAAAGCTAAAATATAAGAAATTAACAACTCATACTTGGAAAAACAAAAAAAAAATGACATTTACATGTCACATGTCTAATTTCTATTAAATCTAATCCATTTAGAAATTATAAATAAGGCATGCACACATCAAAAACAATATTTTGGAATTCTAAAAACATAAGAAAATCACTCAATAAAATTTTTTAAAAAATAAAAAAGAAAAATAGAATGAAAATAGAGCATTGATCTAGTCTAGGTTGATTCAAAGGGTTGTAGGAGTTTTGTGGTGGTGGCCATTTATGATTAAAGAAAAGACCACTAGGGGAGGTGTTCCGATAAGGTTAGGCGATTAGAGGGTGATCAGTTTAGGTAAACCAAATTTCTGATTAAAAGTTTCTTAATTTTCTAAAAATAGTAAATGATGTAGTTAATTATGAAACTTGGTTTTCTAGAGTTATTTTATATGTAAATTAATGTAGTAATCTTGTTTTAATTAAGTAATTAGTGGAAATATAGGGTGCTTGAGAAATAACTCTGTTTGGACGAAACTTAGATTAAATTTTAGAAATATTAAATAATATCCTTTCAAGCTAAAATTTTATACGTAATATACTTAATATATGCATTTAATTATAGTAACAAGAATTTTTGAAAATAAGTAAGTTTACTATTGTTTATAACGATATTGGATAAAATTAGCAATTTTGCTGTTTTATTAAATTAATTAGTTTTTGATAAAATCAAAGTATGAGACCCATGTATTATGATTTCTAGAAGTTTATAATGATATTTGGAACACTCAATTTTTTTCTCACACATAAATTTATTTATTTCTCCCTATTTTTCGTATTTTGAGCTAAAACCGTTGTTTTTGTAAAATTAGATAATTTTTGGTTTAGTGTAATTCATGGTCAATTATTAAATTACATACTTTTGTGAGTCGATAGGATTTTTTGTAGAATTAATCGAGTTCGTATACTATTTATTATGTATTTTTATATTATAAACCTTTACATTAGCCTAATACATGACATAGTAATTAGTACTAATGGGATATTTATTAAATAGGTAAAGGATTATTATTTTTGTGTACATAATGAACACTGACCATCTTGGGAAATGAGGAATTTTAGGATTTTTAATTTAGGTTTAAGGTTTATTTGAGTTAATTATGAAGTTACAATAACGTATAGTTGAAGTTACAATAACGTATAGTTAAATCGGTAATACAAAAGGGTATTTTTAGACTTTTGAAAACATTAATTAGTCTTGATTGTTAAGACATCTTAATAGTACTCAAAATAACAATTGTGAGGATATAAAGTTTACTGAAATTGAATAAAAAATGAGTAATATACGATCAAATGGAGTTTAAAGACATAATAGGGAAGGTTTATGAGAATTTGGATTCGATGAGTACTTAACGTGGAAAATTTGTTTATATTTTCTTAGGTGTAATAAGTAAGGAAGGACTACATGGTGAAGTTTAGGATTTTGCGCTACTATTAAGCCTAGGTAAGTAGATCTAACCCATGCGTGGAGTAGATATATTACTACTCATAACACTGCGTGCTATTTAATGTTGTGTTGATTGAATATAAGTATATCTTGGGTGAATTTATATGCTATTATAATAGATGTTGATGTAGTGATATTGAACAACAGCAACTATATCTTAGTTAAACTGTTATGCTGCTGTGTTGAGTGTTGTTGTGGTGTTTACAAATGATTATACTAAGAGATTTGAGGGATTGTTAACTTAATCTTCTGAGTGTTCACCTAAGTAAACCCTAAGCGAGATACTAAAATTTCACTAAGGAGAGTTCGAAAACTAGAGTCAGATAACTAGGTTGAATGAAACGTGAAGACCGTTTATGCTAAATGATATTCTTGAATTGTTACTACGCAACATAGCATGGTACGGCACGGTATAGCATAAATGGGACCTACGGGTTAGAATTTGAAAAATGAGGCTTCCAAGTGATTAAGAAGATTCATGGTTTTATGAACTTAGTTTTTAGAAGCATATAGATTTGGATTGCCCAAACATCTTGACTATTTTGATAGTCAAAATTGGTAGACTACAGTGTGTAGTCTAAGTTGGTCTTATTGCTTCTTTGATTTGGTGAACTGTAGTATGTAGTCTAAAGTTTGTAAAACAAAGTTGGGGATCCTACTCTTAAGTAACTCCTTATTGCCCTTTTTGATATTAGTAGACTATTACAGTGATAGTCCAACTTGGTAGGGGTTCTACTCCTAGGCAGTTCCTTGTTGCCCATAGGTTCCTGGACATTGTATCCAAATGTTCGGCTATGTTGACTAACCGGATGAAAATTAGAGGGTATAGGATATCGATACTGATGCATGCCACGTATATGAGCAGAGCACATTATTAGCAATAAATATCTCGTTGGGCTAATGTATGTGTGAAGTTGAAGCTGTTGGTTATGCTTACAATGTTTTAGTTGTGATATTACCTATATTATATTGTTTGTTATCCACTCTCACTTAGCTTCAGTAGTTGAGGGGATAAAATGTTTTATCCTTAAGTTAATACTGTCGTGAAGGGTCCAACACTAGGGGGAATTTATACTAAAAGCGTGAGTCAGAGTTGGCAACTTTTGCGTGGAACCTGTACTAAGTTAAGAATCCTACAATTGTGAAGATGGCAAAAGAAAAAGTTGATTTATGTTTTGATGCAAATATTATGTTATACATGTAAATTGTAACTAAATATCCGGCTGAACTTCGATATAGCCCCCTTTATCATGTAACCAAAGTTGTCTTTTGATAAATGAGTAGGTTGAGTTAAGTTTTAATAGGTATTTCTATGTGATGGTGCATCTAGTGCTATGTTAGGATATGACATCCCAATATTGGCATTAACACTTGAGTCTGTCATTTTCCTCAACAAATTTGATTCTAATCTTCATGTCTAAGCTACAACTAACACTATTTTGCCAAATCTAACAACACAGTACACTCTTCGCACTAATAATAAGCTAAATCATAATATAGTACAATATTGATGAATAAATTACTAACATAAAACTTGCTCTATTTTCAGATGTTTGAAGGAGGGAAAAATAGGGTAAACATGAAAACAACCACTTCTACTATCTTACTTATTAGAGCACTTCCACGAAACCTTTACGCAACTTCAATACACTGCTACAAGAAGTACTGCTTTACAAATAACAAACATAACTTACCTAAATGAAACCTTCACTCTAATATCAAGATGATGCAGACCGAAGGCAAGAGCAAATAAGGCTGGTTGTAGGGATGAATCTAAGCTTGCTGAAAGCTTGAAATGAGTGATGGGAAGCATGCGAAATAACGGTAAAGAAATCCATGAATAGCTCCAAAAGATATGATGCATTAATGGAACTTCCAAAAACTCACGACACAACTCGATATGACACACGAGTTAATTTGATAAGGTTACTCACCAGCTAGCCTTGCTTAAGAGTTAGGATAAGAGCAAACAAGCTAATAAGAGTAATGTTCACAAAGGAAATATTCGATGAATTAATGATGATAAGATGATGTGGCTACATGTACAGTGAGTATTTATAATTGAGAAATTAGGGCAACTTACCTAAAAATGGAAAAGATAGAAAAGGTATTGTCCTAAAAAAGTAATATACAAGGAATATAAAGGGTAAAAACGAATATTTCAGGAAAAGTAATGATTAAGTACAACAGATTCTCTAAGTAAGCCTGGATATGTGGTAGCAATGTATTGGCCATGCCCTTAGGAGATGTAAACAAATTAGTACGGTTAAGATAAGTGGTTAAGTAAAGGTACCAAGCAGATGTGGATTCATCTGAGAAGGAGTGGCTAAGGATTTATGTGAGATCTCTCGACCTCTCGACTTTAATGTTGCCGAGCAGGTGGTCGACTCGACCATAACTAGGTAAGGGTGTATGAAGGGTTAGTCTGCAAGCAGAGTATTTATCAAGTCAGCACATAATTTTTGAAAGATGTGAAGTTACTCAACATAGCATAGGAAGTTAGTCAACAGTAAGGAGTAATTCAACTTTGGCGGAGGTTGGCTAGAGTAGGAGGATTTGCCTTATTAGTCCTTCTAGTCCTCGGATTTGGCTATAGGTCAAAGCCCTAATAGTCTGATTCCTATCAGCTTACTTGGTCTCTAATGCTCGCCTTCCCCTCACTTAGTCTTCCTTGCTAACTTGAGCATTGAAGGGCCTCTTGTAGGCGAGCAAGGATCATGGAGCAAGGGGTAAAGCCCAATGCAATCTGACCCTACTTCTTAGTTGGTCTTTCAAACTATCAACATTTTAGCATCCAAAGTTTCAAACCACTACGATGATGGCTAAAAGCAAAAATAATAATCCATAGACTTCCCATGTGGAAGACTCTCATACTTCTTAACAAGCGGGAGGCAATCAAACCCTTCCATCTCAAAATGAAAACACTGAAGTCTAAGAGCTTAAGCTACTCGTCTAGCAAATGCTGAAAGAAAATAAAAAGTACCATGAATCTACTAAAATTATCTACAAAGATGTAGCATTACTTAAGAACGCATCTCAAAAGCATCCAAACAAGGAGGTGATAGTTGAGTCTTCCCACAGCCGAGCAACAATCACGAATAGTGCAATATATGTCCAATGCACTCATGCGACCACACTCAACATGATCACTAGCAACACAAAGACCTTCAGGAGCAACTTAATCACAATTGTAGTAAAATACACGTGGATGGCAAACATGCAGTGATAAGTAAACAAGCTAATAGCTTATCACCAAGGCCATCACTAAAAAACTACAAAGATATGAACATGGATAAGCTCAATGAGCACATCTACCATATTTCTAGCATGCGTGATCAAAAGAAGGTCGAATCATCCACATGAGCATCACATTTTACTCCATCAAAGAGCCCTTTCATGTCCTCAATTGTTGAGGAAACGCTCTCCACTAGTGAAAGACTACCATTCCTCAACACTTATCACAATATTATCGATTAAACAACAACCTTATCTACTATCGAATAATGATGAGCCTCTACAACTCCTTGAATGCCATTATGTGCAAGGCCTTCCCTTATATATTAGTGAAAGCCGCCTTGCTTTAGTTTAACACCCTTCCCGAGGCGTCAATCACTTCATTCAACGACCTAAGAAGCAAGTTTCAACAACACTTCCTTAGTTCCCAAGTTTCACGATGAGATTCTTACATCCTTAATAATGTCAGATAGCACCCCAATGAAAGCTTACAAGCGTACCTTGAGTGCTTCAATTAAACGAAGCTGTAAGTTTCCAAGCTAGACATTAAGACAGCCCTAGAAGCACTCCTAATAGGTATAGATCCAAACAAAAGGCTCTCCAACACTATATCTTTAGATAAGTCTAACTCCTTGGATGAATTCATGAAAGTCGTTGAGAAATACATAGCTCAAGAGGATGCCATCAAAACCCAATTTGAGGTGGAAAATAACACTCGCATCTCAATAAAAGATCGTTTAGGACCTTGTGACCTTAGACAATAGCCCAATTTGTACAAGAAAAGCGTGATAAGTAAAGACATAAGTTCCAAGACTAAACTTCATATACACCCTTAATTTGACCACTCGACGAAATCATGTATGAAGTTTGAGGGCAACTTTTGTGACCACCAGGCATCCACAAGACACTAGAAGGCCTTATTCGTAAGGGCCACATCGACCACTTCGTTTCAGATGAGAAGAACCAAATCTAGTGACCCATCCAACACCATTGGATAGATAACCAACAATAGCCCCATCATCAACAAGCCAATCCCACCCTCTACCCCTATGGATGACGAGAATCGAAGGGAACAACGTAGTCAGCTCAACACTATATTCAGTGGAACCAACCTCTTTTCAATTGACGCTACCCTCACTCCTAAATGTGAGGTGCACATTGTTCGAAGTAATAGGCTAAAGACTGATACTACAATAACCTTCACCTATGAAGATGAGTAGAGTATCAACTTACCCCATAGCGACACACTCATCATAAGTGCTAAAATTAAGTATTTCAACATCCCTAAGACATTCGTCTAAAGCAAGAGTTCAGTAGACAAACTCTTTTATAATGCCTCCAAGCAAATGAAAGAACAACTTCACGAGCCCCTTCAACCATATAAACACAGCCCCACTAGGTTTGAAGGTGGCAGGCCAATTGATGGATCACTAACCTTTAGCCCACTTACTCATACATGCCTAAGAGGCCTCTAATCCTTCGCTTGAAAAATTCTCTTTCATTAACCTATCGAGGACGAGAAATAGTACACAATAGAATGGTAACTGAACTCCTTAAGAGCTTCAGGGCGAGTATACCCTGTTCTGCTTTGACCCTTGTACCGATGCCAACTACTCTTTTGCCAAGAACTCCTTGCCAAATGATGAGGGCCTGAGCCTTGCACACCAAGTCCTGCTTAGACCTTCAGTTGCTAAGAGCTTCTTGTCAAGTGCTGAGACATAGGATCCTATTGGTTGAGTACTTCTCTTTCGGCCTACTACTAATACTTATGGCATTCCTTACCCATCTCGGCAACCTACTACTGCCATGTCATGATCTAGCTTAGTTACTGTGCCTAAAGATTCTTGAGTATAGGACCATTGACGAGCTACCACTTATCCTTTTCACCTAACTCTACTATTTTTACTTTTTGTCATTTATCCTATTTACCTTTTTCGTATGTACTAGGAACCCCTTTTTTATGTATACCTTTTTGTAATTTTCCTTAATTATAATGTTGCCCTAGGGACTTATTATAAATAGTCTCTTTTCTTTGTAGTTGGAATCATCTTACATTCCTTACAAATATTTTGAATATACTTGGTCCTTGCGAGGCATTCCTCTCCAAGTCCATTTCTATACTCTTATCTAGTCTTGCTAAATAGCTCAAGATTGGTGGCGAGTAAACCTTGACATTAACTTATACGTTACATCAAATGAAGCGCCAAGTCGTGTTGTGTTCATAGGTGAGTCATATCCTTCGAACAGCTTCACGTCAGCTAATACATTCAATTCGCTGACCTTACTATTCTATTTTCTTCGATACTTCGAAGGACCCATTTGGTTTTCATCTCTTACAATAAGTCTTAGTGATAATTGAGCTTCTAGGCATATCATATAATCCTTAGTATCGGAGCTTAAGGCTATGATCGAGAGTTGTGTTGCGGTAGTTCATACTAGTCTATTGTTTGTTATACTCTATTTTCATTTGGAAGAACAGAGTAAGTTGCAATTCATTGTTCGATTGGTAATTTCTATGTACATAGGAATTTCTTACGTAAAGAGTGTTTTTTTAAAACTTTGTTGTGAGAATGTTGAATCCTAACGTCTAAGGAGAGATTAACAATGCCAAAAATGATGCTCATGGTCATGGTCTTGTTACCCAACAAACATCACGTACCATTGATGAGCAAATACAAGACCGTGCTGCTATTGTGGCCAATTTCTTTGTCTCAATGCATAGAGTTTTAGAGATTGGGCCTTAAGAGAGAGTTGTCATTAAACATGGTTGAGAAATGGGAGATAGGTTGAGAAGACAAATAGATGAACAGCGAGCTCTATACCTGATTCGGGTGAACCAAGCTCCACTCCATTGTGCCAATAGAGTTATAAGAAAAAGACTCGAGTTAGATGAAGTCAAGGAGTTTGATGAGGAGGAATAATACAACATTGAGGAGCTGACCTACCTCGAAGAGCCGAGCATCTTAAAGTGCATATTCTAAGCATTAATGGATTTGGTAGTATTGATGACTACATAAATTGGGAGGAAAAGATCGAAAAGATATTTAACTTCTATGACTATGAGGATGCTGTTTGTATTAGAGTAGCTGCATTAAAGTTTTCTTGATATATAGCAATGTGGTGGGAAAAGTTATAAAACGTATGCCAAAGAGCACACTAAGAGATTTGGATGTAGAATGAAATGAAGAGAGTTATGAGACATTGGTTTATTCTAGAGTACTATGAACAAAACACCTTTCGACACCTCCAAGATTTGAAGCAAGGTGGTAAGTTAGTAGATGAATATGTATAGGAATTCTAGTTGTTGATGATTCAATGTGATGTCGATGAACCTAAAACCCGAACTGTAACTCAATTCATTTCTAGGCTCAAGACTAAGGTTGGTCATATTGTAGAGCTATAGAGACTTAGGAGTTTAGATGAGGCCATTTCAGTGGCACATAGGATTGAAAGGTAGAGGAAGAGCCAGACTAGCTGACCAAGAGTACCGAACTAAAATAGCATGCCGAGCCAATCAGACTATAGCTGAGTACTGAATAGTTCCAAGGTGGACTGTTAAGGACAAGTGTTAAGCCAACTTAAAGAAGGTTAAGGTAAGGGCAAGGTTAAAGAACTTGAGGTTTGAAAAGACCAAGGTCAGAGCTCTAGAAGGAAGATTCAAGAGATCAAATGCTTTAAATGTCTCGGTTATGGATGAGTGGCTAGTCAATGTTTGAATCGACGTATCATAATGATCAAGAGGGACAAGCCTCAATTAGAAGTGGAGAGTGCTAGTGAAAGAGAGGAGAAGGTTGAAGTTAACCCAACGTTAGAGGAGTTTCAAGAAGACCCCCATGCCCTTACACCTCCTGAAGTAGGAGCTAAGTACTATTTTGTTGTGTATCGATCTCTCAGTACTTTTGTAGCTGAGGAAAATAAACAGAGGTAGAATCTCTTCCACACAAACTGGTGAGTGAATGGCAAGCTATGTAGCTTGATCATTAACGAATGAAGCTGTACCAATGTTATAGTATAGAAAGTAGTGAAGGCCATGAAGTTGCCAATCCTTTTGCACCTTAAGCTATATAAGATTCATTCGCTGAACGAGAAAGGAAGTTTACTCATTGCTGAGTAGGTTAGAGTATTGATTGCTATTGGCGATAGGTATAATGAAGAGGTTTCGTGTAACATTCTACCTATGTGCACTTCGCACATCTTACTCGACCAACCATGGCTATTTGACTTAAGAATATTACACGATGAGTATAAGAATACCTATAATGCTATTGAAGTGAGGAGCTTCCATGGTCTTGCTTTGTTCCATTAGAGATTCATTCGAAAGTTCAGTTCCACAACGTTGCCATTAATCGAGCTAACCAGGAAGAACTCTGAGTTTAAGTGGTCAGAGAAAAATCAGAAGAGTTTTAAAGAGATAAAGTCAAAATTGACATCAACCGCAGCACTTGCCCTATTGAACTTCAAGAAAGTTTTTGAAGTAGAATGTGACACATCAAAAGTTGGCATTGGTGTTATCCTTATGTAGGAATGCCAACTCATTGCTTATTTCAGCAAGAAACTCAAAGGAGCTTCCTTGAAGTACTCAACCTATGACAAAGAGTTCTATGCCCTTGTTTAAATACTACAAAACTGGAAGCATTACCTATTGCCAAGAGAATTCATCATCTACTTAGATCATGAATCTCTTGAACATCTTCAAGGGCAACAAAAACTTTCTTAATGTCATACTAAATGGGTCAAGTTCTTAGAGTCTTTCTGCTATGTCATCTGATATAGGAAGGGGAGCACGAACATTGTGGCTGACGCTTTTTTTCGTCATCATACCCTTATTACTACAATGCAAGCAAATGTACTTAGATTTGGCACCCTACTTGATCAATATGAGCATGATCCATATTTTGGGCCTTTAGTGGCCAAGTGCAATGTTGGAGGAGTTGTAGATGGGTTCTACATAAGCTACGAATTCCTAATGGAGGGCAAGCAAATTTATATGCCGAGTGGTTCGGCTAGAGAGCTACTCATCCAAGAAGCTCATGCTAGAAGCTCAGCTGACCATTTTGGAGAAAAGAAGACAGTTGGAATATTGAAAGAACATTTATGTTAGCTTAGGATAATGAAGGATGTACACTAAATGGTGTAAGCATACATTCTATCTTGCTCCTTAGGCTTAGGTTCTTTCCTTCTAGGTCGTTTATTCTTATTACTCGATCCTGAATCATCAGTTTGGTTTTGTTGCTAAACTAGACTCTCTTGTTGCTGTCTTACACAATGTCGAATAGTATGCCTTCACTGATGGCATTGGTAACAATATATACCTTTTGGATCAAGGTTATGACACTACTTGGCTAGATGTCCAATTTCACCACACCTATAATACTTTCCTCTCAATTCTGGGCATTCCTCAGCTCGATGCTTATCGTTACACTTCCAACAAGGTTGTATTTTTGATAGAGGCCTTTTGTTTCTTTTTGTGGTTCGAATCAACTTCTTTCCTTTAGTTATATTAATTTTATTGCTAGAACCAGCATCTAACTTCCTTTTCTTATCCTTAATCTCATCTGCAGCTTGTCAAAGATTATGAACTTATTCAATTAGACAACTTTCATTAACAATATTAGTATATCTTTTCACCCTACTCCTCGTCAGCTCTACTTGGTAATAAAGATCAAACCCTGCCTTGAACTGTTCAACTTTAGACATTTCATTATTCTACATAGCTTTAGGAGCAAACTTCAATAACTTATTGAAATCCCTCTCATATTCTTCAATTGTCCTACCCTGTTATTTTAGCTTATAATATTCTTCACACATTTGCTCTCTTGTATACTTAGGAAAATATCGTTCCAGAAATATATCTCTAAATATAGCATCACCAATTACTTGCATCTCCATCTAACAAAATAGTAACTATCTCAACTTTCTTATTTTCCTCAATTTCATGTACTTTAAAGGCTTTCTCTAATGAGTCAATCCATTCTTCTACCATCAAAGGATCAGTGTTCTTTCCATCGAATGGCTTCATTAATTGTTGTACTTAAGCTAACTTATCTCTATCTCCACTAACTCCTGCTAATGCAACTATAAGTTATTGTGCTAATTCCTTCATATGTCGTAGTTGTTTGGGGTTAGATTGAGGCTGTTGTGATAGCTCTTCCCTTTGCTCCTCAGATATACAGCTCATCGATGACATTCCACATTCCCTACAAATCATCTTTCTAAATAAACATCACATAAAACTCTATGGATAACTACTACAGTTGTTTTACTAAACTATGACTTTTTGTTACCTAACTACCTTACACATCTCACACGTGCCTAATGGTCATGGTCCCTAATTAATGCTCTGATACCACTTAAAGGATGTCACATTTAGGCATAGCATAAGATGCACCATTATACAGGAATACCCATTGAAAACTTAACTTAACCTGCTCATTTATCAAAAGACAACATTGTTTATATAATAAAGGGGTTTCTACGTCGAAGTTTAGCTAGATTTCCTATTACAACTTATGTGTACAACATTGTGTACAACATCATGTTTACATTAAAACATGAACTAGCTTTTTCCTTTGTCATCTTCATAATAATAAGATTCCTGACTTAGTACAAACTCCATATAAAAGTCATTGACTTTGACTCACGCTCTCAGTATATATATATATATATGACCCCCCTTAGTGTTAGGCCCTTTATGATGCAGTTAACTCGAGGATAAAAAATTTTATCCCCTTAACTACTGAAGCTGAGTGAGAGTCGATAATATGCAACACAATATAGACAATATTGCATATCACAACTGAAACATTTCAATCATAACCTACAGGTTTAACTTCACATATGCATTCACCCAATCGGGCATTTACTGCTAGCAATGTAGCATGTTAGCAATGTAGCATGTTATGCTCATGCACGTAGCATGCATTAGTATCGATATCTTATGCCCTCTAATTTTCTTCCAATTAGTTAACATAGCCAGGCATCTGGATACAACGTCTAAGAACCTAGGGCAATAAGGAGCTACTTTGGAGTAGGACCCTTACCAAATTGGACTACACACTGTAGTTTACCATTTTTAAAAAGGGTAACAAGGAGTTGCTTGGGAGTAAGACTCCCAACTTTACAAAATTAGACTACATACTGTAGTTCACCAAATCAAAGTGGCAATACTGCCAAATTAGACCACATACTATAGTATACCAAATTTGACAATCAAAATAGTCATAATGTTTAGGCAATGCAATCTATATGCTTCCAAAAACTGAGTTCATAAAGCCATATTCTTTCCATCATCACTTGGAAGCCTCATTCTGAAAGTTCTAACCCATATGTCCCTTTTTATGCCATATCATGTCATGATATGCAATAGCAACTCAAGAATATCAATCAACATAAAGAATCTTCTAATTTTATTCAACCTAGTTATTTGATTCTAATTTTCGAACTCTCCCCAGCGGAATACTAGTATCTTACTTAGGGTTTACTTAGGTGAATATCTAAAAGATTGAGTTAGCAATTACTCAACTTCTTGAGTTAGCACAATCTATAGTAAGCATAAATTATCACTCAATGTAGCAACATAACAGTTTAACTAAAATACAGTTACTATCATTCAAAATCACCACATCAACTTCCACTATAGTAGCATGTCAATTCACCCAAGATATACCCATATTCAATCAAAACAGTATTAAACAACACGCAGTGTTATGAGTAGTAATATATCTACTCCAAGCATGAGTTAGATCCACTTATTTAGACTTAGTAATAGTGCAAAATCCTAAACTTCATGACATCATCTTTCCTTATTTATCACACCTATGAAAATATGACACAGTCTTCAAATCAAGTATAGTTTGAACCTGAACTATTATAAGCTTTTATTTCCGTGTTTTTAAACTTCATTTGATCATATCTCACTTATTTCTCATTCGATTTCAGTAAACTTTATATCATCATGATCATTATTTTGAGTACTATTAATATATATCAAGAGACAAGATTGATCAATACTTTCAAAAACCCAAAAATGCCCTTTCATATTATGACTTGATCGTACGCTACCTTAACTTCGAAATTGACCCAAGTAAGCTTTAGTACTAAACAAAAAATCCTAAAAAGTATACCTTTCGAACATGTCCAGTAACACTTATTATACCCCAAAATGTTCGTTTTATGTAATTTGACAAGTATCTTACTAATACTAATTACTATATTACATCTTAAGCCAATATATTAGCTTATATTAGGAAAATACATAATAAATAGTATACAAGACCAATTAATTTCATGAAAAATACTATAGACTCATAAAAATATGTAGTTTAATTAATGATCATCAATTACACTAAATTGGGTATTATCTATCTTTATGAAAACAACGATTTTAGCTCAAAATTATAGAAAATTAAGAAAAATAAATAAATTTATGAGTGAGATAAAAATTAAATATTCCAAATATCATTATAAACATCCATAAGTCTAAACATGTAGGCCTTATTCATTAATTTCATCAAAAAATAATTATTTCAATAATTCGGCAAAATTGGCAATTTTATTCAAAATAATTATAAAAAATAGTAAACATGGAGATTTTAAAAAATTATTATTACTGAAATTTAATACATTATATAAGTGTGGTATGCAAAAATTTTCAAGCCAAAGTAAGATTATTTAATATTTTGAAAAATTTATTTAAAATTTGTCTAAACAAGGCACATTCTTAAGTAAGTACCATAAATAAATGTTATTTTAAGAAAATAAAATTACCACATGAAATTACATGGAAAATAAACAATGGAAACTGAATTTCATAATTTTATGAGCTAATTTGATAATTTTAGTAAATTAATGAAAATCAAGTAATAAAATTTGACTCACTAATATACAGTACTCCGGCCACCACTCTATGTCGGCCCACTTTCTCTCTCTATCACAACTTTAAGTCTCATGTGGCTCCTTCTTAGGTTTTCTATAGTCATAGGAACCATAATTCATCACATTTTCCTACTATTTTCTTTTATTTTTTCTAATTTTTTTCGAATTTTATAAAATTATGTTCTTGTGTTTTCAGGTTCCTAAAATATTGTAAATGATGTTTGGAGCCCTATTTATAGGTTTTAGAATTTTTTGCATGTAAAAAATGAAATTACACATGTTAATTTCACGTTTTCTTAGATGCTATATGTCATTCTCTTCTTAACCAAGTGTTGACTCATTATTTACAATTTATCCTAGCTTGACACATCATTTTGTGACTCACCCATTCAATTTTTTATTAATTTTTCCTTATTTTAATAATTTATTATTATGATATATATTTAATACATATAATGCATATCACATGTAAATACATATATATATTATGTATAATTTAGCTTCATTTATTATTTTTGAAAGTTAAACTTGTCTCTAATATCTCATTATATTTAAAAGCTTGAATTTTACGATTATCGACTTTATCGATAAATTAACGTTTTTCTCAAATTAATATTTTTATATAGCTTATTTTGAGAAATTGACTTTACTTAAACTATTTCATCTAACTTTTCTAACTTTACTGTAAAGTTTGAAATAAAATTAATAACTTAGTCTGGCATCCTAAATTTAGGGGCTCAGATCCTAGGGTTATTGTACTAGCTCGAAATCTTGGGATATTACACTAAGGCACCCCTAAAAGCACAGATGAGAGACTAGATGAGGTGGCTAACCTCTTGGTTAACCTCTTCGCTAACCTAACTAGACTTGTTCATGCAATGGTCTATTAACCTACTAAAGTTGTACAAAACACTCCACAATCTACTTGACATATCAAGGGTCAGAACCTAACTCGACAAATTCAAGACGAAAGAGTAAGAGGATAAGCATGATGAAGGATTGACTTAGGAGATATGGATGGTGATGAAGAAGAGAAGCATAATTGTAGATACCTAATTTTTGCCCCCCTTTTCTTTTTATTTTTATTGTTTTTTTTTTTCTTTTCTCAATAAGCCTTAAATTAGGAAAAGTACAAAAAATAGAAAAATAAGAAAACCAAAAAAAAAAATGAAGTATAGGAAGAAATACAAAAAATAAGAAAAGCATAAAAAATATGAAATTTAGATAAAAAAACACAAAAATTGAGAAATTTGGAAAAAAGTTAGAAAATTGAAAAATTACAAAAAATTAGGAAAATTAAAAGATTTTAAAAAATAACTTTTTATTAGGGCAAATTTTTATTTTTTAATTAGATTTAGAAATTGGGCCGTTAAACTTGGGCTTAGATTTAAATATAGCCCAAGCTGACCAAGTCCATATGAGCAATTTAGTTGCATATATGGATAAGGCACAGGCCAACGGCCTATTGGTTAAGCATATGGACTTGGTTTAGGTATTAAGTGTGAGGTCATAAGTTCGAATCATGGCAAAAGTAAAGAAGCCTTTTTTTTTTTTCTATCACATCATAGATTACCACGTATCAAGATTTGATTGCGCTATGTGTCCTGATACGTGGTAGGTCGAGATTGGACAACATGCTAACGTAGCGCTACGTATCAGCCACGTAGCATGCTACGTCAGTCGCTATGTGTCATGTAATGACAGGTGGTGTGTTGGGGTAAGTCAATACAGTTGATGTGGCGCCACATCAACCAAGCTTTCCCTCTCCTTCTTTCTTCTTCCCTTCATTTTCCTCTCTTTCCCTCCTTTTTTTCCCCTTTTCCTCCTATTTTCCTCATTTTTCTCGATTTAAGAACACCTGACTCCCTCACTTTAGCTCCAATTTTCGTACTAATTTTGCACACACTAACGCAATTTTTTGCCTTAATCCTGTTGAACACATGGCTTTCTATGAATTAATACCAAGAACACGTTCGAATACGATCAAATCGGCATTAAAATCAAGCTCCAAAAAGTAGAAAAAAATTGAAAATCTAGAATTTGTATTCAAATCCGATTTAAGCTTTCCTTATTTTCTAAGTTGAATTCAACTATAAATTGGAGCTTATGGACCATCAACAATCATACACAACCTCGGATAACTGCTTGAAACACCCTCTCTCTCACTCTTGCAAACTTTCTCTCCTTAACTCGCTCTCTCTCTCTCTCTTACTTCGAACCCCTCTAGCCCCAAAGCCAAACCCTTACCGCTACCTCCATATCCCATTCAAACCACCTCCAAACACCACCTTAGATACCAACTAACTACATGGCTGAACTCCCTATACTCCAAAACCTTTGCCCCAACCAACCAATTACGCCCAGCATCCCATACGCGGCTGAACCACTACCGCTACCCACAGCCAATTTTCGATAACCACTACAACGATCACCCTAGGTCTCAGCATTTCTCCTACCCCCTATTCCCATTCTAAAACTCACAAATCTGCCCTCACCCCCCAAAAAAAAATCAATCCAAATCACCTTAAATTGCCCCTGGTGCCGTTGTTGAGCTTGAAGAAGGAGAGTTTGACCCAATTCAACCTGACCGACCCACCCAGGTTTGACTCACGTCTCCAAAATCTGTTTGAAGCTTATTTTTTTATTTTTTGTTTTGTTTATTTATTTATTTTACTTATTTATGTAAATGTAATCAAATAAAAAAAAGGAAGAAAAGAAAAATAAAAAGAAGAAGAAGAAAAGAAAAAGGAAAAAGTAATTTTGTTTTATTTTATTTTTACTAGTTTAAATAAATAAGATATAATAAGTAATAAATAAATTAAGTGGTAAAATAGGATAAAAAAAGTAAATAAAATAGGAAAAATAAATAAAACAAGAATAAATAATTGTTTTTTTATCACTTAGAAAAATTGACTTTTAAAAAAAAAAATTTATATATATATCAACCATTTTTCAAATTAGGGCCTTTTTTAGATTTTCCAAAAATGAAAATTTCAATTTAGGACTTTTAGTTTTAGAAATTTCCTCAAATAAACCAAATTGAACTAAAAAACGTAAATTTGACATGTTTTCAAAATTAAAATCAATTTAACCTACTAAAGTTTTCCATTAAAAGAGCTATGTATGTTTGATAACGAATAGCGGGTACGTAGGCACCTATGGGGTGACAATAAAAATTAAAAAAAAAATAATTTTCCTTTTTGTTTAGTTTAGATTATTTTGTTTATCTAATTAAAGTAATCAATAACCAATTTTCGTCTTTCAAAATTAAAATGTGATTTTTAAGTTTAATTCTAATTTTAGAAAGTTAATGATACTTATAAAGGTGTAAATCTTTAACCCCTGAACCCAAATCTCTGGTTTTCAAAAAGCTGTTTCAAAAATAAGTTTTTTTGCAAACCAATAGCTAAGTTATAACCAATCCACCTAATTGATTATGACTTAACTGTTTTTCCTGATTCCAATCAAGTGACCACTTTAAAGTTGTTTTTAAATTGAAAAAATGGTTTTCTTTAAACCTTAGTTGAGGATCGGTATTAAACGGGTAGGGTTTAGTACTGATCGGTCTAGAGAAAACTTAATTTTTAAAGAATCAGGAGGCGAAAAACCAAGCTTGACAATAATGAAGAAGAAGAGTAAGTTAGAGCACCTTAAGCTACCGACCATGTAAAGCTTCAAGTTCCAAGCTTTAGTGGTTTTAGGAGTGCCGATGATTATTTGGATTGGGAGGAGAAAATTGAACATGTTTTTTATTATTACCAATATGGGGATCGAGAAAAGGTGAGGACTGTTGCTGTTAAGTTCTTAGGATATGCTGCCATGTGATGGAAGAACTTTCAGATCATGAGGAGGCAAAAAGGATGTAAAGAGGTCAATGCTTGGCCTAAGATGAAGATGATACTCAAAAACAAGTTCGTACCGGATGCTTATTTGCAAGACACTTTTACTTGGCTTCATGAGTTGAGATAAGGAGGATGAACTGTTGATAATACTCATGATTCGCTGTGAAGTAGAAGAGTCGTCGGCCTAAACAGGTCTAGATTCCTCACTAGATTAAGAAGTGATATTCAAGACATTGTGGAACTTCAGCAATTTACTACAATGGATGAGGCTATACGAATAGCCTAATGAGTGGAAAGATATAGGAGTAGGATGCCGACCTGAGCTATGATGAGCCAACCTAGTCAATCAAGCCAACTAGTCTAGGGAAGTTACTAAGCTTAGTTAAATACCAAGCTGACCTGAAGGGTAAGTGTTTAAGCTAAATAAAAAGGCCAACTCGATGGTAATGTGTTAACAAGATTATATGAGAAAGGACAAAAATCTAAGAGGAAGACGAGCTAGATCAAGTGCTTTAAATGCTAAGGGTTTAGGCACATGGCTATTTAGTGGCTAGATCAATGAACTATGGTCATCAAAGAAGATGCCCTGAAGATTGAAGTAGATCGCATAGATGAGGAACTAGAGGAAGAGAGAGAAGTGGGAGATGAGGTTAATATTAATGCTGACCTCATTAAAGAAAATGTATTCGCTGAGGACATGGATAAGTTGACTCTAATTGTTCGACATGCAATGAGTTTGGAGCCCACACTTAAGGAAAAGTAGAAGGAGAACTTATTCCACCTCACTTATAGAGTAGGTGATCATAGTAGATTGTGGCAGTTGCATTAATGTAGCATTTACCGACCTAGTTAAGAAACTAAAACTGCTAACTATCTCACATCCGATGCCATATAAATTGCATTGGTTGAATGAGAAAGGAGCATTACATGTCAATTAACAAGTCTTACTATCGATCTCTATTGGAAATTATTCTAACAATATTCTCTATAACGTGTTGCCTATGTATGTATCTCATGTTGTGTTAAGCCAACCTTGGCTTTTTCACCAAAGTGTTATCAATGACGGCCATAAGAATACGTGTGTTTGAAAAGGATGGGAGGAAGGTTACTTTGAACCTTATTACACCGAGTCAAGTTAGCAAATTGCAAGCTAAACCTGTTTGAAGAGCTAAGAAGACTTTAATTTTGAGCAAAATTGAGCTCCAACAAGCTATAAGGGCCAATGTGCTAACTTTTATGTTGGTTAGAAGGCTATTAGAGTTTAAGGAGGAAATTAAGTTACCCCTTGAAGTGAAAGAGATACTAGATAAATATGCCTACTTGTTTCTAAAATAGTCACCCAAAGGATTACCCTCCATTTAGAGGCATTGAACATTACATTGACTTAATGCTCGGTGCTGCCTTATCGAATAAGCCAGCTTATTAGATGAAACCCAAGCAAGCTTTTGAGCTCCAAAGATAAGACAATGAACTACTAGAGAAATGATATGTAAGGGAGAGCCTTAGCCCCTGTGCTGTGTTGGCGCTCCCTATGCTAAAAAAGGATGGTACCTGATGAATGTGCATCAACAGCTGAACCGTAAACAAGATCACTATTAAATATCGATATCCTATCCCTATGTTAGATGAACTGAGTGGAGCTAAGGTCTTTAGCAAAATTGATTTGAAGTCTGGCTACCATTAGATTCAGTTGAGGTCGGGAGATGAATGGAAAACTACATTTAAACTCGATATGGACTCTATGAGTAGATGGTAATGCCTTTTGGCTTGTCAAATGCCTCGAGCACTTTCATGCAACTAATGAACTATGTACTGAGAAATTTGATTGGGAAGTATGTTGTACATAATGTTGACCTTACAAGCTATTGTAAACATCTTCAAGTCGTGCTTAATGTACTCCAAGCCAAGAGATTATTCAAAAATTTAAAAAAGTGTTGCTTCTACTAGAAAGAAGTGGTGTTTCTAAGTTATATAATAAGTGGAGGAAGCTTACGAGTAGGTGGTGAGAAGATTCGAGCTATTGTCGAGTGGCTAATTCCAACCACTTGTGTTGAAGTGAGAAGTTTCCATGGATTGGCATCCTTTTATCGAAGGTTCATTAGAAATTTCAATACCATTGTCACACCCTTTATTGAGTTAATAAAAAAGAACATTGAATTTAAGTAGGGAGAAAGAGAGGAAGGAAGTTTTGATAAAGTGAAGGTAAGGTTAACTTCTGCACCTGTATTAGCCTTACCTAACTTTGAGAAGATTTTTAAGTTGGAATGTGACACGTTAGGCATTGGTATAGGCATTGTCTTAATATAAGAAGGCTTACCTACCATAGCAAGAAGCTCAAAGGACCTCAATTGAACTACTTCGTATATGACAAAGAACTCTTAGCCCTTATCTGAGTGCTCTAAGTATGGCAACACTATCTATTGCTGAGAGAGTTTGTCATCTATACCGATCACAAGTCTTTGAGGTACCTTAGAAGTCAGATCAAGTTGTCAAAGTGACAAGTGTGGAAAGTTGAATTCCTAAAAGGATTCAACTTTATGATAAAGTATAAACAAGGTAAGAGCAACGTTGTTGCTGATGCTTTATCCAAAAGACATGTTCTCCTAATTGAGTTGCAGATCAAATTATTTAGGTTTGCAAGCATCAAAGAACAGTATCTAAAGGACTCGCATTTCGAACCTATACTTAGGTGTTGTATCGATGGAAGAACCATAGATGAGTATTTTATGGAGGATGGTTATTTGTTCCGAGGTGGAAAGTTATGTGTGTTGACCTGTTCGTTGAGGAAGTTGCTTATTAGGGAAGACTCTTCGAACATTGTAGAGAGAGAAGAACATATGAGCTGTTGAGTGGATGGTTCTTTTAGCCGAGGATGAGGTGAGACGTGCACTAAATTGTTGAGGGCTGTTCTACTTGCAAGAGAGCTAAATGTCGAGTCGAGTAAGGGAAAGCAATGCCTTTACCTATCCTGACTAAACCCTAGACTGACTAGAGTATGGACTTTGTCCTCGAATTACCAAGAACTACTCAAGATAAAGATTCTATAATAGTCATCATAGATAAATTCAATAAGATGGCACACCTTGTGCCCTACTCTAAGACTAACGATGCTTCGGCTATTGCTTCTCTCTTTTTATAAGAAATTGTTTGGTTATATGGCATGCCAAGAAGTGTAGTCTCAAACAAAGATCTAAAGTTCCTGAGTCATTTTTAGAGGACTCTATGGCTTCGAATGGGGACTAAACTGCAATTTAATACTTCCTATCATCCCCAAACTGATGACAAAACAAAGGTAGTCAATCGTACTTTAGGATCACTGCTCCGAGCTGTAGTGGGTAAAAACTTAGCTGATTAGGACGTTTGTTTGCCCGTAGTAGAATTCACTTACAATCGTATAGTACATGACATCACCAAGCAGACTCCCTTTATAGTTGTATATGGTTTTAATCCTGAGCTGCCCCTTGATCACACCTCCATACCCATATCTAAGCAAGAAGACCCTGATGTGAGAGCCGAAGCATAGTCCTTACAACACATCTATGAGAAAGTTACTCAGTAGATCAACTAAGCTACCAAGAAAATATGAGAAAAGGTTAAGGGAAGGATGTTGATATAGTTTAAGCCTAGAGACCTAGTATGGTTGCACTTGAGCAAAGAAAGGTTCCTAAGCATGAGGAAGAACAAGCTATTCACCTGAGCTGAAGGCTTCTTCAAAATCCTCTACAAGATCAATGATAATACCTATAGATTGGAACTACCCGAAGATTATGGGGTCTCAAACACCTTCAACATTGTCAACCTTAATCCCTGTCACCCTAAAGGAGCATTGGACGAAGACTAGCCGGATTTGATCCCAAATCCAAATCAACTAAGAGGGAATGATAGAAATCAAGCTGCTAGACCTCTAACCCACAGCTGAGCCCAAGGCCTAGAAGGACTAATGAGATGAATCTTCCTGTTTCAATCCACTCTTGCTGAGGCTGAGTTGATCCTTGCTACTAACCAACTTCTTATGCTAAGCTAAGTAACTATAAATCTTTCGATAATCATGTGCCAACTGGTTAAAAGCTCTGCTGACTGCCTGGCCCTTTGCACACACTTGCTCGACTCTAACCAAGCCAACCTCTAGATCAGCTACATTGGTGCCAAGAAGCCGAGAGCTCCAACACATATCCATAGCCACTCCTTGGATGAGCCTATGTCAGCCCAACACCTTTGCTTGGTACCCTTTCTCGTCCCTCCATCATGATCGTACTATTTTGTGTGTTTCTACTAAAAGCATCCCATAATATGCTGTTGCCACATATCCTAGACTAATGTGAAGGAATTTGCAATGCCAATCATAATTTAGTTGAATTATCATTTATACCCTTTATTATTCTTTGTATATTACTTTTTTTAGACATTATCCTTTTAGTCATTTCTGTTTTAGGGTATAAACACCCACTGTACATGTAGCCATAAAATGAATTATCATCCTATCATCAATATACTAAATATATCATTTTGTGAACATTGCTCTTGTTAGCTTATTTACTCTTTTCACTATTATATTAACCCTTAAGCAAAGCTAGGTAGTGAGTAATCTTGTCGAATCATCTCATGTGTTATATCGAGTTGTGTCGTTAGTCTTCCGAAGTTCCTTAGTACGTCATATCCTCGAAGTTTTTCATGGGTTCGCTTACTTTACTTTCATTGTTTGTTGTACAATCCCATCACCTTTTTCAAGCTTTCGACAAGCTTGAACCCATCCCTATGACCGACCTTATCTGTTTTTGGTCTCAATTCAAATTATTGTCCTCCTTATTGAATTAAAGATACCTAGCAGTAGGGTATATGTCACAACCCGAAGGGGGGTTAAGTCATGGTAGCACTGCCATGTAATACAAGAAGATCTGAGATCAAGCACCATGCTTGATAAAGGGCCTTTGGTGTAATACATGAGTATTTCACAACTATAACGTCCTCCTAATAATTAACATTAAGTAATAGCTGAACACAATTTAAAATCATAGCATCCAATTAAAGCTAACCTTAACATAAATAAGGGGGAATATACGGTTTTCCCCTAAAGACAGTCATACAGTATTGGGATAAGATATCGATAGTAGTCCAAGCTACTTAACAAACTAAGGATACTTAATAAATGAAAATATGGAGAGTTCAAATATATGAATAAATTGTTCACTGGAGCTTTCACCTTCTTCACACTAATCAGCCCTAAGCTGGAGTAACTAACCTTAAGCATCTTGTGGCCCGGCTCCAACAAAAGATCTTGCTATAATAACATGATCAAGCATATACAATGCAACAATATATACAATTGGTCAGTAATTGTATACAATACGATTTTAATGCCCACCATTGCCCGGGTTAAGAAGTATTTAGGTACGTCAATATCCAGTTATCTACGTCCAATTCAAAGTCACTTATTGATAATATTACCTTTAGTAATAGACACAATATGGCCTTAAGTAAAAGGCGATACTCCCCGAAGCCGAGTAGTTCCTAAAGGTCGAGGCAAGAACATGTCATATGAAATACATTGTATGATAACAATCTCAAAACACAATATGTAAAATGGATCCAACTAAGCATGATCTCCTGTTCCATTGTGTTATGCTGGCGCCCTTGATTTCATGTTATAAGATGCAATGCATGTCCGGTTCAATTAAGGGTCAAATATTTCTTAGCTTAGATTCATAGGTAGCCAATCAATTATATTCAAACATTCCAATATCCTAAATTCTAATGTAGCAAGCATTTGCATTCATAATAACTTAAGATATCTTGCAAGCAAGATCAATCATAACAAGCATATATGTTATCCCATATGCCCTAACATGTAACAAGTTCAATTATTTGATATAAGTAAATAATTCACTAACTATAAACACAAAATAAGTAAAATAAAGGGGGGGGGGGGGGGGGGGGGATGGTGGAATACTCACTTAGCCATGATACTCAATAGTCCCAATTGTCCTTGATTGCATCCAAGTCAGTATCTTCGTCACCTGAAGAATATAATTAAGGTCTATGAGTATTCTATTTGTATTTGCTAACTAGGCTTACTGCTCACTAACCTTGAGTTGGTTATTTTCATAATTGGGACGTATTTTCTTTGTTTTAACTCCGTTTTTGGTGACCTTATAGTCATTTTCATTGTTTTCGAATGTTATTTCATTTGGTAAAGTTATTTATGAGTTTCTAGGTTAGTAAGTTTTTGGTTTAGGCCCTACAAAATCGTAGGTCCAAATGGTAAGTTAGGTTACTTTAAGATTTAGGCCTAGTTTTGGGTCATTGGCTAGGTTTTTTACTTTGGGCCTTGTACTTAATAACTTGGGCCTTCTTTTAAGTATTTTAAATGGAATTTTTCTAATCAATACCTTAAAATTCTAAAGTGGCCCTTGGTAATACTCCTATGGGTCTAAATGGGCTTTTTTTTTTTACTAAGTTTAAAGCTCAAAATCACTAAAAGGCCTATGGTAAGTGTCTTAGATGGGTCTTTAGGTTTAGTAGGCCTCTTAATTAATTCATTCTAAGCCTTTTAACCTAAGGTTTAGGTTTGGTCATTATCCTTATGGCTATAAAGTTAGTTCTTTTAGGCTTTTTAAGCCTAAATCACCTTTTAAGGTCTTGGGCCTAAACCCGATTGTCTTTTTAGGCCTAAGCCCAACATCAAAATTAAGTTTAGCTTACTTTTGTTAGGTTTACAGATCTAGACATTAAAGTTTTAGTGGTTATTAACACCTTTTTCAAGCCTCTAATCACTAACTAAACTAGTTTATGGCCTTAACTACACTTTAGCTTACTTAACTTGGTTAATTAAGTCTTGAATCATACTTAACACTTAATAAACATGTCATTAAGCTAATAAACAATAATTTACAGATTTGATGGGTTTATGGAAGTGGCGGCCTCTCAGTGGTCTTAGGGTCATTTATTCCATTTTCATGCAATACTTGATTTTATGATGATTCTACTCAAGTGTCCTATGCATTTACTCATCTAAAACTATAATTATTACATACAAATGTGTAGAAATGTAGGGTAGGAGACCTGTGAGTGGCAGCATGTAGAAGGAAATAGGGCTTCATCATATTTCTTAATGATCTAGACCTAAAAATCAACACAACACTACTTTAACTACTAGTATTATATCACTTACTAAAGTATGTTTCCTTTTTACTAACCTTTACTTGTTTTTCATAAGTCATCTTAAAACACTTAAGGCATTGCTGCAAAGTAAGGTTCATCTATGAAAATGCAAGTTCCTAATACTATTCTACATGAAAAACTAAGGAAAAACTTACTTAACCACTTACTAAAATAAGGTTGAGGATGGCCTTCTTGAGTGGGTGTGCTATGAGCTTGGTGTGTGTATGTGTCAAAGGGCTAAGGGGATGTATGTGAGAGGCATGAGGCTTGGTAGTGGAGGGTTTGGTGTGCTGGTGGTAGTGCTAAAGTGGTTGGCAATGTGGTGTGCAAGGGTAACCGAAAGGGAAAATGAAGGGGGGTTTTAGGGTTTAATCCTTTGAGAGTGTTTTAAGGGTTATGAAAATAAACCAAATGAGTGAGGGAAAGGAGGAATGGCTAGCGTGAAGGAGAGAGTAGGGGGACAAAGTGTGTACATTTTATGTAGATAAGGATATGGTTAAAAAGGGGATCATGTACTCCCTTACTTTGTTGCCACTTAAGGAAAGATCTTGTCTCCTAAGGGTACAAGATGCATTGAGTGTAATTAAGGGATTGTCTTGTAGCTCTTAATCAAGTTTGACTTGTAGTTAATTAAGATGTAATGATAGTTGATTATGGATTAGGGTAATTGATAGTAATTAAGCATGATTAGGCTAATTAAGTGTAATTAGGACATGTTTAGGGTTTTGTTGAACTTTCATACTATGCTTTAGTTATTCTAAGTGCCCTACACATGTACCTAGGGTTTCCTTAGGGTTTGGTATTTGTTTATAGTAATTTGGTTCGTGTATGAGCTTGAAAGTTAAGGTTTTAGTTATTTAGTGATATCAATCACTTTTATCATTAGGTAACTTAGGTTCAAACTTACTATTAGTGTTCATTAGTGTCGTTATGATAATTGGTCATTTAACTAGGGCTTAATGATCATTTTAGGGTTTCATTATCTTTATAGGGTTTTTCAAGCATTGGGGTTCCAAGGGTTTCTACTCATTTGGTTAAGGTTTTAGGGCTTACTTCATTTAGGGTTTTGGTTGAGTGTTTAGGCTTAATTCTTTTACCTAAGGTTTTATCATTATGCTTGGGTGGTTTTAGGGACTATCCAAAGACTTTTCATCTAACTTCGCTTTTGGGTTACTAAAATTTTGTAGGGTTTACAGTATAACACTTTGACATAAACACTAATCACATGGACCTACAGGCAAGTCTCGATATTATCGAAGAAAGCTCAAGATGTTGCACGAGCATGTACTGCAGCATATCAAAAACAAGCTACTGGATACTATAATCGCAGCATTTGACACAAGGTTTTCCACCCTGGTGACTTAGTATGTAGAAAGTTGGAGGCCACTAGCTCTAAGGAAGGACGAGGCAAACTTACCCCTAATTAAGAGGATCCTATATGAATAGTTGATGAGGTAGGAAAAGGTGCTTACAAGCTTGAGACAATGGATGGATAACCAACCCTAGGGCATGGAATGCCTAGAACCTAAGACCCTATTTTTTCTAGGTGAGGCGATGAGAATCAAAAGCATTTGAAAGTACAGCTATATGCAATGAATTAGTGAAGTTCTTAGCATTTGCTCCTTTCCCTTTCTCGAGCCCCTCATCTTAGGTTGATTTTCATCTTAAAGCTTTGCCTAAGTTAGTCCCTACACTAACGATACAGATACCCTTATAAGGCATTGATTTACGCTAAGCCCCTTATCTTGGGTCAATTATCATCCCTAAGCTTTGCTCAAGTTAGTCCTTACTCTAACAATGTGGGCACCTTCATAGGGCATCAATTTACACTAAGCCCCTCATCTTGGGATTTTCATCCCCAAGCTTTACCTAAGTTAGTCCTCCTACTAATGACACAAGCATCATCTTAAGGCTCCAATCTACATCGACGCACCAATTTTGGGTTGATTTTCATCCTCGAGCTTACCATAAGTCATTCATTACATCAATGCCTAGCCTTGGGTCGATATGTCCTTGAGTACCGCCCAAGTTAGTTCCTCTACGTATTGTGTGAATGCATCACTGGGGCGCTAATTGAACTAATGCCCTCGAGCATGAGCTGATCTTCCATCCCGATTCACCTATCCATGTAAGAATGCTGTCATAATAGTTATCAAAGTAAAATTGAATAGCAAAAGCTAAAGAAAAGCAATCATTCAGTGAAGTGATGATTGAAAGCATAAGGACTTTATTTCATTTATCAAATGGAGTACAAAGTTTCACAAGTCATCATACCGAGCCCGACTACATCAAAAGAAAAATTATGTAATCACATTCTATGCTAAAGTTACTTGCTTTGTTTAAATGGCTACTCTCAACCCTAACTTGACTCCTTGCCTTAGGAATTTTGCCCCAAGAGGAACTTGTCTCAACTTTGACTTAGCTAGCTTTTACATTGAGACTATATCACTAAAGTCCTGCCTAGCCGAGCTACGAGTTGTAGAGCTCCCAGCAATGCTCAACCTTTAGGTAAAGGTCCTTACTTAGCCTAATAGAGCCTCTCTTCCATAGAGGCAGCGTCAGATACTACTGATCTAGTTACTCCACCCAGAGTGACGAGCTGTCTAAGCCCTATTGACAACAAAGTAAGGTTGATCCTTTACCTAAAGTAGATGAGAAGGACTCGTGAAGTAGAGGACTCCCGTGAGCCCTTCAGCCCTCAAGTAAAGGTAGAGAAAAGACCCCCTCTTTCGTCGTAGTCACCATGGCCACCTTTAGTTGGTTGGGTTAATGTGGGACAGTATTTGGAAGGGAATGCCTAGAACCCTATGTAAGCGAGTGCCTCGCAATGAGGCCGCCACGAACAAGTGATGGGTTACATTCGAGCCTCTTCTCTCTCGTCCAACATCATTATGACAAAAAGAAGGTAAGACCCTGAGACGATGTATGCCTCCTAGTCATAGCTCGTGATCTGACTAATACTGCTGAACAACTTTCCATGCTTCATGATCATAACTTAAGGGAGTAGGACAAAGACAACCATCTCCCTAACTTGAGCATACCATCCGGTAATATTATTGCTTCAGACGTACTTACGGAAGCTCTCAAGTGTACTCCATTAAAGTTGTTTGGGTAATCAATGTGGGGAAGCAAAGACCCACATACCCTTTATATAGGGCCTATGAGATACCTTTAGCTATATACATGTTGATCATCACAAGACTCCAAAGCATTGAGAACCAAAGTGACACCTTTAAAATTAATGGCAGGTTGTACAAGCATTAATTATCTTCTAGATGGCTCTTTGTCTTAGGCACTCCACTTACCATAGGAACATGCTACTCAAAACGAACTATGGGTAGTGTGTATGAGAATCAAATTCACCCTACTGAAATCCTCCTACTAAGGAGATTCTATGACATCATCGTAAGATTCACTCTTGGATGCCCTCCTTTAGTTGATATAGGCCCCCATGAGAACCCAAAGAGCTACTATTTGCTCGAGAGAAAGAGACTTCTTAACCTAGTAAACATCATAGCAAGATAAGAGTACTTAGGCAAAATTAAGGATAAGTGCAAGGCATTAGCACATGGGGAAAATGAGCAAGATCTCAAGCACCAATTAGCTAGCACTAACTCAAGGAGATAGGGCTTAACTAGTTTCGCGATCCAACAAAGCAATACATGGGGTTTTCAGCTTCATAAAGACCCTTTCTAACAAAAAGACTTAGTGAAAAACAATTTGAATTCGAGCATACAAACACAAAATGAATAGTGAAAAACAGTTTGAATTCGAGCATACAAACACAAAATGAAGGCAAGCAATTGCGATTAGGACAAAGGCAAGCATGAGTTCAATGAACGATGACTAAACTTCATTCATAGGTTCAAGAAATTACGTAAAAAGGGGTTAGTATCTTGGCCACCCATCGAAAGAAACAAAAAAAAAAAAAGGTTTACAAAACAAGCACACATCGCTCAAGTTAACTAAAAAAATTAAAACACGATGACACTCCTAAGTACCCTCAACTTGCTATTATTACTACTATGGTTATTGCTACTCTTGTTACCTCTCTGACCCTTATTTTACCTTGTCGCGACCACCTACTTGCTCAATGTCTGCATTAGAGTCACTGCTGGAAGTTCCTAACGAGTCACCAGATGACTCGCTGCTTGGCCCACTCGTAATAACAACCTCAAGTTTATCTAGCCAATATAGAAAGGATAAGTCCGCATGGCGTATTCTACAAAACTTACTTCCTTACCTCCTCTACCATGGCATAATTGACCTTAATGATAGCCTTCTCAACAAAGGGTCCTCTAAAGTCGCAATACAAATCCCATGCTTAACTTCATTGGAAAGCCTCACTCCTTTAAAAGCTTAACCACCCTTAAGCTTAAGTCAGCTTGTACCTTCCCTAGCTCTTCACCCCTAGCCTTTAGCCCGACAACTAGCTTACCCTCCATAGTCTTGCTAGACTCTTCAAATTTCCTCAGCTTATTCTTCACTTAGTCCACCACCTCACTGAATACCTCTCTATACCGATGCTCTTGGTCTTTGAGTGCAATAGCTAACTCATTGCGCACTTTTTCCTTTTCCTCTAGTGCCTTCCAAAGTCTCTCCACCTCGGCCCTCTTCTAGTCTCCCTTAAACAAAAGAACTGAGAGGTTGTAGGATATAATGAAATCCAGCAAGCTGTACAGCTGCAAAGATAATCAACGATTAGTGATTTGGTTGAAAATAAGTATTCAATGAAAGTACATTAGCAACCTTCCTCGCTGTACCTCCTAAACATTAGGGGTAGGCACAGTTCAGTTTGCTACGATTCGTCCCTCTTACCAAACTGAACCTAATATAATGGTTTATTTTTTTTTAAATTGAACCTAACCATACAATTCGATTTGTAAATTTTTCCAACCTAATTAAAATAGGTTCGATTTGATTTGGTCTAGTTTGGTCCAGTCATGGTTTGAATAGTTTATATCAAATTTTCGCTAAATATTTTTATCTTTAATTAATGTGAAATTTCAAATAGAATTTATTCAATTTAATCTTAATAATTAATTCAAAAATAAGATAAAGAATAACAGGATAGAAAATTTTGATGGAATCTATGAAGATTGATGGAAAATATACAAAAAAAAAAAAAAAATACAAAACAATTGCATGAATTTTTTTTTAACTAAATGATTCGGTTTGGTTTAGTTCAATTTAAAATAGTTCTGTTTAGTTCGCTTCCCCGAACCGAACCGTGAATCATTTATATATAACTGAATCGAACTATGAAACAAGTGGTTTGTAAAAAAATCGATTTTTAGTTCAGTTCGGTTCGGTTCACAATTCGATTCATGGTTCACGATTATTTTGCCCAACCCCACTTAGCACCACCATAAAGGCCTCTAATTCGTTGTGACTCGTAATGAGCTTCCCAAATTGTGCATGAAGTTGCTTGAATGTTTGAGTAGGAAAATTTGTAGATTGTACAGTAGCTACTTGCTTACTTCGATGAACCAAAGGTTCGACATTTTCATCATCAAGGATCTCAATAGCTATTAGGGCGGTAGTTTTAAGTGTTTGCTCTGAGCTTACTTGATCCACCTCTACTTGAGCACCCACTACCATGGGACTTGGCTCGACCTTAGTAGCCCCAACTTGCGCTCTTATGATGGCCTCTTCATCAGATGCCCTCAGGCCAACCACCCTCATACCTTTAGCACATCACATCCTGCCTATTAGGCAACTTTGGGAAGAGCCTGCTGCCTACCCCCCTTCTTCTTAGACATTTTCAGGGGATGATGCAAGGTCTCCCCTTCCCACTCCCCCTTAGGCCTCCTCTTCTTCTAAGGCCTTGCGGTACTCTCTATCCATCTATTTTACACGATGAGCATCTTCGTCATCAACATCCCAAATACTAACTTTATAGTTGCAAAACAACAAGCAGACTACTTAGAAAAACAAGCAAAACTTAAGATAGGAAACTTATAATACCAAGGATAAGCAGCCCAATGTCCTTTGCTCTAATGGTAAGGTAACATAGCATGGCAAATAACCAACCACTCATCCTTGGCTGAATAGAATAAGCTCCTATCTACATTGAAAACAATGGAGCTCCACTCTCATACTTTTCACATATTGACAAGGGTTCAAGCTTCTTCTAGCCTACCAAATTTAGTAGCTTGCTGCTAGCTACCGAGTCCTCCTCCCACAACTCCTTCAATGTCGTATCCCCATCAGCCACCTCCACTTAGTCAAGAATTTGAGAGGTTTTGAGGCATAAATATAGTAGAAGAATTCCTTCCACCCCTCTATCTTATTAAGAGGCTTATCCATGATACTTAACTTCGTACCTCAAGTAGCAATGTAAACCTACTTGTCGAGGAACCTTTTCGCATAAAAGAAACACCTAAAAAGCTGTACAGTCGATTGCTACAACTGCCAAATGCATAGCGCCTCAAAAGCAAGTAGTTAAACTCATGCGTTCGCGTTTAAGCTACTCGGAGCGACCTTGAATTACAGGAAGAACTTGACCAAAAACTCATAAAAGGGAAGCCATAGACCAAGCTCAAATAGCTTCACATACATCATAAAGGATTAAGAATCCCTTATTTCGTATGCCCTTTGCCCCTCCTATGGCTCCTCTACTCGCTACCTAAGCACTCCTTCTACTACCTGGTGGACCAACCTTAGTTTATTCTCACTTGATGTATACAAAACATGAGCACATGCATTATTCTTTGTGTTCGTCGTTTATAACAACTCACCAACATTGGATTCCTTACCATCTGATGGATACGTGTCATGCCGAAACCCCTACGTGTACTCCCTCCTCTCTTCCTAAGAGAGGATTATCAACTTATCCTCTACAATTGCCGCTACTATCACCACTATCGTTTCCCAGTAAGTAGGGTTACTACCCCTTATTTAGGATGAGCTCTCGTAGCCTCAAACACTTCCCTCAATATAGAAGGATGAGATGATTCACCTCCACTATTGGTTGTGCTTTGATCAACCATCAAAAGAAGTTCAAAACAAATAAGGAGGAAGTTGTATTTGGCTTGTGACATAAAATTTTAACAGTCTCCCCTAAATGAACAAGACAAGTGAAAAGTGAATATTTAAGCTGCCCTTTATATAGACAGCAAGGAAGGTGAACAATTTTCTTCACTCTCGAAGCATGAACTCATGATAGGACATACATTACACCTTAACCATCTACGAATCCCACTACTTCAGCCAAAGGCCTCAATTGATCCCAATACGTGAATCTGTAACATAGCCTAATAGTGGGTCACTTTGTGTGTGCAGCTAGTCTAAAGGAGACCATTAATGCATGTTACACTTCCCGATGATAACCATCATGATGCATCGAGCAATGCAACGGTCACTTCATCAAAGGTAGTAACTAAAAGGATGAGAAATTGGTTTGTTACGACCCAAGTAGCAAGACCAATCCGTTAGCTTAGGGGATAGGCCTTGGTCTGCTCACATCACTTAGATAACTCTCCTCATGCTTTGAGCACTAATGGAAGTAGGGGGATAAGTGTTGATACTTGATTCTCACTTGGCCTAAGGCCCAATGACTGAAGCCCATCTCAAGGAACATGCCAATGGGCACCCGAGCAGCCAATAGCTCCATACATCACACCGTAAGTCCCTTTCTAATCCACGGGCCCACGCTAATGAAGACTGCGAAGCTAGGTTGAGCTGATTCCCTACGTTGCAATGTGCCCAGCGAGCTACATGAAGAATGACCAAATAGATAAGTCCCCGACTAAGGAACAGACACCCACTAACCATCTAGGGTAAGACCAAGGCTCGACTTCTTCCATCGAGCATTAGCTGGCCCTTGATGAGTTCCTCAGCCTAGCTTTTATCTTTAGTGGTTACGACCAATTGCAACTCATTAAGGAACATTTGACATCCATCGTACAGTTAGTGCATTGGATACCTTTATCCCTACCAGATCACTAAACTACAAATTTGGTAATTTGGTCGGCTATGACGTACCACTTGCAGTAAAGCTTTGTCACTCACCATAAAGCATGCCATTTGCTGGCGACCAATACGAATGAACCCCTAATTGCCGCATGTCTAGGTAAATCGTATAAAAGGTGCTAGGTGCCAACAAGTAAGGAAGATGTGATATAACTCCTCTAAGTCTTTTTTTTTTTTTATCTATCATACTCAGATCTCTCTTCCTCCCCTTCCCTTACCCTTTACTACACTACACAAGCACCACTCACGCATCTAGTGAGTACGGCCCATTTGGTCTCCAGTGCTTACCTTCCCTTCACTTTGTGCTCCTTGTTAACTTGAGCATTGAAGGGCTTCTGTGGCCTCACCCATAGAGGGCTTTTTACACATATTGAGAAGTAGGAAGCAAAGCCCAGTGCAATTCGACCCTAGTTCTTAGTTGGTCTTCTATATGATTAATAGTACGTAATATCCATAAATCTAAATTGTCCATATCCTTTTATTTTTCAATTAGCAAAAACCCATAAAAATAACAAACAAAAAAAAAAAAAACTAAAATTTAATAACTTTCACTCATTAAACCCATATATGAGCCTACATCGTATCATCTTGGTATCAAAGTTTTAGGTTCTTCCTAAGGTTTTTTTTTTTTTTTAGGTTAAAAGGTTTGTTTATTTAAAGGTATAAATATTGAATCTTTGTAGTAAAAAGAGAGAGAGAGAGACTTTATTTCATTGAAAGAAGACAAAAGAAGAAGACAGTTATGAGGTACAGTTGCAGTAGCAATGATTGCAATGAGTGGTTAGTGTTCTGATGAGGTGTATTAATGTAGTTTACTTGTTGTCATGGTAGTGTATGAGGAGTAAGTGAGTAAAATTGATAAGGTCAGCTATATTGATTAGATGCACGACTATGTGGAGACAAAGGGAGTAAACTATGCTTTTCGGTTTGAGGCTCAAGTGGCAATTTTTTTATATTATTAGCTATTATGTTTAAAAAATAAATAAATAAAGTAGAATAGAAATTGAAATCTTTTAGAGTTTTAAGTTTAAATTTATTTTTTCAAAAAACAGAAAAATTTTATTATGGAGGAACATGAAATCGTTATCATAATGAAGGAAAGAATGAACAATAATGTTCAATTATGGAAAGAGATATGGAAAAAACAAAAGTGATGAGTTAATGAAAAAAATTGATAATTGTTTTGAGAATTTTATGAGAAATTCAAAAACTAGTATAGAGGACAGTAGCCAAAGTTTGAAGTGTAGGAGATTATTGGGTCAATGGCATTTAAACATCAATGTCTAAATAAAGTTTTGGTAGCAGTGATAGACAATGTTCTTGTAGCTTTGGAGGATGATAAAGTAGATAAACATAAATTATGGAGTATAGGTGTGATAATGCAATCATGGAAGAAATTCCAAAGGACATCTATAAAGAAGCTACAATTGATTCACTTTGCTGAACGAAATAAGATTGCAATTGAGATCGAATGGAATGGAACCATAATAAAGTTGGAATGTGTATCATCCTATTTACTTACTTAATTTAGTTCACATATTTCATAATGAATTAACCTTAGAATAGATTGTAAAAAGACAAAAATAGCCTTGTAATAACATTTTGGCTACTTCTTTGAATCTTA
Source organism: Lumnitzera littorea (assembly GCA_024138015.1). Taxonomy (NCBI): domain Eukaryota; kingdom Viridiplantae; phylum Streptophyta; class Magnoliopsida; order Myrtales; family Combretaceae; genus Lumnitzera; species Lumnitzera littorea. Next base: position 94,800,580 of record JAMXBB010000005.1, read on the forward strand.
ATTCATCATGTACTCCCCTTTTCAATAGATTTAAGAACCTTATCTACCCCCCCCCCAAAAAAATTATAAAAGGAATTTTCAATAGCTAATATAAGAGAATTTGGATCTATTGCACCTTGAATAGCTTCTTTATTTCCTGTTCTTCTTTATGTTCTTCTTCAAGGATCTTCTCTCCTCACATCTAACTAACTTCAAGAGAGATAATTTGGAGAGAGAGAGAGTGAAGAGGGAGATTTGAAGTGAAAGAATGTTTGACATGTTGGAACGAATGTAGTAGTAGAGGAGTTCCAATGGAGAGAAGAGGGAGATATCAATGGTGAAAAGGAAGAGAGAGAGAGAGACCGAAGGAGAGTGGGAGGGACAGATTGATGGAAAGATGACAAGGGAGATTAGGGTTCTTCAATTTTTCTAGTTTGATGTTTTAATTTGGGGGTACAATGATGTAATTTTCTAATTTATATAGGGGTATTTTGGGAAAAAAAAAAGTGGAAAATTCATAATTGTGATTCATAAGTTGAGATGAAGAATCCTCATTCAACAATTTTAAGAATTGAAATTCCATCCATAATTATGATTTTGAGTCTAAAGTGCAAGTGAACAACGTAATAGGCACTCGATAAAGAATAAGGGGAGAATTGAACAACTGTTCTCCTCAAATGAACGGGTTGTAAAAGGGAGATGAAATCAGTAGAGGAGACAATTATGATAGGGAATGTTAAGGAAATAATAGAAGGAGACCTTTAGGGATAAGAGTTAAGAAACTTAATATTGAAAAGAAAATTGAAAGTTCGGGACAATAGGATATGAATTAAGTCAACATTGTTAATGTTATGGAGTTTGAAAGGCTGCAATAGGTTCATGTAAAATTGTAGTAAATTCAATTAACAATGTTATGCAATTAGAGAAGATAAGCACTTGTTATGGGGCTCTCATGAGTTTAGCTGATAGGGTTTACGATTAGTAGAAGGAACGTAGTTTGTTGATAACATATTAGACGAGGTTGAGCTATTGTAGAATCTTTGTACTTTCTTTTGCAGGTTTATCTTTGATTTGAGACAATCCATGTCACGAATTTGAGGGTGAATCTTTTTCGAGCCCATGAGTAATGACAAGAATCATGTATCTTATCATTTTAGCATGGAGACTTTTATTTATTTTATTTTAGGATTTTTTTACTAGCATTTATTATTATTATTTGTTAGTAATTAGAGGTAGATTTATTTAGGGTTTTATTATTATTAATGGTTGTTGCCAATTTGGCCATAAGGTTGTTAGGGTTTATATAAGTACTTTATTATGAGACATTTTCAAGAGAGGGTAAGTTTTTAATATTGAAACTAGATTTTTGTGAGAGTCATTTTGCTAAAACCCTTTTGTTGAAATCAATCAATCATATGTAACATTGATTGACTAAATTTCATTCCATTGATTAAGTGGTTGTGCCTAATATCAACTAATTAAAAAAAAAAAAAGAACCTTTGATTTGGTTGATTGTGTACCATATTAATCAATTAAATCAAAACCCTAGTTTAATTTATTTTATAGTGTGTCATATTCATAAATTTAAATTATTAATATCTCTTTAAATTTCAATTCTTGTTATTTTCAATTACCAAAAACCTATAAAATAACAAAAAAACCCCAAAAATAAAAAAAATAAATAAATAAAGCTTCCTCGCATTCAACTTAGATAAGATCTCGGTGTTGTATCATCTTAGTGTAAGAGCTCTAAGATTCTTCTTAAGGTTTGTTTGTTTGGAGGCATAAAGATTGAATCTTATTTCTTTTTTTTTTTTAAGACGTTGTTTTGTTTAAAGTAGACAAAAGAAGAAGACAGTTGTGAGGTGCAATTATAGTGATTGCAATGAGTGATTAGTGCTCTAGTGAGGTGTTTAGCCATAGGTCTGCTGATTGTTGTGACTTGTGTAAGGAGCAAGAGAGTGAAATCAATGAGGGTGGCTTTTTTGGTTTGTGCTCTTGTGGTAGGCTTTAATTTTTTTTATTTTATTAGTTGCCATATTTATAAAAGAAAAGTTTTAAAATTTGATTTTTTATTTGAATTTTGGGTTTTAATAGCAGTTTATAAAAAAAAAGGAAAATATATTATGCAGGAATATGGAAGAGTTAGCATGATTAAGGAAAGAATGAATAATGATGTTCAATTATGGTAAGAGAGATGAAAAGGGGAAAGTGATGTGTTGATGAAAAAACTTGATAATTGTTTTGGGAATTTTGTGAGAAATTCAAAAACTAGTATAGGGATGGTAGTTGGAGTTCAAAGTGTAGGAGATTTTTTAACCAAAGGCATCTTAAACATCAATGTTTAAATAAAGTTTCGGTAGCAATTGTACAGACAATGTTCCTATAGCTTTAGAAGATGATAAAGCAAATAAATATAAATCTACAAAGTATAGGTGTGATAATGTAAAGAATTCTAGAGGATATCTTTAAAGAAGCTGTAACTGATGAAGTTTTCATTGAAATCATTAAAAAGGAAGTGGAAATAGTAGAGGAGACCATTAGGATAGGAAATGTAGAGGAAAAATGGATATAAGAGTTGAGGAACTTATTATTGGTGAGAAAATTGGAAGTTAAAGGGAGTAGGATGTGAAGCAACACAACATTTTTAATATTATTGTAATGCCCCAAGCCAAAAGTAATGAATAACTAGGTCAATTAACATTGATGGGCTCATTTCAACTACTTAACCAAAAAGTTTCAAGTTTGTGTTGACAAAGTGTTTATAACTATTGTTTTATAGACTAGTATCACAACCTTCCACAATTCACATGGAATACTTAACCATGGGGTCTTACAATCTCCCTTCCTTAAACACATAACGTCCTTCTCACGAAACCTTATAAATGGGCCCATTAGTGTTTTTTGGCTTAGTTATTCTCTACTTTGGCCTAGGGAGTTACAAATTGTGAGACCCTATAGTTAAGTATTCTACGTGGATTGTAGGAGGTTATGATACTAGTTTATAAACCTATGGTTGTGAATTTCTTGTCAATACAAGCTTGAAACTTTTGGGTTAGGTAGTTAAAATGGACCTATTAGTGTTTGTTAGCTTAGTTATTCACTATTTTTGCCTTGGTGCATTACAATTATGGAGTTTGAAAGGCCATAATAGTAAAATAAAATTGGTAATAAATTTAGTTAAGAACATTTTGCAATTATAGAAGATAAGCACTCATCATGGGATTCTTATGTGCCTACCTGATAAGGTTTTCATGATGAGTTGAAGGAACATTGATTGTTGATAACATTTCAAATTAGGTAAGCTAAATCCTATGTTTTTTCTTTTACAGGTTTATTTTTGATCCAGGAGGATCTTTGTTACATATTTGAGGGCGAACCTTTTACAATCCCAAGGGTGATGATAAAAATCATATATCTTGTCATTATAGCATGATTAGTTATTTTATTTACTTACATTATTTATTATTTGTTAGTAACTACAGTTAGATTTATTTAGGGTTTTATAATTACAAGTGGTTATAACCTAATTGCCCTTAGTATTGTTAGAGGATATAAATACTTTGTTGTGTGATTTTTTCAAGAGAGAGTGAGTTTTCAATATTGAAACAAGATCTTTGTGAGACTCTCTTCTCTACAAGCCTTTCATTGAAATTAATCAATTGTGCGTAACATTGATTAGCTAAATTTCATTCTTTTAATTAATTGATAGTGAGTAATGTCAATTGATTAAATTAAAAACCATTGATTGGTTGATTGTGGGTCCTACCAATCCATTCAATCAAAACCCTCATTGAATTTAGTTTATGGTGCATAAAATCCATAAATCTAAAATTTCCATATCCCTTTAAAATTTTGTTTGTTCTTTTTAATTACAAAAAAAAAAAAACCCATAGAAATAACAAATAATTCCAAAAATCCACAAAGAAATTTAATAGCTTCCATGTGTTCAACTCTGATACAAACCTATGTCGTATCATGATAGCTATGACGTTAACGGGTTGCTTAACAAAGCTAAAGAGGTTATAGAAGTACAACTTATGTATGCTCAATAAGGATTTTGTCTTATTGAATGCTTTTTAAAATATATTGTCTACGAAGCTCCTTATTGTTTATGAGGACATTATGCATCTTATAGTTAACTACCCAAGCTTGGATGGCTAAGGCATCATCATAGGATGTATTGATCTTTGTTAGATCTTCATCTAAGAAGGATATAGTGATGGCATTCTATGATGTTGCGAGCTATAAAGCAAACACTTCATGGTAGCTCTTTTGAGTAGTAATGAACCTTGCTCTTGGACCCAAGAGCAAGGTTCATGGTAGCACCATGTGTAAGTCTATTTTTTGTGTTTGAGGCCTTGATGCAGTAATCGTCTTATGTTTGCACATAAGTCGGCATTTGACCTCAATAATGTACTCTTTTAAATAGCCCCATTGGATTAGGTCCTTAAGGGAATTCTTCACCTGACTATAGGTTTGTAGAAGTGGCAATACTTATTTAGGCTTTTCTTGGCTAGTTTTGTATTGCATGTTGTCTAGCCAGGTCAGAGTACCTCTGTCATGGATTTTGAGCAATACCTTTGATTGAGGTTTGACTAAAGGGTTTTGTTATTCATAGAACATAATGACATGCTTCATGCTCATTTTTTCGAGTAATCCCTATGCTATCACCACAAGGGACAAGCCTATCTTTAGTAGGTGGTTTGTTGTGGGGTAATTTTTCCCCTTCCCAAGGGAGGTGCTTAGCTTGGCATCTGGCTAAGATGCTGTCTTCCTAAGCAATTAATGTTACAGCTTTGGTTTAGTTTGCAGTGCAAAGTTGTGATCTCTTCTTAATAATGGAGTAAATGAATTGACAATAGTACTTTTCTTCTTAGATGGTTGCATTTAGGGCTATGTTCATGTCAAGCATAATTATTAAAATTGAGAGTCAATTATACAATTCTATGAGTTTATAATTTCATAATATTTTTCTTAGTCTAAATGGATATAAAATCATTTTAAAGTAGAATTTTGGTACTATTATGAATTTTGACGTACGATTCTACTAGTTTGCAATTTTACTAGTTTTGTATGATTTTATACGACTATACTGATTTTATATATTCAAATGAATAATAAAATCGTAATTTTGATAACCATATTATCAAGGTTTGGTATCTTGATCACGGTGGTAGAGAAGCAAGCCATGCAACTTCTTGGGGTTTTGTGTAGCCCCTAGGGATGAGGTTGAAGGTAAACAAGTCTTTCTTTGTGTATGTACTAGGATGTGGCGAAGCACACAGCTAAAGCAATCATATCAACTAAGGGAATAAATTTAAACCTTAAGACAACTCAAAAACTAAATGATAGTTGAAGTGGTAAGTTAACTCGTGCACTGCTGAATGGATATGATACATTACTTTCCTCATACAAACCTAGTAACTAAGTTGATATTACACACAACTTAGCTACAAAGGGCACTCATCACTATTCCTTGCTTAAAGGAATAGGTAAGAGTAATACTTGAACTTGGAAGCTAAGAAAAGCTATGCAAGAACATGGAGTAAGAATACAACATGAATATTTTGAATGTTGATGTGTGGCTATTACATAGTGGTGTAATTATACAATCCCTTTTCAAGGAAACTCTTAGGCGTACTCATTTGTTAAAATGGTTACTACATTCAAAGTAGTATACACGTGATTTTTCAAAAGAAAAAATGGCATTCGATAAGGAGAATATGCAGTTGACATCCCTATGGTAAAGACGTTATCAAGGATGCATATCAGCGAATGGGTAGTTGCCTTTTTTACGCTACATTATAGACTTTGTACGGATGGGTTACTGGTTATGGTTAGGTAAACAACTTAGTAATATGGATGGACAACTTGGTAATACTATGACCAAGCTACTAATTAGGCTTGTTAAGATATTTAAGTCAGACTGATGGTTAATCTCCTCTACCCGAAAAGGTGTAACATCGGTTGGAGCTTAAGTACTTGGATAGCTCGATCTTTAGTAAGAGTTTAACCTATTTCTTACTAAGCTAAAGGGGAAGAGATTAGCAGGCTAAGGCGACTAACCTATGAGCTCAAGTTCAGGTTAATGGTCCTTGATTCCTATCACTTTAGTTGCTTGTAGGTAATATAGTGTTGGAAAAAAGATTTGTTCATCTCTTTGAAGGTAGAAATATCATTAGGATTAAGGTTGTGGTGCCATGTCTAAGCGATGCCCTTTAGGCTTCCTTGGTGGCCTTTTAGGGATGGCATCTAAGATGTTAAGTAGGTCCATCTAGGTGTGGTAGTAGCTCAAATGTGCTCTTAGGTCTATAATGCCATCATAAAACTTAAATTGTAGTATTCTAACTTTTGGGGGTAGGATTTCTTCTATAATGGCCCTTATGAAGAGGCTTTACTCTATGCTATAAGTATCCCAAGGACTCGTCTACTTTGTGGCTTTTATGATCATGCAAATTTTAATGAGATTGTTTATTTTTTTCTTATGGACTAATCTTGGAGTATACGTTGAGAGCGCTTCTTGGAGTTATTGGTTGCACATTCGCTGTTGCTTGCATTTTTAGCAAGGGAACGATCGTTCTCACTCTTTTATTGAGAGGTTTATGAGGGTTGTGATAATGAGGAAGAGTTGTTGTCGACCTCTTTGTCTTGGCTAAGCATTTGCTTGTCTTTCACCTCTTTTGGTTGTTAGAGTTGCTGAACTCCATGTTGAGGTAGCCATTGTCCTCTTAAAATGTACCCATGTACTACTCCATTTTCTTAAATTGCTCAAAGAGATTAAGCTATTTGTTTGTTTAAGTTTGCTCTGGGTAGTGCTTATGTTCCTAATGTTTTAAACTTGCTTGGTGGCTTATTGTGTTTTGTGTATTTGTCGACATGGTGACAATGGCATTAGAGCCATAATGGGTGCTAAAATGTTAGTGATTGGTTCTCACTACAAGATATATATATATATATATATATATATATATATATATAGAGAGAGAGAGAGAGAGAGAGAGAGAGAGAGAGAGAGAGAGAATGCTTTAAGGTATTAAAGCCAAATGAGAATGAACACCACATAGAAATGTTAAGACTAGGCTCTTTAATAGAATGTTTAACTAATACATTCCAAATTGACTAAATTTATGTAGAGTTATAATAGGAAGGACAAACAAGCTATAATTAGTGGACTTCTACCACCTCACTTTTTGTACTTATTAGTGCTTTGGTAACAAATCTCTACAAGGTTGAACCTAACTTTTTGTAGGTGTTAGTGCTTTGGGTAACAAATCCCTACAAGGTCAAAACAAGGTGGCTACAACCTACATGAGCCATTTGTCTTCTTTTGTCTTCTTCTCCTAGGGGTTAGGCACATTCATAGGCTAGATTATGGAACTTAGAAGCTTAGGGTAAAGATGAGCCATCATTACATGAGTTTTACATATTGACTCCATTTTTCATAAATTATCAGTTACATTTCAATTAACATATATGCCTTGATGAAAAGTTAAAATATTTATTTAATCTTTTATAAAGTGTACTAAGCACCCATAATCAATTCATAAAAAAAGTTTAAATTTTCTTTTTCAATTCAATATTAAATTGTATTGTAAGTACACTCATTGATAAATCTTTTTACATATATAAAATGCACTATGATTATAATGGTGAGTGAATATTTTTCTCATATAATTCTATTATTAATTTAAATACTATAAGTTTCGATCGAATCCCATGATTCTTACTTGTTCCCATCTGCTAAGGAGACTAAATGTGCACTTTGATTTGATCTAGATATTGAGTAGACCGATTTTTAGAGAGATAAATAATTTGATTTATGACATATATTAAAAGTTTAACTCTTTTAGTTAAAATATGCATACAATTAAAATGTTTTGTTTGTTATTTGATGATAAATATTTAAGAGATATCTAAAGATTTTATAGGAATTTTTTTTTCCTTTTTACAAATATGGTTGTTTTTGAACTTTTCCATAATCCTACTAAAGGTATATGTGGTGAGGCATTTGTATTCTTGATCTCAAGGTGCGACATTAGCTATACATAAAATTTATATTATACTATTGTAAAAAAGACTATAATTATATGCATATATATATATATGTATGTATATAATATCTATGATTATCATTAATTACATATAAAAATTCTACTATGCTATAATTGTTGATAGATATTTTTTATAACTATTATATTGACTTATATTAGTTAGCCTAATACTTAAATTTGATCCAATAATCTAGTCTAGGTATAATTTCCATTGACATAGTATAAATACCAAGTAAGATTTGCAAGTGAGGGGATCCTCTTTCTTTTTCTAACTCTCATAATCATTAGACAATTTTATTTTACATTATAAGAGGATTAACTTAAGTATCAGAGTAATCGTACTATAGCAACATTCAATGTCCCCTCGTAACCGTGTTTTAGTTTTGTAGGTATTTTTACACATAGGTGAAAATCAATCAACAACAATTAGTACCGTCTAAGGGAACAAGCAATCTATGGCCTTGTTTTTTTTTGCAAATTTATGGAAATTTTGCAGTGGCTTTAGGAGGGATTTTTTCCGGTTTTGGTTGGTCATCGTTTCCTTACTTTTGTCTTTGAGATTTGGTAAATACTCTGATAGTCCCACAATCTACGTTGGCTTAGTAGATTGCTTTTCCCTTTCCACTTTAAATCAGTGATGATATTCCTTTTCTTCATGGCTGATGATGTTTTGATTTCGAAACACTCTTTCTTGGAGCAGTTTCTCTATTCCTTATTTTATATTGTAAAAATGTAAGAAATTACCATGTAACCGCCATGCCGTGCTTGTTCTTGAAATATGTGTTCGAAATTAGAGAAAAGAGGCTGTAGTAGTTTTTCTTGGCTAACAGTATGAATATTGCACTGCATCTGACCTTGGTTAAATCAACATGGTGGTTCTCTTCATTTTTTTTAAAAAAGCCTAACTGACGCTTAACTGATACTCTTCACCGAGTGCTAAGTTCATTATCGCCTATTTCATGTTCAGGTAGCCTTGAATCGCGATATTTGCTATTTGCGGATGGAGGATTTAGAATGTATAATCCAAAGAAGATGAAAGTCGGAAAGTCAAATGACAACTTCGGTTGAAAGTGCTAACTCATGATATTCGTGTTCATTGGCAAAGGATTTGTTGATGGAATTATTTTCCTCAATTTCACCAACGTAATGCCTTCGATTATTTTATCAGAAACTTCAGTGGGCCTTCATAATCCGAGCCTAAAGTATTTTTGAGCTAATTCTGAACTCCAAGTTTCTATCTGCAGTACAACCATGCTGAGTGGCTGTGAATGTTTGCCAAACTGTACATCCAAGTTTACAGTCGAAAGAGCCTTAAGTTCAATAACCGAACTTGATCATGCATTGTGGTGCAGACTGCCTGAGCACATCCTTGCCAACTAAATTGATAGTTGCTAATCTCCGTACTTAGAAAATAGGTGGAAGCTTCGATCCAAGCTCCTCAAGTAGCTCGACGATGGATAAATTTGAGTTATCCGTCAAGTCAATACCGAGCTCCAAGCTCCTTCCAACAAAGCCACATTTGCACGGCAATAGAAGCTTCAAGCCCCAAGACTCACTTTATAAATTCTCGACCGCCTCTCCATGACAAAGTTAAATCCAAGCTTTTTACACATCAACATTGTACTGAGCACTTTTGACATATTTACGAGCAACTCTTTACTAAGCTATCTCAGGCACTGCGTCCTCCTTGTGCCAAGCAGTCGAGCTTTTTTAGTAGTGTCCTCCATGTTTCGAGCAACTTCGCATGGTTAATCAAAATGCCCAAGCCAAAGTTCCAAGTAGCATCTGAGTAGTATTTTATTCGAGATATCCATCACCATGACAATCAACTTCTATGGCTGAGCAGAGCTAGCATCCGCATCTTGAGTTGCAGTATCCGCGCTATAATTTCAGCTAGCCAAGTAAGTTTTATTGACCAATAGCAATGGCTGAGACTGTATCAAGTTGTCGAGTTCCTTGTCAAGATGTGAAGTTTCATGTTGTGCTATTTATAGATCTAATGCACCAAAGTTTTGTGCCAAGCTCCACTTATTATTGAGCTTTCACAACTCTAAATAGCCCCCTACCGACTCAAGATGTTTGTCACACCATACGCCACGCCAACTCATGTTGTTCGTCACACCGAGGTCGAGCCACTTTGAATCAAGTTCACCATAGCCCGATAACCAGGCGGATGAAAATTGAGCTCCGCTTCTCACACTTACTAGGCTACTCCAAGTGTGCCAAGCAACTCCAAGGTTGCCAAGCTTGTCATTATGCAATGACTTGTGCCGAACAACTTCAGCATGTGAACGTGACAGTAGCTTCCAATATTACCAAGATCCAAGTCGAATATCCAAGTTGCTTGGAAATAATTGCTACTTATCATTATTAATTGTGAATTACACCTTCCGAGCTAATATCGTTTGATCCGAGCTGTTACATATATATATATATATATGTATTTATATGTATATATGTGTGTGTGTGTGTATGTCGTCTCATCCAACCGAAGTGCCTAAGAGCTCCAAGAAGCTGAGCTTCCAATTTTCGATAGTGAGTGTCGAACATCGTCTCCTTGGGGGACCACAGTCCGAATAGCTCACCCACAATAGTAGAGTGACTGAGCTACAATACTCCAACACTAGCTGAGCTAAACACTTCAATAGCCGAGTTCATCTTGTTTTGGCCGATTAATTGACTGAGCACAAGAGAGAAGCCAAGATGCCGAGCTAAGTTTTTGAGCAATTATGCATACGGCAATCCGTAGCCGACTAATTCTTGCTAAGTAAGGTTTCCGAACAGAGCTGCGGCCACGTGTTCAAGCTTCTAGTGTGCCAAAAGGAGAGCTCCCCTTTTTACTATAGAATCTGCTAAGTGACTGTGATCGAGATGCCAAGACACATTGTTGCCGAGTGGCTTACAACTATAACCAAGAAGCTGAGTTTTTTTCGAATCATCGAGTCCCCAAGCTCCATGTCGAGTCGTCGAGGAGCTACTCAAGGAACTGACGCCAAGCTTTTCTATCGGCCTTCAAAATAGCCGATATGCCAAGTGTTTCCGACTCATCGAGCCCCCGAGCTCTAGACCGTTGACCTGAATAATGATTTGAGGCTGAAGCGGAGCTATCTAAAAACTCCTCCATCCACGTACTCCACTCATGAGGTAGAAGTCTCTACAATTCAGTTGATCGTTACAATAATAATTCCATGTAAGCTAAATTTACTGTTACACATGGAATTGCCACAACACCACTGGAGACTAGCTTTACCCATCCTCCAAATATGCACAAAGCAATTTTTCCAAGTCATTTACAACTGAAGCAGAGCAAATACAGGACTAACATTACTACGCAATCCTTGAAGAACCGAACTGCAGCTATTACGAGTTAAAAGGTATTCGATACGTAAAAGATCTGAGCCGTCAACAATAGTAGCGAGACCAATAATGCCTTGTTACTACCTTGATCAGCAGCCACTATGAACTCAAATTGCCGAGCTATCGCATGTTAGGATGTGCCTTACTACCCATCTATGTGCTTACTTACTTTCCATGGATGCACGGCTCGGTAATACTAAGTAGATCAATCCTGAGCTCTTTAATTGAATCGCACGGCAACTTAAAAGAGTATAACAAAACCGAGTAACAAGCTCGAGCAATTCACATGATGAGCCGCTCTTAGCACACATGGCAAATCTATTTAAACTGCCGAGCTCTTGACATAGCAAAGCCGAGATCTTCTCCATGCCGAGAAAGTCCAAAACATCCGAGTTATCTATACAATTTGTGTCGCGTTGACTCGAGTTGCTTGCCCTACCAAGCAAAGGAAATTCAAAGCTCCTTATGTACGGAGCAACTACAGCGAATTATGTATATTCAGGCCAACCTAAGTTGAGCTTTGCAGAGCTTCAACTTGACAAACACAATCCGAGAGCTCAACTCATACGTGTCGTACTTATGGCATGCCAAGTCAAATAGCAACTTACCTCCTGTCAAAGCAATGCAACGATAGCAATGCCCTATGCGGCTGACTAAGGACGAATCGTACTCTTGCCGAGCCTCCATCCACAACCGAATGACTCTTGTCAAGCTGTACTCTTGTTGAGTCACACGTGGAGGATCCTGTCTCCACACAACAAAGCTCTAGCATAATGTCCAAGCTCGATGAACATTGTTATTAACTCCGAACTATTCCCTTCTAAAATGGAAGCTACTGCATGGACCTAGTGAAGTTTTTGCTCAGGACGTATCTTGTGCTACATGAAATGCTGGGTAAATGACATAGCTCAACTTGATAATGATATTTTTTTTTTAAAAAAAAAGATTGAACTATCCATAGATAATGTGTCAATCTAGCCGTTTAATCCCCAAACAAAGAAGAGATGCACTAGTTGATCATTTATCCTTCAAGGTATATATCTCATGTTATACATTGTATTGTGATATTATTGATATCCACATTTAATTCTTGGTTTCTATACCAAGTTATATTCATCTACATTTGGAACACTTTATGTAATTTTCAACGAGCTCATTTCAATCTCCCTTTGGGATGAGGGAGAGAACTCAAAAATAAACAATGGCTAAAGAGACGCCCTCCGTCTTAAGCCCGTATGAACATAATTCGCTAACGGGCTACTCTTCAATAGCTTTAAGTTCTATACATTACAGACAACGAGCTAGTATAAACTCAATAGCTCTATTTAATAAATAAGCAATGAGCTAATTGAAAGCCTTAAGCCATTAAGCGGTGATAGGTAAACTACTCTAAGTCTAGAAATTTGCATGGATGACGAGCAAACAAGCCTTCGATCTTATACATTAATGGATTAGAAGCCAACTAGCTTATCTTATGGCTCTACTTAGCACAAATCATGCCCAACTTGGATGACTTGCGTGCTTTCGTTACCTCTTTAAGCACACCAACTTTTTCAAGCTCTCACCTCTTCAGGTGCTTTAGCCTCATTAAGTCTTTATCTCTCCAGGTGCTTTAGCTTCTTTAAGTCATTGTCTCTTCAAGCGCTCCAACCTTTTCAAGCGCTCTAACCTCTTCAAGCATTCGCTTTTTAAGGCTTACCAATATTTATAAGTACTTCGATTATTCTCACTTTTCACCTCTTCAAGCTTAGGTTGTAAATCTTTCCAAAAATCCTACAAAATCAACATCCTTAAATACTCTCTTTCCCAACCTTATCACTAAAGAGAGTGGGGAACGAATATTGATAGGTATTTTTGATAATTATTATGTATGCTTATATTAGTCAACTCAATACTTAAATCCAGTCCTATAATTCAGTTCATGTACAATTTTTATTGACTCACTATAAATACTAAGTAAAGCCCCTAAATAAGGGGACTCACTTCCTTTCTCTAATCTCTAACTCCCATAATCACTGGACAATTCTATTTTACATGATAAGAGGATTAATTTAGACATCGAAGTGACTACACCAGAGTATCCTTCGACACCCTCTATAATTGTGTTTTTGTTTTGTAGGTATTCTTACGCTAAGACAAAATTCAATCAACAATAATTATGAAAAAAATATATTAAATGCTTAGACCAATCTAGTTTACAACTATAAAGGCACCATGAACAAAATGGAAAGAAAATGAGGAAACAAAGGGATCATGCAAGGAAAAAAGGTAGATAGGCCAAGTTGCATATAGTTATCTTTCATTGATTTTTGATTTTTTATTACATTGAAAAAAAAAAAAGATTTCATAAATCCCGTTTATTTATATGTAGACATGAAAAATTTATATGTTAATGGATTATTACAAGAAGTACACACATCCATTTTCAATAAGCACAAGTAAAAATCATTACAAATTTTTTCCCATCCTTCTGTGTGCCTATAGGCTATATGGACGCACATCACAGTAATATGCACGTCTCTGTGACTTATGTTACATGAGGGGATTCAAGGTCGCCCGGTGTCATGCATCCAATTGCAAGGCACAAGTGCTAATACATTAAACACAAGTTGATAACATCCCTAGGAAAATGCTCTGCATTGATGGAGGAAAGGCTTCAACACATTGACCTCTTTTTTCCCTATACACAAATCTAAAATCAAAATCAATCAAATGAATTCGAACCGCATAAGCAGCTTTACAGATCTGTATTTTTCGCCCTTGTGGTCATGGAGCGGAACTGCTCTTATGCCTTGTCTTAATTCCCACACGGGAAGGCATGTTTGGCCTGCAAAGTCATCCTTCTCCGAAATGTCATACTCATGAACTTCTATTCGGAGTAAAGCTAATTCAGGAACAGTAAGTGGAAACTCGAATGTTTCGTTCCAAGCCGGTATCCAATTGTCCTCTAATGTCTTTGTCTTCTTCATCTCAGCATCGGCTGGAACCCCGGCTATTCCTACCTGCAACCCCAAAAAAGAAAAAAAGAGAGAGATGTGACGTGGTTTTATATTTATTAGATAACAGTGAATCTGCGGGACTTTTTACTAACATATATTGTGAAAAACGTTGATGTTAACTTACTCGGGCATAGAAATCTGGAGGTGAGTATGTGTCGAAGTGTGTTTGGCGAAAATCATAATACCATCCATCCCCCATGTATATAGTTACCTAGATAGATCAGAGCAAAATCCACAGATAGTAAGGCACTATCCATTTTCCCCATTACTTTGTTAAGAACATACTCTGACTTTATAAGTTCAATTCAACGGTTAAGGCAGTAGAGCGCTCACTCTCAGAGTTGTTTTCACGGGCAGTTCAGCTTTAGGATCAAATATTTCATCATCTGAATCAGATTTCAATAGAAAATCTGGTTTCTTCACATAACCGCAGCCACCATTTGCTCTGAAGAGTCCTTGCACCAGCCAGAGAGATCTTCCATGGCCCTGCCCAAATATCAAGATCATCATGAACACTGAAAGAAGAGGCAAATCGCAGATACATTCCCAAAAATATTGGGTAGGTGTAGATAGATCCCCTAAGCTCCGATAAAGTGTCTTCATCTTCCCATAACTTTGGAAAATATGTTCTTTTATCTCTCACAGCGTTGCTAAAGCCTTAAAACTGACCGTTGCTATGTATTGGAACTTTAATAATGGTTTGGAGAGGTTTAGCAAAGAATAGGAAGGCAAGTGCATGTATTCAAAAGTTATGGAGAGGTGAAGGCACATTTAAGGTTTAGAGATTCTATTCATAGCTGATTGATAGTTTCAGCAATATATTTCAGATTATCCTTAAAAAAAAATAAAAAAGAAATTAACTAGCTATATACTGGAAAAAGCTGTATAAATCCTTCATTACATGATCATTTTGACTGAAAACAAATAGTAATGCCCCTTTTGTTGTGGTTCTTTTCCAGGAAAAATTAATTATATCAGAAGCTACAATTTCAAGGAAGAAAATGTACCTGCATATTCAGTGCAACCATCTGAGCCCCATGTATCCATCCCATAACAGGTCTGTAATTCGATGAGTCAAACCGCATGGCTTTGGGAAATATCCTAAGCAAGTTGCCCTGCGTATACCTGTAATCAGAACACAATATATTTTCATAAGATTAACTGCAAGATTTGAGGACATCAGGATAAGTATGCTACATTGAGGAAACATGCTGTCTAAAGCATTACAAAAAGCTGTCCACATTGGGAAGTTAAACCTTGTGATGAAGATCGCATGCCATAAAAAATGCCAGGAAGAGAGTAGTCATTAACGAAATTCGAAATTTTTCTCGTCTAATGGCAATTAGATCATGTTCTATGTACGAGACCGGATATTCTAGTGTCTTTTCATTTTATGGAAGGAAACTGCAGACTATGATCTATGTAAGGTGTAAACAGACGTCACAGCATGCAGACTAGAAATTGAAAATGGGGGCTGAAGGCAGCTTTTCATTCCTCGACCCCTTTTTATTCTAATCACCAAGAGAAACAATACCTGACAATTTGTTTCCCATGAGCGATGGTGGCTTTTTCAAACTTCTGTTCATTCAAACTGAGACGCTTCACTTTGGTTTCTATCTTGAAATAGTCATCAAATCCTCCTCTTCGCTTCTTGGCATGAATGGCAATCAATTCTTTATACTCCGGGGCTGCAGTATGCCGGGACTTGTCTTCCTCATCAAAATCTTCCTCTGGCTCGTTATCTTCTTCATCAAGACCACTCTGCTCAAATATAGCAAATCGTAACAATTTGAAGTAGTAAACTCCTGTTGTTTTGATACCAAATCTGCCAGATCTTCACAAACCTTGGTTTCAGCTTCAACATCCACTTCACGGATGCTAGCTTCTTTCCCCCAAGGATCATCCTCAGGGACTTTAGTCTTTGGCACTTCGGATTCCTTTTCCTTTGTTTCCTTCTCCAGATATTCTTTTGGAGGTTTAGTCGATACTACTATCCGTCTCTTTAATGATTCTGGAGATGGAAATTCCTTGTAGCACACCGAGCCCGGATAAAACAGTAAGTCTCCAAAAGTTTCTGCTATCATCTAGAAGTAAACATGAGAATAATACATTATAAGAAATTGGATGATAGAGCTTTGCATCGAGAGAGGTAAGAACCCACTAGATTTAACAAGCTTAAATTTTTAGATTAGCTGGTTGGAAATCTAAAATTTATTATGATGTCAAAGCAGGAAATCTTGAGTTCAAACCCTTGTATACTTGTTTCTTCCCTATTTAACTGATTGTTACACTTGATGAACTTCTATCAAAATTTCATCCCATAAGTGAGAAGGTGTGCCAACCAATGAATATAAAACAACAATAGATTTAATGAGTTCAAACTTTTAGATCGGTTGGTTTTGTATCTAAAATTTATCAAGAACTCACCTGAGCCACTTTGGCCTGAAGATCAGGAGTAAGGTGATCTTCCAAAGTTAAGATAACTGGATAATCGGATGCAACGAAGGCATACTCATGAATAGACCTCAAACATTTTAAGAGTTCCACCGGTGTAGTAAGAGTCCTTAAACAAAAAAAAATGGAATGTCAGTTTTTCATGCTTAGTAATCTACATTGTGTTTGGTTAAGCTCATATAAAGTGAAAAGGGGGAAAAAATGGCTGTGCTTTCTTATCCACTTTTGCAAAAGTTCACATTGATCTACAAACTTATGCTGTTAGTATAAATGACCGTGGATCAAAAGCCATTTTCAGTAAATTCGATGGAATGGGATTCCAAGAAATCCAAATTTCTGTCGTTCATAGTGCTTGATGAGAATGTAGGCAAGGATGACACCTTAGAATTGGATTCCTCTCTCCCACCAATTATTAGGATTCCAAGCAATTGGAAGCGATGGGGGTCATTTCTTGATCATCCTACATGCATTCTCACCAAAACTCCCTTTAAAAACATATAGGAATTTGGATTAATCCTATTCCATGAATTAACCGAGGGAGTCCTAAATTTAATATGGTATTATGGCAAGAGATCATGGGCTTTTAAGATTTTAGGACAGATGGTTGTCTATATGAATGTTCGATTTCTATTATCATATTAAAACAACTCACAAGGAGAAAATAAGATTTCCTCATATGAATCATGATACGCCACTTGATAATAATCAAAAAGTACTATACTAATCCGCTCAATTGTTGAAGTATAAGACACGACACATACTTTCCATGAAGAACATCAACGTTATCCTTGGAGGAATTAGGCCACATATCCAGTTCAATTACCCTCACACCTTTCTTCAATGCATTTACTATTGGAACATCGCTGCAGCCACTACTAAGCTGGTTGCCTGTTAGATACGAATTGTGGCCGGTATATATGAAATAGTGAGATAAAGGAGCATTCATATCATGATGCACCTGCAAAAGATAAGCATTAAGACAGCACAGGAAAACGTTAGGAGCATCCTTAGAAAGAATCGAGAGCTGTCAATTACTAGCTCTTCTTTTAACGTTTTTAATCTAATAGTCGTAAATTCATGAGAATGAGGAAGCAGATTAACAGAATCAAGCAGGCAAGTCGATTTTTGTTGCAGGAAAGCCGAGAGGATGCAGTAACCAGAAGGCTTTTTGAGGCAAGTGTTGACAGAAGGGGAATTGGTAGCGGTAAAGTGGCCCCAAAAAAATTTATTTTTCTCATTGCTCAATAGTATTTTCCGCTATTCTTAAACTACCACTAGCTGATAAGGGTGTCTTCCAATTAATACTCATTAGTAAAAGCCACTGGTATCTGCAATCTCATAAGATTATTATGGTACTGTTTAACGATCGGAAAGCTCTGATTACAATAAACTATCGCAAAAGATTTGGAAAACATTTTCCGTGAAACAAACACATCCGGCATCCAACTTTTGCTGAAAAGTTTTGCTTAAAGGTGAACTTAGAGGAACTTAGGAGCTGAAAAAAGTCCCTAAGAAATGAGGACAGCAAAACCTATGCTAAGAAACAAGCAGAAACAAACAACAGAACTTTATGTTACCCATATTTGCTCTAAAAGGACCCAATTGTAAAATACATATAGAAACACGGACTCAAAGACAAAGAGACAGATATAATCATCGTACACATACATAACATGTGCAAACTGTTCTGTGTGTGTTTGTTCCACGAAAACCTTTAGATGCGATTGTTTTCTCATGGCAAATGATGATAGAAAGCGAAGGTTGTAGCCGATTGTTCGATGTGATGGTTGACCATCAAGCAAAAAGTGAATTAAAAATTGAGATAATGTTTACTCTTCTATTGATAGCTGAGTGGCTGACTACTGCCGTCGCCTTTTGCAACCACTTCAACTGACCATTGGTCCATGCAAATCATTTTACTACTGTCACACAGCTACAATGCTTTGATTGGAACAAATCTCCAAAAAAAAAAAAAAAAAAACTCTGAAAAATGTGTCACTAGACGATAGTGTTTGTGTTAAAGAGTATTGATATTACCCCAAGATTTGGAGACAGAGGAGAATTGATATCTCCAAACAAGTACTTAAAAAAAGCTTCAAGAGTAAGACCCTTCCTATGATGTATGTTTAGGTGCTTGAGCTCCCTAAGACCGTCAACTATAGCTCGTGCATCCTCTTTAGTAGCTTTGTCTTCCTTTTGTACTTCAACCATGAATCTATGGAGTTGATCAATGGACATGACCCCATTCTCAGAATACTTTCCATACAGAATCTTTATATCCTCTGGTGCTTCAGCTACCGTGAGCTTGAATCTCCTGCGGAAGCAGAAACATATCCTGTAGGTTTGCTTCGACATGACAAGAAGACTGGGATTATGTGCTGCGCTACGTTGTTCTAGTTGTTGTGTTTGTGGTGGTGTGCAGAGAAAGAAGTGTGTGTGTGAAAGGCGTGATGGATCCTATATAAAATGTGATAAAACACTCTGTTCTTTGATACGAGCGATTGGCCAGTTGTCCTAATCAATGAAACCGTCCAATCTCTGTCCCTCGCTATTTTATACAGCACAAATAGTGACTACATTGTACTTTTCTGGGGTATAGCTATGGCTGACTGGAAATATGGTACACGATTTATATGGGGCAAAAACGGTACTATAACATATTCCGATAGAGCCTACACGGATCTTACAGGACATGAATACTAAAGTTATTACGGGTAGAGTTATAAATTAATAATTAAAATTATTTAAATTTTTAAAATTTCTTAAGACATCATCTCGAAGTTACTATTATCAATTATTATTATTATTTTTTTTGTGTAATTTTAATCATCCAAAGCACATAGTTATATTTTATATTGATAATTTTAACAAAACTTCAAAAATTTGGATCACAACTATCATAAAAAATTTTGTGACCGTAAACATCGCCCTACCATATTAAATAGACGGGAAAAAAGGGAGAGTGCTGGCATGGACGCGGGTGGTTATGTATTTGTATAGTTGTTTTTGTATTACAGATGTGACTCGTATCTTGAATCGCAATAGCTTGAATCTGGATACAGATCGACGGATGTAAGATTTAAAACCAAGTTAAAATATGAACAAACGGTGAAAAGAACTCCGACTAAAGTTTAGTGAAGGCAAGCGGCCGTTGACCGACCACCATATTCCATTGTTGATGACGGCGATGAATTGGATCAATTAGCGGTAGATTGATGGCCATTATAAGTAGAATGACGAGTTCTCGAGTTAGCATATTTCATTTTTCTTTTTCTTTTTTAAGTTTCGATGTATATTGGTCCAAATATGATTGGGGGCCTATATCTAGTCTTATGATGATGTTTTACATAACAGAGGGAATCTATTTTGTATTGGCAACGTATTTTATGGCACGGTGATTTTTAGGTTTTATTCGACAAATTTTCTCCTCGTGTCATTGGAAGTTTCCATGTATAAATCAATCATATTACCTTATTATTGTACTTATTTCTTTACTTTAGTTTACATCATTATTATTACATTACATCTATATCTGGTTACAAAGCCCTAACATTGACCTCGATCTGACCCATTATGTATTGGCTCTCCATTTTAGAGAATCAAAATCGATCTCGTTGCTTAAGGTTTAGGTTAGTTTGCCTAAATCGACAAATCAACCGACTATAGGTTATGATTTATGATTTGTGAATTACTTCACATACTTCTATCATTTTTTATTATAATTTTTTTGGAATATATTTTGACAGTTAAAATTGTTTAATCTCTTGCACTACTTCTCGAATCTTGTTCCCAATAGATAAATAATGCCATTAGAACTATCACCTTATGTCTTTGGAAGTCATTACCTAAAACAAAAGACAAATCGGTATGCTTAGGAGTTTAGTCATCATAAGAACTTATCGTAGCAAACATGAACTGAATGGGTCCCTCAAAATATCAAAGAAAACAGGAGGAATTGGTCTACAGACAAACTGGAGTAGTTAATGTGAAGCTGCTTGGAGGATGTGACTCACCAACAAATACAACATAACTTAACACTTTACTTGATACAACGCACAAGTTGATGTCAAGGTCCACTTGTCACTAATCTTAAGTTACTCGGTAAGATTAAATAAGAGTATATAAAAATAAACTTTGAAAAAGTTATCTCACAAGAATAGGAGATTCAATATTTATTTGTCCAGTTGTATGTGGCTTACAAGGGAGAGAGACTATTTATAATAAGTCTCTAAGACAACATTACAAATAAAGAAATTATAAGAAAATATATATAGAAAAGGGATTCTTAATACATGCGAAAAAGGATAAAAGATAAAAATGAAAAAGTAGTATAACGTAAAACAAGGTGGACAAGTGATAATGCAACATTGGTCCTGTATCAAAAGTCTCTGAACATAGTAGGTGAGGAAGATTAAAATGTTGTGATAATGAAGGGGCCGAGACAAGAAGAGGGTGATGAGAGAAATGGTAATATACCGAAAGAAAACTATTCAGTCGGTAAGTAAGTCTCTTGTCACTCGATAAGAACCTCTTGGTAACAGTTGATTGGATTACTTGGCATAAGGTCCTTGGTAAGGGAATGATCGACATCATCACAATTGAAAGTATAGATTAACATATAACAATATGGGGAGCTCAAGGAGTTCAGCCACTTTCCTTTAGTGTAAAGTTTCTCATCATCAATAGGTTGTCAAGAAAGGATTCTTTGGATAAGGGATTGGAGGCTTCGGAACAGTGTACGAGTAATGGGACCGATAGTTGGCACTTCATCAGTTTCTTGGGGTTGCTAAAGATTTGCCCTCAAATCTTGGTCCTTATCATCATTGGGCACATAGAGAGTCAGATCGGCGAGGTTAAATGTGATAGACATGCTGAAACCTTCAGGTAGTTTAATCTCATAGGTATTATTATTAATGCGCCTTAAGATCTTGTAGGATTCATCCATTCTGAGAGATAGTTTGTTTATCCTTTTACTAGAGAAGCATTCCTTACTAAGATAGACCTAGAAAATGTCCCTAAGGGTATAAATGACTCATCTCCTTTCGCGGTTTCCCACTTCCTTCTATCGGGTTACAGTTTTGGCTAATTACTTGGCAATCTTCCGATGTAACCTCTGGTACTCCTCAATATGCTATAGGCCGAATTAACTTTCCCCTTATATAGTTGGATTGTTAATTAAATCTAAAGGTAAGTTCGGGTTAAGTTCATAAATAACCTCAAATGATGATGTTTCAGTTGAGTTATGAGTTGAGCGATTGTAGGCAAATTCAATGATAGGAAAGCATAAATCTCAATCATGAGAGTTTTTTCCAACAGTGGCGCACAAGAGGTTATCGATGGTTTTGTTCACTACTTTAGTTTGGCCATTTGTCTAGGAGTGACAAGAGTTACTGAATAGGAGCTTAGTACCAAGCTTCCTCCATAAGGTCTTTCAAAAGACTCATGAATTTCAAATCACAGTTGGACACATTACTTTTTGGCATTCCATATAATTGCACAATTTCTTGCAAAAAGAGGTTAGCAAAAAATAAAGTATCATTAATTCTATGGCAGGGAATGAAGTGGCCCATCTTGCTGAACCGATCAACCACTACCATGATTGAGTCATGTCTTCTCGGCATGTGGGGAAGGCCGAGCAAGAAATCTATGCTTATATCGGTCAACGACTACTTTGGAATTGGTAGGGGTGTATATTTTCCATAAGGCTCTCTCCTCCCCTTTGCATATTTACACACTTCGCACCTCTTAAGTATTCAATGCACATCTTTCATCGTACCAGGCCAGTAAAAATGCTCATTTAATTTCTCAATTGTCCTCTTTTCCCTAAAATGGCCAACTAGACCCTCGACATGAGCTTCTCGAACGAGTAACTCTCTTGCAAAACTACTCGGCACATAAATTTGCTTACCCCTCATCAAGAACCCTTCACTCAAGTAGAACCCTTTCGTAGCTCCTTTAGCACTACACCTGGTTACTAAAGGTCCAAAATGTGGGTCATACTCATATCGCTCAGGTAAAGTGTCGAATTCAAGCACCATAACTTGTAACATTGTAATGAGGGTATGATGGTGAGAAAGTGCATTAGCTATTGTGTTGGTGGTTCCCTTCTTATATTTGATGACATAGCAAAATGTCTCCAAGAACTCGACCCACTTGGCATGATGTTGAGAAAGCTTCTATTACCCGTGAAGATGCTTGAGAGATTCATGATCTAAATAGATGATGAATTTTCTCGGCAATAAATAATGCTATCAATTCTAAAGTGTTTGAACAAGTGCATAGAGCTCCCTATCATAGGTTGAGTAATTCAGGGCAGCACCTCTGAGTTTTTTGCTGAAGTAAGCAATGGACCGGCGCTCCTGCATAAGGATTGTACCAATACCGACACAAGATACATTACCTTCAACCTCAAAAACCTTCTTAAAATCTAACAGGGTGAGTATTAGAGCAAACATCAGCTTAGATTTCACGTCTTCAAAACTCCTTTGAGCCTTTTTCGTCCATCTAAACTTAATATTCTTCTTGGTTAATTCAGTCAACGATGCAGTTATGGAATTGAAGTTTCGAATAAATCTCCGATAGAACAAGGCTAGACCATGGAACCTCCTGACTTCGGTAGCACTAGTCAGCGTTGGCCACTCATTAATAGCTCTAACTTTTTCCTTATTAACTTGAACTCCCCTCTCTAAAGCGACATATTCGAGGAATACAACCTCGCTTTAATAGAACGTACATTTTTTTAAGTTGCCAAATAATTTCTGGGTATGGATTATGTTAAACACCAATCTCAAATGTTTGACATAAACAAAGAGGTCGACACTATAGACCAGAATATCGTCAAAATAAACCACAAGCATTTGCTGATTAACGATCTAAATGTGTGATTCATCAGCCGCATAAATGTACTCAACGTATTAGTTAGACCAAATGGCATCACCAACCATTCGAACAGACCATCCTTTATCTTAAAGGCCGTCTTCTATTCATCCCCAAGTCTCATTTCTATCTAGTGGTAGCCACTCTTCAGGTCAATCCTAGAAAAGATGCAGGCACCATATAACTTGTCAAGCATATCATCAAGTTGTGGGATTGGGTATTAATATTTGATAGTGATCTTATTGATAGCTTGGCTGTCAATGCACATTCGCTACGTTCCATCCTTTTTCGGTACAAGCATAGCGGGTACAACACAAGAATTCATGCTCTCACAGACAAATTAGCGATCCATCAACTCATCTACCTATTTCTTCAATTTAGCTACTTGCTCTAGATTAAGCCTGTAAGCGGTTTGGTTTCATAAGGCAGCCCTTGGTTGAAGGTCAATGCAATGCTCAATACCTTTCAAGGGAGATATACCTTTCGATATCTCAGTAGGGAATAGGTTGGCAAAGTCATGAAGTAGTTGCAGTACTTTGACAGATAAGTTCCCAGCTTCTCTAACCTTTAAGAATCTCCTGACTAAAAGGAGTACATAGTCCTCAACCTTGACTTCTTGTGTAAATTGAGCTTAGGAAATCACCAAAGACTTTTGCTATAGAGATCTAGAAACCTCTTCTTAAGCTTTTTACACTTCCTTAAGATTTATAGGTGTTAATATAATTTTCTTCCCGTCCTTCTAGAACATATAGGTATTTCTATACCCATCGTGTAGCACTCTCAAATCAAATAGTTATGATCGACTGAGTAATATGTGAGAAGCATACATGGGAAGGACATCACATAGCATCTCGTCCTTATACCTATCACCAATGATAATTGGTACTCTAACTTGCTCAGTAATGTGTAGTCTTCCTTTCTCGTTCAGCCAGTGAATTTTATACGGCTTGGGGTGTAGAAAGGTTAGCAATTTCATGGCCTTAACTACCCTTTGTGCAATGACGTTTGTACAACTCCCTTTGTCAATGATCACAGCGCATAGCTTGCCATTCACTCGGCAATTTTTATGGAAGAGGTTTTATCTCTAAGCATTCTCATTAGCCATAAAAGTACTGAGAGATCGTCAAATAACAAAGCAATACTTGACTCCACCCTCAAGAGGAATCTCAGCATTGAGGTCTTCTTGAAATTCTTCCAGCATCTGATCGGTTGCCGTTTCTTCCTCTCTTTTACTTGCACTTTCTACTTCAAACTAGGGCTTGTCTCTCTTTATGGTCATAACTTAATGATTCAGACATTGACTAGCTACGTATCCATAGCTAAGGCATTTAAAACATCTGATTTCTTGGGTTTTCCTTCCTGAACTCTAACCTAGGTCTCTTCGGATCTCTAGCTCCTCAGTCTTACCCTTACCTCGGCCTTCTTTTAGTCAGCTTAGCATTTGACCTCGGTGTTCCACCTCGAAGTTGTTTGATGCTTTGTCATTCCCTAGTCAGCTCGTCAGGCCACTCCTATTCGGCAGCATTGTTCGGCTACTCGACATCCAATTAACTTAGTTCCGTCATTGCCTTTCAACTCTTTGGACTATACAGATGATTTCATCCAGAGTTGTAAGGTTCTATAGTTCTACAATGTTACTAATCTCAACATATAGTCTAGAGATGAATCGTACTATAGTTCGGGTCTCAGGTTTGTCGACATTCAATTGTATCATAAGCAACCAAAACTTTCGGACATAGTCATCTACAGATCTGTTACCCTGCTTCAAGTCTTAGAGTTGTTAGAAAGTGTCTTGTTCGTAATGTTTAAGAATATATCTACTTCGCAGAACTCTCTTCATCTCGTTCCATGTTCGGACTTCGCGTTAGGCCCTCAAGTGAACATTCTATAGTTTCTTCTATCACATTGTTGCATATTCAGAAAATTCTAACGTAGCCACTCGAATGCGGACAACATCTTCATAATCATAGAAGTTAAATATCTTTTTGATCTTCTCTTCCCAATCCAGGTAGTTATTAGCACTACCAAACCCATTGAAGCTCAAAATCTGTACGTTAAGATGTTCGGCACCTCTTAGCGCTCTAAACTCACGCTCATCAATCCTAACATACTGGTCTTCTTCTTCTTCATACTCTTCCACTTTGTCCAATTCCAACCTTCTTCTTGCAACTTTGTCAACGCATCGCGGTAATGCGTAGTTCATTGGAAAGGCTTTTAGAGCTCGCTCGTTCATTTGTCTTCTTAGCTTATCTCTCATCTCTTAGCCCTGCTTAGTAACTCTCTCATGCAATCCAATCTCTAGGACTCTGTTTATTGAGACAGCTAAGTTGGCCATAATAGTAGCAAAATCTTGTATTTGCTCATCAGTAATATGTGATGTTTGTTGGGTAGCTCGACTATGACTATGAACATCACTCTCGGCATTGTTAATCTCTCCCTATATACTAAGATTTGACATTCTCAACACAAAGCTTCAGTAAATACACTTCATATGGATGCCTTCAACACATACACAAGTATCTCGAATAGTAGACTGACTATTACTACACAGCTTTCGATCTCAACCTCAAGCTCTGATACCAGGATTTTATAGTATGTTTAGAAGCTTAGTTGTCACTAAGACTTACCGTAACAAACCTAAACTGAATGGGTCCTTTGCAATATCGAAGAAAATAGAGGGAATTGGTCCACGAATGAACTAGAGTAGTTGATGTGAAGCTGCTCGAAGGATATGACTCACCAATGAACACAACATAACTTTACACTTTACTTAATATGATGCACAAGTTAATGTCAAGGTTCACTCGCCACTAATCTTAAGTTACTTGGCAAGATTAGATAAGAGCGTATAAAAATGAACTTGGAGAAAGTTATCTTACATGAATAGGAAATTCAATGTCTATCTATTAGTTGTATGTGACCTACAATGAAAAGGGACTATTTATAGTAAGTCTTTAGGGCAACATTATAAATAAAGAAATTACAAGAAAGTATATACAAAAAGGGAATTCGTAATACGTACGAAAGAGGGTAAAAGGGACGAAAGATAAAAATGGAAAAGTAGTACAATGTTAGATGAGGTGGACAGGTGATAGTGCAACATTGGTTACATACGAAAATTCTCTAAACATAGCAGGCGAAAAAGAGTTACGGCAATAAAGGGGTCGAGACAAGAAGAAGGTGACGAGAGAAATGGTAATATACTAAGAGAAAACTACTCAACCGATAAGTAAGTCTCTCGTCACTCGGCAAAAACCTCTTGATAACAATTAGTTAGATTACTTAACATAGGGTCCTTGATAAGGGAATAGTCGGTATTATCACAATTGAGAGTATAAATCAACATATGACAATACAGGGAGCTCACGGAGTTCAGCTACCTTCTTTCAGTGTAAAGTTTCTCATCATCAGCAAGTTGTTGAGAAAAGATTCTTTGAATGAGGGATTGGAGGTCTTAGAGCCGTACGCAAGTAATGAAATCAGTGGTTGGCAGTTCATCACATATTTATTGCATAAAATATAAAAGTATTATACAATCAACTACTTTGGATTGTCTTATTTAAGTGCAAGAAAATTTTGTTATAATTTATGTCATTAGATAGATAGGGATGAGAGCTCACTTACACAATTAGAATTACATGAGAAAATAATACAATAATAAAAAAATTCATTAAAATATACATAATAACATCATTACTAACATTAACATTTTTCACATATTAAAATGTTATACAAGTACTTATATAACTTGTATTAAAATCATCATTAGTCTCTATTTATGTAATGCTACTTCTATGTATTAGATTAGATCAACCATGCTCTTATCCTTCTTTGACATTGTGAGAAGTTAAAGCAAATGATTATGATGAAGAGGACTGTAAAATTCAAGAATTAGAGGAAAATGGAGATGATGAGTTCTTTAATGTTCCTTTGATTCCAATAATAACATTGTAAAATATTCCAATTCCAAAAATAAGTATGGAAAATTTCTTAAGAAAAATAGATACTTTAATCCTTTGTTGTATCACTTTAAGACAACTTAATTATATCGGTTATGTAAGTTTTCTCAATGATCTCAACTTGCAAAGAAATATTTTCTATCTAATTAGCTCTAGTTTAACCATTTGGTCAAACTTTAACATCAATGAAGTCCTTTTTGAGTGGTGTAGATGTTTTAGCAGATCTAGCATTGGGGTCTGATTGTGTAAAAAAGGTTCATTGCAAGCTAAGGTCATTGACAATTTAAACTCATACTTAACCAATACTAATGGCTCACCTTAAGTCATAGGAAAAAAAGTAATAATGATTGAAGTACATATTCTTATCAGAAAAATTTCTTATACATTAATAAAGTTTATGATTAAATACCATAATCTGACGAAGATAAACAACAAATGAAAATACCACAACATTACTTGCCTTCATTTCTTTATAGTTCTTGAACTCTATATTTCCCTCATTCCAATAATTTGCTTTATTTGTCAAGAATTTTAGAATGAAGTGACAATACACATATAACACTACATAAAAACAAATTAATATTTATTACAATACATTACTATAGAGGAACTTAAAGTTTTAATAATATATGAAAAATATAAAAACATTTTGAAGGAGAATGATTGAAATATTAATAAAGCAACTTAAGTCTTAAAGAGGCTATATAGTACAAACTCCTATGGGCATGTTGTGTATAGTAGGTGTATGTGTTTGTGTGAAATGAGAGTATATATAAAATTTGAATTATTTTCATTTACCATCATTTCCATTTATCATTCCCTCAATTTATAAATCAATGGTTGGGATTATTTAAATTTTTGAAATATCATATGATATTATCATAATTTTATCATATTTTTTATAATCTCAATCATTGATTGTACGTAGTAATATTTCAAGAGAGTAAATGGAGGAAAATTGAGGAAAATAAATTGAGAGAATCCGTTTTCTATATATACAGGTGTGAATTTATAGGATGTGTAGTGTGAGTGCTTGTACTTGTGGATGCATGAGTGTTTGTTTGTGAAGGTATGAGTGTGGTGTGTGTTTATGTCTCTTGTGAAGATTACTATATGTGAAATGACATAGATTGATGCATGTATAATTTTTTGTGAGTCTTTTATTTTTGTTTTCATAAGCAGTGTTAGTGAAACTAAGTGAGAACTTGCTGGGCTCCCGAGTCCATTGGTAGGGTACTTATCGGGGACTTGAAAACCTAGTGGGTTCAAGTTCATAAATTGATTCTAGACCTGATGGATCGGTCTTAGATTTTGAATCAAATTGCACCTCAGTCTATCTTTATCTAATTCCCCACTACATAATTCTTCATAATTTATACTTTATGTGTGATTTCAATTTTTCTCGCATAGTATGAAAGGTGTTCATCATTGATGCTTCGCATGAAGGCTTTGTTATATCTACCTAATACCTAGTTACGTTATATTTATAACAAGCACTCGTGGCTTATTTATTAGTTTGTATCTTCCACTTACAAGTTAGTTTTCTATTTTCCCTTTTTTTCTTTTTCTTTTTTGTTTTGGGTTATCAATTCTAATATCGTTGGCTATCTAGTTCCATTCCTCGAAGTATAGATTCTATGTATTAGTTCTATTCCTTGAAGATACTATTAGCGGATGAACGACTATATATCAGCAGCCAAAAAAAAAAAAAAACTAAAGGTACCATGATCAACGAATATATTCGTCCTGTATGTGTCTCACTCCTCACTCTATATTATATGGTCGATCGTCCTAATAACTAGTTATCAAAGGTGAATCCTACAAGTTGACTAGAAAGTTTGATAATGCGACCCTTGGTCCAACCAAAATTTTACGCTAGATATATTACACCCTGTAAATGGATGACTTACACCTGGATATATGTTTGTGTCATTTGTTCTATATCTAAAACAAAGTCAAATTTTTTTTTTTAATTATTAATTTGAAGTCCCTTATTATTCGACATTTGTAGTTGGTAGTTGGTATGGATATAACTGAAAAAATATATACATGGCATAGATAATCTTATTTTTGGTATGAAAAACTAATCCCTTATAATATAATTAATTTATCATTTGATTTTATTCGTGAAAAAGCTGTTAGTTAAGATTCTTGTAAGTTAAAAATGCGGGTAAATTGCAAATATTCATCAGTTTATGTATCTTTTCGCTTCATTTATATTTATTTTTGAATTTAAGTATAAAGCACCAAATCTTCGAAACCATGCGTTCATATCTATATATGACCATTTTAGCATTGATAAAAGTAAATTAAAATTACTAAAAGAACTAATATATATATATATATATATAATTACATAAAATCAAGTAAAAAAGAAGAAACTTTTTTTTTCCCCTTAATTTTAAATATTTATGTTACACCAATTTTTTTTTTTTTTTGGGTTGAATACACCAAAAATTATCATTTATTTATTTATTTTATTTTTAGTGATCAAGTATGGATCTGAAAGAACATTTTCTAAGGTTTGAGAATTTAAATGCTCACTTTTAATAATAGATGTATAAAGCATATATGAAAGAGATATAAATGAACGAACCTAGAATTTACCCTTTGAAAAAATTGGAAAGGAAAATGTTATTTTTGTTTATCAAAACTATGCTTACGTTGTGTTCCTATCACATAAAATGGAAAAATGATAAGAAAAAACAAGTTTCTTTTCTCATAATTATTATACATGAGAGCATATTAATAGATCCGTAATCGAAAACGAATAAACATGATAGTTAAAAACATTTTACTTTCTAGATGCTGCTTTAGAGTGTCCCTAGCCAGCCTGAAATTTTTCTTTCTTCGAAAGGGATACCTTCATTGCATTTATAGCCGATTTAACACTGGACCATTGGTTGCACAGCTGCACTAAAGTTACGAAGTCCTCATTTGGAAATCCGAATATTCATAACTCGGCGCTATCAATCGTATATCGCCATGTGCTGACAAGCTGTGCAAGGATATGGAGGCATCAACAAAATTCGTTGTTTCATCTTTAAATTGGTTGCCTCAAACATTAGGTAACAAAATTTCCGCTGTTGTTGTAAATACCTGTTGCTTAAAACAAAAGCTAACAAATATTTTGCTTAATGCAACACTATACGGATGTTGTCTACCTATGTTGGAAGCATAGGATTAATATATTAACGCAACAAAATTTTTAACTAGAGACCACCTATTATATCAGTAAAGCAACATCTTAATTGTGCTAACTGCTAAGTGACTAGATGTGGGTGCAACATCAACTATAAAAAAGGGATTCAAGACTGTCGAAGAGAGAAGATCACGAAGGAACCAAATTATTTGTAATTTTCGTTTCTTTTCATTCTCCTAATTTAGATTTCCTTCTCCTTTTCAATGTTAAATATTTACATTCTTGACAATTTGTTTATGCTTCTTTCCTTAACATTTCTTGGATTAACTTAGATTTCCTTTTGCAGAGTTCGTGGCATTCAAGGTAAAAAATCCAACTATAAGCACAACCCTAAATTCATTTCTCCACAAATTCAGTTCGATAAATATTATCTAGCTGTGTAAACACTATAAAGGGTAGCATATAATTGATAGCGCATGACCAGTAACGCATAAAAAAAAGACACAGAAAGCTTTCAAGATAGCGCCCTTATATTGGTAGCAAAATTCAACCTGAATCCTCAGTGTTCGATGCGAGTCATTATTCATGTTTTAAGTGAATTATTTGAGTTCTTTATATTTAGTTAGGACCTAATAAGCTCCACATGTATGTGTGCATACAACACGTGTAGAGATTTTCATTTAGTAGAAAGATATAAATATGAAGGAGTAATTAAATGACTCACCTAAAATATAACTCATTTCATGAATTTGGAGGAGTTAACTGTATGGTACACTAAAACTATAAAAAAAAAAAAACCCATCAATTTAGAAAACTTCTAGTGAATTTATCTTGATAGTTTTTGTTGAACATATTGCATTAGCTTTGAACAATCTAAAGTTATTTTTTTCTAAAATTTCCTAAAATTATGTTCTTAAAATATTGATACATATAACCAATGATTGAAATTAAAAAAAATAATATAACATTATCGTGATTTTATAAGATTGGTGTTGTTCATTAATACTTAGTATCAAGGCATGATGTATCTATCCAGCATCGTTATACTTGTAACAAGCATCTGTGGAGATAAGTGACTAATCGTGCTTATAAGTTATATATCAATTTATTTGATTTTCGTCCTTACAATTTATTTTTTATTTTTCTCCATGGCTTTTTCCATTAAACTAACAATACAATCATTTGTATATCAATTGGTTAAAACTTTTAGTATGATTATTGGCTACCTAACTAGAATGTTAACAAGTGACCACCAAAACAAAAATACAAACTTTTATATTGCTATTCCATATAGTATGGGAATCAATCATGATAAAATAATAATTTTTAATTTTAGACTTAATAAGTCTAAAAAACTCGTCAACGAGACCGCCATTATTGCAGGAAAAAACTAAACAGATAAATAAATGAATAAATATAAGTGCTACGAATATATTCGTGCAGCATGTGTCTCGTTGTAGATGGTCGATCGTCCTATCAAGTTGACTCGAAACTTTTTCTAATGTGAGTACGTGAGAGCGTCCAACTAAAATTACAACCTAGTATCTCGGATAAAGCTGAAGCTGTCATGTATTAGATCATGTAAATGAAGGGCTTACACCTGGATATATGTTTGTGTCATTTGTTATATATTTATATTAAAGTCAAATGTTTTATTATTTTTCTTTTTTTAATTTGATGTACCTTATTGTTCCACATGTGAAGTTAGTAGTTAGTAGTTGGTATGGATATAATTAGGAAAAAACAATGACATAGATAATCTTTTTTTTTTGGTAAGAAAAGTAATCCCTTATAGTCTATAATTATTTACTGTTTGATTTTATCAATGAAAAAAGTGGATAAACCACAAATATACATATCCTTGCTTTTGCTTCATCATGCCCGGTCTTTTATATATTTTTGAATTCAAGGATAAAACACCAAATGTTAAACCATGCTTTCATAATTATACATGACCATTTTACCTTTGATAAAGATAATAAAAATTTACTAAAAGAAAAAAAAAAAATAAGTACACAAGAAATCAGAAAAAATAAGAGTGAAGTTACAACTTTTTGGTTTAAAGAATTTTGGATATTTTGCTGTACTAAATATTATTTATTTATAACTTTATTTTTTATGATTAAAAACGGATGTGGAAGAACATTTTTCAAGATTTGAAAGGTTTAAAAATTCAATTTTAATAATAGGGGGATTAAAGCATACATAAAAGATATATAGAAGGATATACATAGAATTTTGTCCTAAAAGAACCGGTAAGGATAATATTATTTTTGGTTTCCAAAACAATGCTTATGTTGGGTTTTTATAACAAACAATGAGAAAAGAGCAAGAAAGATAAATTCGCATTTTGATAATTATCATGCATAAAACGAAAATGGGACGTATAAGAAAAGAACATTTTACTTTGTGGGTGCCGTGCGGCCTGAAATTTTCTTTTCTTCGAAAGGGATACATCATTGCAATTTTAGACAACTTGGTACTGGACCATTGCCATTGGTTGAACAGTACACTTAATAAGCTACGTAGTACTCGTCAGGAAAACCGAAAGCTCGTAACTCCCAGCCAATTCCATTCAGCAAAATAGCACAACGCACATGAAAAGGAATAGGAAGTATACAAAAATAGTAAAAATCCAATGAAACTTGAATTATCCGAACATAGAAAAAGATAAAGTTTTAATATTTACATGTTTTTAAGGTTGTTAATCTTGTAATTCTACTTGGAATTGTTAACAGATATGTAAAATTGAAATTTAAAAACATAAATTTTTATAACTTATATAAAATAACTTAAAAAAAACCATGTTTGTACTCAAAGTAGTTATAAAAAACTTCAAATACATAATATAAATAAAGAAATGAAAAAATTAAATATTTTTTTGTTTCTTAAAAAAATTACTAATATATAATCTAACATTTATAAAATAAGGATAAGCAAGGTCAAAAGTATTCTTTTTTCCATTATTTTTTTGATGAATTGAGGAAAACCAAATGTTTCAACTTATTTTGAGTTATTAATAATATAAACTTAAATATATGATTTTTCTTATAAACTTTTTTATTTGAGCTAGAACCCAATGAAGGCTAGAATATTGAATAAGGGAATATGAGAGAGAAAGAGAGAGAAGAAAAAAGTTAGAATGTGATAGGAAAGATGATTTAATACCTTAATAGTTGATGGGATAATAAAAGTCTAGTTATATTTTGTTATATTAGGTCCATTCAACTTATATAT
Organism: Lumnitzera littorea; assembly: GCA_024138015.1. Classification (NCBI taxonomy): domain Eukaryota; kingdom Viridiplantae; phylum Streptophyta; class Magnoliopsida; order Myrtales; family Combretaceae; genus Lumnitzera; species Lumnitzera littorea. The sequence goes on from JAMXBB010000005.1 coordinate 94,834,637, forward strand.
GTAGAAAATTAAAAATATAAGTTTTTACTAAGTTTGATATGTAAAATTAGTTAGAAACGTAAGTTTTTATAGGATAATGATTTTATATATAAGTTAACTTGAAATAGCCTTACAAAATCGTAAACTCGTAAAATTGTATAAGTAAAATCGCGTAGGTAAAATCGCGATTTTGATAACTATGCTTACTTTTGTTAAACAAGTTTAATGATATGATTTAATTAAGTTTAAAATGCAGAGATACAATTTAAATTTAAATCAAAATTAAAATTAAAAGAGTATTTTGGATAAAAATGAACAATTCATATTCAAATTTATTTTAGGTGATGTAATTGGAATTGTGCAAAGTGACTAGAGATTACCAAGTGTAATAATGACTATAAAAGAGGTTTTTTCTTTTTTGTGAGAAAATACTGTAGATTACATTCATCGAAAACAACAAAGTATCAAACAGAAATTACAACTCGTTAAGAAGACAAACTAGTTGATCAGATCTAATCAACCTGAATAAAGGACTTAGGGAATTTCCATCCTAAAAACATGTACATAAGCCCTTTTTTCCTTAGTTAGCAACCCAATCAGTGAATTTACTTGCTTTCCTATTAACAAGAGAGAATGAGCAAGAAATGAAGGATGATTTCAATAAATGGATATTAGCTAAAACTGCACCAATAAACCAACGAGTTCCTTAACCTTGCAGAAAGTTAAAAAGTAAGGAAGAATTTGTTTCTACTACAATCTTGCTCCAACAATTCTCCTTTGCCCACTTAAGAACTTCTCGTACCACCTCTACTTTAACCACCAAACAATCATTTGCTTTCACACTTCTATAAACTACATCGAAGAATATACCTACATTATCCTGTACTGCTACTCTTAATCCTATCAATTGATGTCTTGTACTAAAAGCTCCGTCACAATTGAGATCATTAGGAGGTTTCCATCTGTCATAAACTTTATCATCATGCTAGCTTAATCTCCGAATACTAGATTACATAATAACTCTATGGAGTTTAGAGACAGCAACATGTATAGATGTAGCAACTTTCCTTGGATTTAGCACATAGTGATTAAAAATACAAACACATCGTTGCTTCCAAATATTCTAGTAAGCGAATCCTAGTACTCCCATTAGCTGTTTGAATTATTCCTTAAGCAAACATGTTTTTTCATGCACCTCAAGAATCCATTTATCAAAAGATGTAATCATCATCTAGTCTATTTTTACTCCTAAAATTTCTAGCCAAACGGGTCTTGTCCAACTACACAACAAAATAATGTGTTCAACAATTTCTGTCCTTCCATAGAAATTACAGGTGCTCATATCTTTCACATTCCTTCAATGCAAATTCTTGTTTATACTCAGAGCATTATGACATAGTATCCATATAAAATGCTTAACTTTGGGCAAGCACTTTGCATTCCAAATCAATTTCCATACAACAGGCTCAATGTTATTAGAAGAAGAAGGTCTACTTACCTCTGTTGTTGAGTTTGGCTTGAAAATAACATAGTTGGCAAATTTGACGTTACATTCTCTGTCTAGTTCTAAAGGCCATATGATGTTATCACTTTCCAGATGTCCTCCAATAAGTATTTGTAGAATTTGTTTAGCAATCTTAGGAGGGAAAATTTGTTGAATGCGGTCCTATCTCCAACTACCCTCTTCAACATTTAGTAGGTTAGACACTTACTGTACCTAGTTATCTCATAAATTTAAATTCTATAAGGGCTTTTTCCTAGTTGGTGTGACAATCCATGGGTAATCCCATATGCTAATTGTATCTCCCCTACCTATTCTTTAATTATAATTACTTTGTACCACTTCCCTGGGCACTAAAATACTTCACCATACCCAAGAGGCTCTACCTCCAAGTTTAGCTTTCAAGAATCTATCGTTAGGGAAATATACACCTTTAAGCACCCTTGCCCAAAGTTGATATGGATTTGTAAAGGACCTCCATGCTAACTTCCCAAGTATTGCATAATTGAAGGCTTTTATGTCCTTAAAGCCTAAGCCACCTCGCTCCTTAAAAACTGCAAGTGAATTTCAATTCTTCCAGTGTATTTTGTGTTTAGCTTCATTGTTTCCCCACCAAAACTTGGTTAGTAATGACACGACCTTTTTGCATCATTTTCTTGGGAACTTAAAAATAGCCATGCACCGTAAAGGCTATAGACTTTATTAGTACTTCCTTCCCTCCTTGTGATAGTAGGGCTCCTATCTGTCATCGAATTTTGGTACCTATCTTTTCTTTAACTAATGCTAGGGTTGCACATTTGGATCTTCCCCACACCATTGGAATACTTAGATAATTGCCTGTGCTATTTTGAGGTGGAATGCTAAGAAGATGATATATTCTTTGTTTCCTCACCTCATCTATATTCCTGCTAAAGATAGTGTAAGCCTCCAAAATTGAGTTTAGGATAACCGAGCTCAGATTTAGGACTTTTAGGGTAACTTATCCAATTGAGCCCAAACTTTGTGACTATAATGAAAAAGTTAGTCGAGATATTACAGTGAAGTTAGATTTTAGTAATAATGACCCGAAATCCTAATTTTGCCTTTAGAAATTGGAATATTTACTAAAGCCCTAAAATGTTCAGAACTCCTAAAATTGAACTCAGATTACAACGAGAACTTAGAGATAAGTTAATTGAGCTATAAAATGAGATAATGTAGTATAATTTACTATAAAAAAATACACGTAATTTTCGAGTATACCTGGTACAAATAATAATTATACTCATAAATTAACTTTAAATTGAGTAATTATATATATATTGTGTTGAATTTATGAAATTAACCTTAGAATGTATCCTAAAAATAAAAGATATACTAGAAACTTAATTATATGAGTAAAGTTATATATTTCACATGATATTTACATAGGGTGTAAACTAGTATATTAATTAAATAATTAATTCTAACATATAATATCTATATTTAAGTAATTATTTAATAAAAGAAAAAGAAAAATTAATTAAATAACATTGAGATTGCTGGAAGGAGGCGTGGCAGGATAATGAAAACTGAATTTGCTGATTCAAAAAGTGAGATTGTAATATTAGGACACCACATGCTTAGCAAAAATAGGAAAAAAACAAAAGAAAAAAAATAAAGAAAAATCATAGGCGGTGAAAGAGCACTATAAAAATTACCCCAGCAGTAGGATGATAACATTTGACAGTTTGGAATAAAAAATAATAGAAAGAAAAATCAGAAAAAAATCGTAGAAAAAAAAAAAAGAAAAACAGAACAATCACCGAGCAAGGCTAGTTCTTAGGGTTCCCTTTGATCTGCTGTTACGCCACTTCATCACCAAGGAGTACCCCCAGCGTCTAGGCGTTTCGACAACCGCCCAGCCCCCGCCGGCCACCGGAGCACCCAAGAACACCAAGGTCAAATTTCTGCCCTGTTTTTCAATAATTTTTAAAAAATAGTAAATCCGCCCAGAAAATTATGAAAAAAAAAATTACACTTAGGTTATTTTAGACATGCTTTCATGTGATATTTTTATTTTTGAAAAATTCGTAATATTTAATATACTTTATTAAGAAACCTGTAATTCATCCGAATATATATTTATAAAATAAATATACTGTATGATGTTGTTTCTAGCTGAAAATTTTTGTGTAGAATGTGTATGATATATAGGTAATTGCTACGTAGCCCAAATTTTTATTTGAATAATTTTAATATTTATTGAATTTTTAGGCTTGAAATTGGTTCGAAAATAGGCTGAAATTATGAATTTAATAGGAAATTATGAAATTAATTGATGAAATGGACATGTACTGATCTATAGTAAATAATAATGATATTGAGTCAGATTGAAATTAATTGGATGCTAAAAGAATTATAATTGGATAATTTATCAAATTTGGGGGTAAAATCGTCAATACGAAAATATGGGTAATAGGTCGAAAACTTGAAACCAAGTGATAATTGAATTCCCTATATTTTTAGAAGTCCATAGAAATTTTCGGGGAATTATTGGGTAATCCGAACTATTTATTACGAATTTATTAAGTAAAATAGCTTAAATTACAAGTCGGAGTGTATTTGTAATATTAATAGACTAAAATGAGTTAAATAGTTAAATAAAACCTATATATAGGATTGCTGATCGAATTGGGTTAAATTGAGATTTTTGTTATAATTATTAATATTTTCTAATCGGGATGTACTTTAGGTGTATGAGAATTGAATAATACTTATATTGTTACAATATAAGGATAAATTAGATAGAATATAATTTAAATCTGTAAATTTCGCATAATACGATCATTTTTATATAATTATGTATAATTGTATTAAAAATCCAAGCTATCCGTTAAAACCCATCTCTAGGAACAGGACTCGTAAAATATGTCGTTAAGTCTATACGAACTCAACGACACTAGTTTTGTTGAAATCGGATAACCTTAAGCAATCTAGCCTATAACTACAACATATTCAAGAATATACACATTTCGGTAACCTTACCGGAATCAAAACGTGAATTAATAAATAAAAAGTATGTTTCGATACGATCAAAACAATATATAATACGTAATAGTATATATGATGTACAATATCAATAATTAATAATTTAATTCGATATATAGTAATAACATGACTGCATATTATGGAAATAATATATATATATAACCATTTTAGATTAAACCCTAATATTTTCGTAATTATTACGAAAACTAAATTTGGACCTTTTGTGTAATTAGGACCTTCCAAAGACGATTGACAATTCAAGTCAGAAATAGCGAACATCTAAACAAGTAAGTTGGGATGGTAGCTTCGTCGCTGTTTAGGTACTATTTAAAAGTATCCGGAGACCCAAGAGTACTTCTAGTTGTGTTTGTAGTTAGATGATTATGCGCATGCTATGTGTGTGAATGATATTCTGTTGTGACAGGAGTTCAACTCCTTGGTGTGCTGTTCTGCATATTTGCATGGATTCTGTATTGTGTGAACTTATTGGTCACTCTTGATTATCACTAATGATTATTCGACTAAAGTGTAATTGGTCATGCATAATCACCCGTTAGGGGAAACGATTAAGAGTGTTAAGCCAAACACTGACTTCCTTCGATGAGGATAGCTGAAATGGTCCTTTCCCCATCCTTAGTTGAACTAAGTGATAGGCGAGGAGGTCGTGGCAAGGTTGGGGGCCGTGGTTCGAAGGCGGTCTTGGGAGGGGGGTGTTCTTCATTGCATAAGCCCGGGTTTAGTCTAACTTGAGTCGCGATGAAACTCCTCAATCCATTTTGGAGCGGATGAAATTTCTCTAACCTCACAGTGGACCGGTTAACACTGTGCGATGTTTTCATTTGAGTGATTGCATTGCATTTCATCATAATTATTAACCTTATTTGTGATTGTATGGTACTCTTCTGACTCCACCCCACTTACTGAGCTAGTTGTGCTCACACCCCTACAGACTCTTTTGCAGGTGCTGAGTAAAGGCAAAGATGTTCAGGTACCACCGTTCTCAGGTTAGTGTGCTGCTGTGTGGGAAAGTGAGGATCGAGGAATTTAACTGAACTTGAGCTTTTGTTTTGTCTTTAAGTTTTGAAGAAAACTAAATGGGAATTCCCTGGGAGCCCACTAGTTTTCTAACTTATTGTATATAAATCGTAAAACCTGTGGTTTTTAATAAACTCTGATTGTAATCTATACCCTTGGACATGAAATGTTGTATAATTACTGTTGTAGTACTAAACAACAGATTGTATAGAGCAAGTATTTTGTAAAAGCTCTACCACAGGTTTGGATATTAACAGATGTTAGAACAGACGTTTCAAGCTGGTTGAGTTGTACGCCTTGTGTAAACTGCGTCTACGATAGCAGCTGTGAGGTCAGCTTCTATCTTAGATTAGTTTA